>JAWRVF010000050.1:600000-1004450 GCA_036785485.1 Physcomitrellopsis africana
CTAAGGTTAACATATTTCTATATGAAAAAGTTCTTACTTCAGTGTTCTTGCAGTGGTGAATCTTACTCTTATTGATCTTCCTGGTCTGACCAAAATCGCCATTGGTGAGCCATTCTTTCAATCCCTAATTTGTTCATTTATCCCGTGATCATCCGAGATCTTATTTACCTGCTTTCTTCTGGAGTTTATGCAATGCACGTTGGAGTCATGAACATTTTATTTTTGCCATTGTAGCTCCTCTCGAACAGGCTCACTCCTGACAGTTCATTTTTACCAGGGGTACATTTTGTTGGACCTGTAATTATCTTCTAATAAATTTGTGAATGTCCAGATGGTCAATCTGACAGCATAGTTGGCGATATTGAGAACATGGTTCGATCTTACATTGAGAAGGTAGCGGCGCTTTAGATTATGACGTTTCTGATTAGCAGAACGCGACCATTCATGTCTGATATTTACTCTTTTGTAAGACATATGGAGTGTTCTTTCAAGTCTCTAAATATTTTCTCTTCTTCAATTTTGGTCGTCCGTTAAATTTTTTATGCTTAATCTCTTTGCGCAGCCGAACTGTATCATTCTCGCTGTATCACCAGCTAATCAGGATATCGCAACTTCGGATGCTATTAAAATAGCAAGAGAGGTGGATCCACAAGGTATTAATCTGCTAGATGTTTGCATGGCTGCTGCGTGATACTGAAGACATAAGGTGTTTATTTTTGTCCATTTTATGATTTTAGCGCTCCACAGTTATAGATAATGCTAGAACGATAGTTTTTGGTACCTCGTACACTATTGTATATCAGTCTGCAATGCTCACCAATGTTTTCTCGTTTGATGTTGAAGATGAAGGTTCTGACTGCAGTCTGTTCTGTCTTGCAGGTGAGAGAACTTTTGGTGTTCTCACCAAGTTGGACCTTATGGACAAGGGTACAAATGCTCTTGATGTAAGTGTACCTTCTGGGGGATTTTCTTACGTCATAGTTTTGTAATGTGAAGATCATTGTGCTTGGAGAGCTTCTCTTGTTCAAAGTTACCATTTTTTGAACTTTGTTACTCTTTTCTACTGTATGCGTTAAGTCATCAACCTTGGAATCAATTCATTTAGACTAACATCTAGGTTTGATTTTTAATAGAAATAAGGATGGGTCAGGAGTAACATTTGGGTATTTAACTCTTGGAGCTTGCCAACTTGTTTCTGAACCTGGAGTATTTGTATGGGATGAAATGAGAGTGAAGTGCGTGCTCAGATGATACTACAGTAGCTTATGTATCAAAGTATTGGGCTTGAACTTACTCTCCAGCTGTGGTATGCAGGTTTTAGAAGGACGGTCTTACAGATTGGTGCATCCATGGGTTGGAGTCGTTAACCGTTCTCAGCAGGACATCAACAAGAATGTGGATATGATTGCTGCAAGGCGCAGAGAACGGGAGTATTTCCAAACTAATCCTGATTATAGCCATCTCCAGAGCAAGATGGGTTCAGAATATTTAGGCAGGTTACTTTCCAAGGTATGCGTCCTCTTTTCTTGACCAGATGATAATGATCATCTTCAAAACTCGGTGTTGAATGTGAGTGCATTGTTGTTCGTTAGTGGATTTCAATTGTCCCAGCTATATGCCTCACTCTTGAGCATGTTCCATGTATTTACTGTTGATGATGTTTTTGGGTGCAGCATTTGGAAGCTGTAATCAAGTCACGTATTCCTAGTATACTCGCCATGATTAATAAGATGATTGATGAAATGGAGACTGAGTTGAATCAGATTGGTAGGCCTTTGTCGAATGATGCCGGGGTAAGTGTTCTTTGCGGTCCACTTTTTATTTTTATTTTTATTGCAGTAAGCTTGGGGAGGTTCTGTGAAGTTTTACAATCGTTCGAATATTATCCAAGAATTAATTAATGAGCTCTCAATTTCATTTCCCATGACGGGTCTCAAGTAAGTGTTTGCGCTTTTCAGGCCCAACTCTATACCATTCTGGAGCTTTGCAGAGCCTTTGATCGCATCTTTAAGGAGCACCTGGATGGATCGTAAGTATTTTGATCATCAAGTTATCTTCCTGATTTATCGCAAGGCTGTGGATGCCCCCCCCCCCCTCTCTCTCTCTCTCTCTCTCTCTCTCTCTCTCTCTCTCTCTAGTTACCCTCTTTACATAGTCTATGTTTCAGTTATTTATCCGTGTGAAACTGATACACCTTTGCTCCATTTCAGACGTCCCGGTGGAGAGAAGATTTACTTGATCTTTGATAATCAGTTGCCAGCCGCCATGAAAAAACTTCCTTTCGACAAGCATTTGTCTATGCAGAATGTACGAAGGCTTGTGTCTGAAGCCGATGGATATCAGCCACACCTTATTGCACCTGAGCAAGGTTATAGACGCTTGATTGAGAGTTCCCTCACTTACTTTCGAGGCCCTGCTGAAGCAGTCGTTGATGCGGTGCGTGATTGCTTCTGTTTCTAATGCATCATCGACTGAACATATTTATCAACTGTTACCACCTTTGTACGTTCTTTTGAATTCGGTCCCAATGTACTGCATGGTCTGTAATTTTATTGCTATCATCTCTAATGTTCTTCTGAACGTGCAGACACATTTTATTTTGAGGGAACTTGTACGAAGGTCGGTTGGCGAATGCACGGTAAGCTGCAACCAAATTTCTCCTGCGTTACTTGTCATTCCAATTGGATGTGCCAGAGTTATATGTTGTGTGTGTTTATCTTACTGTTCTGTCCCAACTGGTCATGCACACTCTTGATTGCAAATATAGTGGTTTGGTATTCTATTCTTGATTGTTCCATAAAAAGATGTGGTGAAGTGCATTACAACATGTACTCTTGATGATGTTTTACTGTTGGGTCATGAAATTGATTATGCATATTTTCGCAACATCCGACTTGTTTTTGTGTCGCGTTCTTCTTTGGCAGGAGTTAAAACGGTTCCCAAGCCTTCAAGCAGAGCTTGCTCAAGCAGCTATTGAGGCTCTAGAGAGGATGAGAGATGATGGCAAAAAGACTGCTTTGAGGTTAGTCGATATGGAGGCTAGCTATTTGACGGTTGAATTTTTTCGGAAACTTCCTCAAGAAATAGAAAAAGGTGGAAACCCATCTGCGTCAACAGCAGACCGTTATAATGATGGTCATTTCCGACGAATCGGTAAGACCCTTGGCTCAGGATACATGCTAGAATCTCAGTCCTTTGTTGTTTAGAGCTGATATGTTGATTTCTTTCAAACCGATGAATTTCATGCAAGAGAAGAATTCATGATAGGATCCACCTTCAAGTTTCGGGGTCCTTTGTTCCACTGTTAACTGATATTATGTGGATGATGTGCACAAATTCTGTAGGTTCAAACGTGTCATCATACATTGGCATGGTTGGTGATACTTTGAGAAACTCCCTACCTAAAGTAGCCGTGCATTGCCAAGTTCGAGAGGCAAAGCGCTCTTTGCTAGACCATTTTTACACTCAAATTGGCAAGCGAGAGGTGAACATGTTTGCCCTTTGATTTTGCTCACCATGTGTTTTGAGGAAGTCTTGAGTTGCATGACCTTTGGTAGTAACAGTAATTTTTTTTAATAATGAATTCTAGAAGACTTTGGTATACGTTTTTTATTCTGCAAATATTTGGATCCTTGGATTCAACAAAAATAAAAATAAAAATAGAAAATCTAATTTTGGGATTTGGGGTTCATGTGCAGGGCAAACAACTTTCAAAAATGTTGGATGAGGACCCTACTTTGATGGAACGCAGAGTTCAGCTATCAAAGAGGCTTGAGCTTTACAAGCATGCCCGGGATGAGATTGGTGCTGTGGCATGGGCGAAGTAAAATAAACCAAACCTAGACAGCCTGAGTTTTAATTCCGTTAATTAAGCCCAAACTGTATCGCATCGTTCGTACTAGGTATATGGCCTTCTTAGTCGGCACTTATGTAAACTGGTAGGTGGATAGTGATATTTTTCCTGAGAGTACAATACTTAGAACTCATTCGGCTCTTGGTATTATTCTTTAAGCAGCCTTTGCAGGCTGAATTATCATATTAAATTGCATGAAGTTGTGCAATTCCCAAAGGAAACTAATTGATCCTTGCACATTCATGTCTTTGTTTCCCTGGGTGCATAAGCTTAGACTTCAGTGTTTTGACAAGAATGAAATGTAACCTTACAGCAAGATATACGTCAAATTTCACTTTGTTGGGACCATGTCTAGCAAATGTAACCATTTTTACTGTTTATTGTTTATATAAATAAGAGTTCTTGATTTGCAAAAGAAAATGAATAACAGATTTTGAACTTTTTTTTTCCTAGATGCTGTATAATTATGTTCTTACAATTTAATAATCCAGCCTCGTCACCCATCCTTATTCAAACAGTACAATCGCAAGACAGAAATATATAATTAAGGAAATCTATTTCGAGATTTCTTTCTTCTTTCTTCTTTTTCTTTGATTCCCTGTCGATCAACAGTACATTCGTCTAAGGGGTGGATGAGATACGGATGTCTTGGCGTACGAATGAAAAATGACTACATCCACTTTTTCTTCGTTCTTCGTCGAGCTCTATCTCCAGTTCCTTTGGATCACCGAGTCTGGAAGTATGAAGCATGGGAAGGCACTGCACCCGAGACCCGCAGCCATGGCGACGTCCCTGCTCTCTCCTCTTACTCTGCCCTCCCGCTTTCTGCCCTCTCCGCCGTCGCTCTCATCGTCTCTCCGCAATTACCGAACACGCACGTTTTCTAGCAATTCGCTTCTCTCGAAATTGATTTCTCACCCTTGCAAATGCGCCACTGGACGACGGGAATGGCGCCCGGCAAGTTCACCGCAGGGCTCTGCGGGTTTCTCAGTGGAAGAATACGAGGAGGAAGAAGGTATTTCTTTGGTTATGATTGACGACGTTCTTACGGGGTTTGGAATTTCCCATTTGACGTTTCTGCGAATGTTGCTATCTTCTGTGTATCCATTGTTTTCCCGGTTTGTGAATCTGAGTCGTCAGATACTGTGTATACAATTTTGATGTTATAGAAGTTTAAGTTGAAGTGCTGCAATTGATTTCAGTGGTCAGACATTTCTTGGTTTTTAATTATGCTCATTTTTATCTTCAGCTTGACAACTTGGCCAAATGTGAGAGTAGGAAATTATTATTTCTTCTGATATTCAATTCAACTGCAAACTATGCAGCTCTAGATAACAATTTTTTTTTAGACATACAAATATAAAGAAATGCCGTGAATTTGCTCTCGTGACGCACTTACCTGGTACTTTTTGGTTGAATGAGCATTTTGATATATATGCAATTCTAGATAACAGCTAATGAATCGATAGAGTTAATTCACGCTCAGGATTCATTCGCTTTAATTTACTAGATTCTTCTTGGTTGGGTAAGTTCCTGTGATTCAAATTGTTATGCTTATGGAAGACCATTGCGCTGTAAGCTTTGTAGTTAGTGCTATGTCCAATCACTTGTCACGGTCAGAGGTGCATACATGAACGCAAAGAATCTCACACAATACCTTATCATGTTTTAATCCTTGAGTTTTTTTTGTGTACTGTGTGCAATCCACAGTTGGTGAGGGCGTTGTTCCTGCACCGCCTCCGACGGCTGGAAGGATAGACATTGTGGTGACAAAGGAGCAGATCCGAGAGCTTGATCTTTCCCCTGCCCATGCGGTCTTCAGGAAATACGTGCACCAAATAGGTCATTATCAGCTCATCTTCTAACGATTGGCTTCAATTTTCTGATTCTGAAAGATACAGAAGCGCTAATGGAATGGTGCCTTTAGGGCTTCATGGAGTAGTAGTGCAGTGCAATATCTTTCAGAAGGCATTTGTAATTTAAGTCTCATCATAGATACCAGGTCTGAATACTTCATAGAAACGAGTATTGAGTATAGCAGATTGTGCTCAACAGGTCCGCAGAATCTTATTATTATTTTTTTGTACCTATGGTCCACTTTTATCACTTCTATTGCAAAAGTTTAGAGGACACGTAGTACATACGAAGTGATGATCGTATGTGGTGTGATCTCTCATTGCAGGAAACGTTTTGGTTGGCAGGTGACAACGCAACTGACCCGGGGGTGGATCTACAAGAACTCTTTGAGCGAACAGTGGGTTTTGTGCTGCAATACGAGGTTGATGACCCCCTGGATCTGCGAGAGCTTTCTGAGCTGCCTGATATCAGGTTGTGGTTTGTGCGTTTGGATGCTGCGTACCCCTGGCTCCCAATTGTGGTGGATTGGCGGGCAGGGGAGCTGTCACGCTACGCGGCAATGCTTGTCCCTCATCAGGTCTGTTCACCTCTCTCAAAGCGCCTCACAACTATGTTCTTTTCTTGCTGGGAAGGTTATCTCAAACAAGCTATGTTGGTGTAGATGGCAGCGCGTGAAGTGCCTCTGATTTCTTGTAGAGATGCAGAGGCTTCAATTGCAGTCATTTTTTGCATCGTCTCAGCTGATAAGATGAATCTTTGTGTCGTCTTGCAGATGAGCAAACGTCTTGGGCTTGTGTACAACCCTGAGGCATTAGAATTATGGGCCATGAACAAACTGTTTTTGATTCATGAGTTCCTAAAGGCTCGTAATGTTACAAAACCTGATGTGAAGCTAAATAACATGATGCGCATGCTTGGCTTTAGTATCAGCAACCAGCTCTACGACCTCATTGAGAAGTATCCGCATCCATAAGGGGGTGGATCGATAGAAATTGTAATTGAAAGTGCTGGATTTATTATTGCTCTTCCTTGATAATAGTTTCCTGTAAGTCGATCTTTTCAAAGCGTAGAGAAACCTCTACGGAAACTGTGATCCTCTTGTACATTCACGGCACCTAAGGCTTTTTCTAGTATGGCTTAGGACTCTTCATGTACTTGTATGGAGAAGGTATTCTCCTGAAATGTTCGATGCATATTCTCTTCAATTATTGAAATGTGTTAAACGCTAGAATTGTGCTCGTAAGTCAATCTTCTATTTCTGCATTTGGTGAAAATGAAGTTCTCAGTAGGTATATTTCAGAGTACCATGGCTGGTGCAAGTGAGATTTCTTTTTGTGAACTTGTTACAAGCTGCACATAATGTTTCACGGATTTGACCTCATCGGATTATAACTCTTACTAGACGAAATGGGTGCCAATCTGCCCATGCACAAACATGACCGCTGTAGATAAGTTCAAATCCAATTAATTGTTCACGACTTTGGATTTATTACAAATGCAACACATCACCTGACCACAGCCACGTAGACCTGCTGACACGCACAGGGGTGCTGGTTAACCCCGAATTAGCGGTAATAGATACTCTACAAACGACACACTGAACTGTACACATGGAAGCACGGGCTTAGGCATCAAATACACACACAACAAATTGGCACACAAAAGCCTGGGAAACTGCACCCGTGGTCTTCGCACGCCCTCGTGAAGTGGCACTGGGGGTTTAAGCAAAGCGTCATGAATCCTAGAAACCCAATGATAAGGTTAATATCATGGACGTAACAATACAGTGGGTGAGGTGATCAACTTGAATAAGTTATTAGTACCCACACTAAAAACTCCATGTTCCGCTGGATTTAGCCTCAGAGGTTTACGAATTCTGGTGAGACTAGACTTTCCGGGTTTAT
Organism: Physcomitrellopsis africana; assembly: GCA_036785485.1. Classification (NCBI taxonomy): domain Eukaryota; kingdom Viridiplantae; phylum Streptophyta; class Bryopsida; order Funariales; family Funariaceae; genus Physcomitrellopsis; species Physcomitrellopsis africana. The sequence continues at coordinate 607,615 of JAWRVF010000050.1, forward strand.
GGCAATCAGAACCCGCCACCCGCACTCCATGCTCTCTTGTCGAGTCATAGATGTATCACTGTTCGGTGAATGAGGGTTTAGGTCCAGAATCTACATTGGCAACGCAGATCTTCGCGTGTTGACTGCAGCAGGCTAAGGGTTTAAAGGATAGGAGTGGGAGACGGCACCGAGGGGAGGAAGAAGGCGGACTCTTAACACTTCCCTCACCCGAGAGTTGCATTTTGTAGCTATGGCTGTCGCTTTCTCCCCAGTGGTGGTCGTGCCTGCGAGGACGTCCTCATTTAAATCCGAGGTGTGCACATATTGCGCGCCCAAGGCTGCCATCCTTAGAGTGCAACGAATTTCGAGGAATGCTGAGTTGGGGAGACGAAGCGGAGTTCAGCAAGTTAGGTGTGCAATTGAGGAGGCCGCGGCGCCTGCTAAAGTCCCTGACACAGCACCTATCAGTTCCACGCCATGGTTGGTTGCTTGTCTCTGCCGCTAGTGCCGTGTTTTATTTTTCTCAGTAGTGTGCTCGATTTTATTTTTTTTGAACGGGGCCTAAGGTGAGTTCGCTGTGAGAGTAAGTAGAGAATGCAGCACCTAGGGTTTTCGGTCTCTAAAAGGAAATTAAACAAACACTTAACATGATGAGATTTTTATTTTTTCGCGAGGGTTGAAGATGGCTAGCATTATGCGGTTCAGAGAGGATTAGTACGGGTTCGATTATTCAAGTGAAAGCAGGATCATAGTCTTGAGTACCGAGAGTCGCTAATTCGTAGTTTAGTCCGAAATGTACTTTCATGAGTTAGTCTGGCGAAGTGTGACGACTAATTTCTTGAGAAGTTCTTGTTGAATTTTCATAGCAACTCTCATAGTACAGTCTTCTAGCAGCGAATGTTGGATCTTCTCCAGAAGGTTCTGCCAGAACTTTGGCGTACATGTGAATTCTGAGTAGTTAATTACAATTTGTGAGTGCTGGAAAAGTCCATTGAGTTCGGTCCTAGTCCACTCCTCCAATTACTACTAATTTAAAAAAATAAAATAGTGAGTATAGTTGTGTAACGGAACCACGGCCCATAATGCGGGGTTTGTGGAATGCTTAATCTTTTTCAAGCGAGACATCGTCCAGGATTCTCATAGTTTTGCTGCAACAGGATACGCAGATACACTATTTCCGTGTTCGTCGGGGACGAGAGCGGAATGATCAACAGAATTGCTGGCGTTATTGCACGACGTGGTTACAACATTGAATCTTTGGCTGTGGGTCTGAATAAAGACAAAGCTCTGTTTACAATTGTTGTTTCTGGAACTGATCGCGTCTTGCAACAAGTGATGAAACAGCTCTCCAAGCTTGTCAGCGTCAAACAGGCATGAACTGTCTCCTCCCCTGTAGAACTTAGCAGAAACTATCAGCATATCAATCAATCTCTGATACGACTCACGCATGTCCCTCTCATGTACTATACTGATTGCCATTTTCACCCTGTATTGATATTTTTGGTATCCTCGATTATTCATTGAAATATGGTTTTGCGTTTGCAGGTAGCTGATTTGTCGAAGGAGCCACGAGTGGAGCGAGAACTAATGCTTTTGAAAGTGAATGTTGGTCCTACACAACGAGCTGAGGTATGTATGACCTTCTTCTGTAACCTTTACATTCCATTAGGAGAGCATTCATAGCTTGAGGATTTATTCAACTATTGTGGTGGTTTTCAAGTTTATATGGAACTCACCCTTCCACTCTGTCTTGCATGCTTTGTAGCATGAATCTCGAAGTGAGGTGAGAAAGCGGACAGTGTGATTAGTTGCACTGGTCCGCTTTTTCTTTTAACAGGTTTGACTATGTACGCTCCACAGGTTCTTGGATTAGTTGAGATTTTCCGAGCGCGAATTGTGGATGTGGCGGAGGAATCAGTTACCATTGAGGTAGCTGTTCTTTCAGTGCATTGTCTCAAACTCCTCTTTTCACTTGGAAGAGTCTTGCAGAATGTCTCAGCGTTTATATCGACCTAAGCACTGGTGGTTGTACAGTGGTTGAATATTGTTGTAGCTTGGGTCAAGTTAATATCTCTTACCTATTTTGCTACACTAAAATCTTTCCATTTATTGGTTTGCAGGTGACAGGTGATCCGGGTAAGATAGCTGCTATGCAAGCCATCATGGGAAAATTCGGAATCAAAGAGTTGGCGCGCACGGGCAAGGTGATATTTTCTGTACCACTAAACTTGCTACGCGCTAAATCGCCAAAATGAAGGTTTTAAATCTCATCTAACAGGCTAGAACTTCGTCGGGTTGTGATTAGTAAATAATTGTAGGATTATTTTTTCAAAAAATATAAATCGTCATCATCAAAAGCAAAACACACAAAACATATAAAAAAGTTTGAATGGACTAACTTCTGAAAACTGGATTCTATTTGTCAATGTTGTAGTGTCAACTTTTGCAATGGACTTTGTTGACTCATGTTATACTTTCTCGTAGATCCGTATTCTTAATCAGAGGCTTGTGCCTAATTCGGTTCGATTGCAGATAGCATTGCGACGAGAGAAGCCTTATGGAAGAACTCTCACCAGTCCTCCCCAAGATGTGTCGAAGATGGACTCATCAGATGACGAAGATGAAGTTTCACCGTCTCAGGCTGCTGCGATTAGTGACTTGTTCCCTGCTCCTAAGAACTATGATCCAGCTCCAGACGTGAGGATTCTGCGATACTTTGCATGATATTAACTGAGTTATTAGCACCAATTACGAAGTCCGAATTTTCCTCTATTTATATTTCGTATATTTAATCTTTGTCTGTTAGGTGCCATCTACTTTCGTGGTTCTTCATGCTTCTACTAGTAATATTTCGACTAGTGTAAATCCTGTATCAGAACGCACTGTAATGCTGGTCACTAACTCACTAAATTCGAATGCTGTTTTAGGGTGATGTTTACGCAGTGGAGCCAGATAATGATGGAGTATGGTACCATCAAGTATTGGATGCCCATTGGGGAGGTGTAGAAGAGGATGACGTAAGTCCACGTGCATCTCAAGTCCATATTTTAAATGATGCTTGGTGTCAACTGGGTTGTGGAAATATCAAAGTGGTTAGATTACAATGTATACGTTCTGGCTACTTAGCTACAACGCGCACGGCTCAGGAAATGAACTAATGGAATTTTCTATCTTGGCTTAGTGAACATGGCATTCGACTCTAATTTTCGTCAAATCCTTCTGTTGTAAATTCGAGATCAAGCTCATGCCCGTCAGAAATATTGTATTCATTTAACATTTTATGAATTTGCATGTTGCACTGAAATCAATATTCATTAGGATGGATTGACAGACTGTTTTGTGCGTGTAATTGGCAGCCAAGCGGCTTTATCTCCCACACGCTTGGAATATTGGTGAACGATGCACCGGGGGTACTGAACAGAGTAACAGGAGTTTTTGCGCGGCGAGGATATAATATTCAGGTAGGCTTGTGGATACTACCTCTCTTTCTACAGTCAAAAACAATTGTAGCTTCGAGTATTTGTGGCTTAATCTGTTTTAGTTACTTAGTTTCTGGTCACAGGCCCCTCCCATACATCTTACAATCATTTTTTTTGTGTAATTCTAGATACAAATCTATGATTTTAGAAACAAAAACCAGATAGAAACAAAAACCAGATATGGAATATTGCGAACTCACAATGCGTAGTGAGTCATGCTTGCGAAACCGTTGCAAAGAGACAGGAGTATGAGTCCCCTTGAGATAAGCTTGTATTTTGCACCAGGATGGCTTGTCACCCGTGAATTTCCTTTGTCTGTACAGAGCCTAGCAGTTGGACCAGCTGAGACTCCCGGAACCTCACGGATTTTGACGGTGGTCCCGGGTACCGATGAATCTATAAAAAAACTGCTCAGCCAACTGTCTAAACTTATCGATGTTCTTGCGGTCAGTAAACCCTGATCTTGTTACTCTTAATTATATAGTGAATGCGAGCTGATAAGGCTTTCTTTCGTTTTGTGAACTAGATATCGTAGCTTAGCTTTTTGGTATTGCTCATGATAAGATAATTTACAATGATGTGAGCCCGTCATTTGAAATATATCCTGAGTGATCTTGTCCACCCGATGATCTCTTCAAGCCCGTCATATTACACATCCTGATATTTCACTACTACATACACCAATTGTTCAAAAATCAGTATCTACTATGTAAGCTGGTATATATTTTTATTTCATGACTAATATTAGTTTGTGCAAACAGGTACAAGATATTACGCACCAGCCCTTTTCAGAAAGAGAGCTAATGCTTATCAAGGTTGCTGCTACATCTGATGTCCGTCGTGAGGTCCTGGATGTGGCTGCTATTTTCCGCGCCAAGCCTGTCGACCTCTCCAACCGCACCATAACCCTTGAGGTTGTTTTCTTGGCTACGCCATCTCAAAACGTTGCTTATCCAAATTTTACTTACTAAAAACTGCACGTTTTTTCGTATGAATTATTTTCTTCAACTGTGCGTTGTTCAACCTTTAATAGTGCCACTCGTCTGTGATGCTGTACATTACAGTTGACAGGAGATCTTGAGAAGATGGCAGCGTTACAGCGGTTATTGGAGCCTTTCGGCATCCTTGAGGTGAGAATGCACAACTAACACCGTATTGTAATGTCCTTTTAATTTCCAAGTCCTGCTGCCTACTAATTTACTAGATTGGTAAATGGCTTTTCCTCTTCTTTCCTGTCGTGTGATGTTCTCTGTCTGAGATGCTTAAGTCGAAATTCATGTCTTGTTTCAGATAATTCTTTTAGTGTCTTCGACATAGTAGCAAAAACTCCAGCTTTTCGGGCAATATTTAACAATTTTACCATGAAGCTCTCGTATATGTTGGTTACAGTTTGAGTGAGGGGTTTGCTGCAATTACTGACATTTTATTTCATGGTCCTAGGTGGCAAGGACAGGGCGAGTGGCCCTTGTACGTGAAGGTGGGGTAGACACAAAATTTTTGAGGCAGTTCCAGCCTTCAGCCTCCACTTCTTTCTGATGAGGTGATGAATAGACTTCAGTATGTAATAACCGTGGTCAGTGTAAGAGCCCCACATGCATTAAAAACACAATTTTAAAGTTTTACGATATGCAGATCAACATGAGTCTCATTCAAACCTTTTCTCTCAAAAGAGAGATGATTGCAATTGAGAAAATCCTAACCATCCTAACCATACAACCTCATTCCAACCATGCATAATATTTGAAGTCTACAACTTTTTATAAAAGAAAAGGTATAATTTTATATTTGTTGCTGACTTGCCTATTTAGTAGCATGTGGAGGGCAAAATCCTTTGCTTTAAATTTGTATTTGTAAATAATAATTTGTTGGATGATATTCATATAAGATTGGCTTACAAAAATAATACAATATGAGAACATAATACAATGAAGAAATCAATTTTTAATTTTTAATATATTTTATAAGAAATTTTTATAAATGTTATTTTTAATATCATTTATTTCAATTTGAATATTTTTTAGATAAATGTTGTAACAAATGTATATACTATTTAAATAAATAGAAATAAATAAAAGTAGTTAGAAATATGTTAGGTAGATAATACCTTCTTTATGAAAATTTGAGGAAGTTTCCTTGATATAGATCATACTTTTAGATTCCTATAGATATGCCATATGGTTATTAAAACTTGTCCTATAAGTTTCTTATTTTTATGAAGTGGCATTAGAAGCAACCTACAACTCGATGCTTGGGCCACAAGCTTCTTTGTCCTTAGGAGACTTCTACAAGACCTTCTTGGTAGCTAGTATGTATAGAGACAAGACTAATGCCATCTTCAATTGTATCAACACTTCTCTTGTATTCTACTCTTAGTTCAAGATTCTCTAATTTCTTTATAATTGGCAGTAGTCATTTTAGTTTTTTTTCTGTCTTACAATTTTTTTTTTTTTTAAATTAAATTTTTCTTTTTTAGTGACACAAGTATATTGTCTTTTTAAAGTTTTGTCCAAAATTTATATTTTTGATAGTTTGACAAGATTACAATTTTGTTATAATTTTTTTTTTTTTTTTTTTTTTTTTTTAAAGTGAGTGAATTATTCTACTTCTTAGAAATATTGTTGTATTTTAGAAGTTGCAAACTATCCACCTTTAAACTAACATTTTATTTTTCAACATTGATTTTTTTTTATTGTTAAAAAGAATAAACTATCTTCTTTGTAAATATTTTTATTTGATATTAAACATTACTAATTACTCTCTTCTAATTTGACTTGTATTCTTATTAGTGTTGTCTATTTCAAATTCACATCAACTTAGATAGAGGAAAAACAAACTACACTTAGAGATACTAGTATTAGATTTGTAACCATTACAAATCTTTATGATCTTTTTAATGCTCTTTGATTATGAATTTCATATATTAGCAATCTCAACCATAGAACTACTATTGCTATGTCCAAAAAGAAGTGAACAATGAAGTATAATATCTACATTAAGAAATTGAATGATTAAAAGAAGCAAATATAAGTGAACCAACTTCACCAGTAAATTCTAAAAATATTATAATTATTAATATAAAAGAGCCAAAGATCAATATGCCATAAAAGTTTAATAGAACAAGACTAAAAATTTTAGGTTTTCTACAACAAGTCAAGTTTTTCTTATAATTATATCCTTTTTGATACCTTGATGGTATCACTTAAGTAGGATTTATAAGCATACTTCCATCTTGAAAAGTTCTTTCTTAATTTGCACCTTTAATGGAAAAAGATTCATAACTTTATATGATACATTTATAGATACATTTGGAAAGAGAAATTAAAAAAGAATAGCAAAAATAATACTCTAATCTTTGTAATAAGAATCAAGTTCAGTTCCTAGCTATACTATAAAATTCTAATAACTTGCATAAAACGTGGATTAGCATAATAAGGCTCTTATCTATTACTACTATCTAAATTTATGTCTATGATAGGTGTTAAGCAAAAAATCCTAGAACTTTTTATATACATTTATAAATTTTTAAATTGGTTTTTATGTATTTCATTAATTATATGTTTATGGAATGTACCAAATATCTTGATTTATTTTAGCACCACCAATAATCAAATATTTGTATTATATTAATAAATATTTAGAATTAAATAATTTATTTGATTATTATTATTTAAATTTTTTATGATTATAAGATTTTTTTAATTGAGATTCAATCTTTGAAATAAAAACCATTAATCTAAAAAAAATTGTGAGATTTTTCAAATGATACAAAATAAATCACCACAATTTATTGTTTAAGATACAACTTAATATTAATGGATAAATTGAAGTTATAAAAAGAATATATAAGAATCTAAAATTTAAAATTTAGAGACAAAATAATAAACCAAATGAAATAATAAAGCTTAATATATATATATATATATATATACACACACACTCATATATATTAAAATCAAAACCTATGATTTTATTTGTATATATTAGATATAAACAAAAAGAATATTTTTAAGTTGTACAAATCTTTGTATAAAGACTTAGAGGTCATAATACTAAAAAGACTTATGTAAACTATTGACTAAATTAGAAGTAATTGTAATCTTGCCTCTATTATTAATAGATATCTAAGAAACATCTATTCTAATCTTAGTTTTTTTTTGGAAATATTTTTATTTTTATTTTCTAAGTTGTTAAAGAATGACATCATACCCACCCACAATGGCAAGCTTTGAGAATAGCATTATTATTTTACATTTGTAATTTGATTACTATTTGATTCTTCAAAACATCATTCAAGTAAGATGTCCAAGCTACTAATAATGATATTTTGTTCTTTCTCTATATTATTAAGATATTAAAATCCAAAAATTTAAGAAATTTCTTCTAGTAATAAGAATCTAATTTTTTGAAATTATTAATATATCAAAAATATCATAAAACACAAAGAAAATAAAATCTTCTTAGTTTAATAGAGTATATAATATATGATATTATAATAGATATACCAAGCACATAAAGATAACAAAGTAATATTGTGAAATAATAATTTTAAATTCAATAATAGTTTTAATTTTAATTTTTTTTTAAAAAAAATATTAAGAACACCGTAGATTTAAATATGTAATGGTCTTAAGATAATTGAAATATAAATTATATGTATAATATATATAATGTTATTGATTTATCCATTGCAAACAAGAATAATATATGTCAAATATGCATCATCTATAAGTACTTGTATCTTTTGCTTATTATATAATTCTAATTTCAAAAAAAAAAATTGATAAAATTATGATAGAAAAGTAAACATTGCAAATGTAAATTTAAATAGATTTTAGTACAAAAATATCTAAATTTTAAATTAATTACATTGTATAAAAACTAGTATAATCACATATATATATATATATATATATATATATTCTTTCATCTAATAACAATAGACTTTAGAATCTTATATATTAATGCTTTGTAGGTATTTTTTATAGTTTTTTTTTAGAATTATTTCATACCAATAGAAGTTGTTATAAAATATATACATTTTTAGAACAATTATATATGCTAGATGGTAGTTGCTTAAGATTAAAAAAAAATTAAAAATTAAAAAATTAAAAATTAAGAAATTTCAAAGAGAAAGAAAAAAAGAAAAAAAGAAAAACAAATTTAATTAATAAGAATAATAGACACAAGACTATAAACTAGTCAATACTTGAAATGCTTCCTAGTTTGTATTGGTAAAATTGAGATGCCTCTTATCTTGCCATTTCTTATAAGATCTTATAAAAAGTTTATAAAAAGTTCTAAGAAACTACATATCTTTAAAAAAGTTTGAGAGTTTTGTTATAAAAATGTCTAAAAGACTTCTCTAAACAAAAACCTATTGATTGTCTTCACGCTCATCAATTTGCCGTTCAAGTTGTTTGTGTGAGTTCGTAATCTTATTAAGGTAAATATAGTCATCTGTTTAGCAGAATTGTGTTGGTAGATTTTTCAATTGTAATAATTACTTTTTGTAAATCATAGTTTTTATGCAATTGTTTCATTAAATATTTACATAAACAGACAAGAAGTTGTATCTTTAATGACACTATACGCAGACTTGTAGAATCAAATATATGTAATAAATACAAGCATAGACAATAGAGTTTTGGAAATATTTAATTATTTAACATTTTGGAATTTTGAGATCTTGACAAAAGAAAATCCGATTGAAATTTGTACATTAAAAGGCAGTTGATGATTGAACAAGCATGAGAATTATAAGATAATAAAGAATGGTATTTCAAAACACACTAAAATTTGTTTAGCATTACATCTACACAAATGCTCACAACACGCCCTTGAAAAACATTCAGTTAAATTTCACAGAGAATGTCTTATCGATTGAGAAAAACCACTTGATAGGTTGGCTTGACAATCCAACAATTTGTGCCTGTACCTTCTGCAGAGATATAACGCTGCAATTCATGAAGAAAAATATCCGGCTATAAAATGATGGGCCGAGATAAGCTCTCGCTATCTGAGCCCTAGACAACCTCTTGTAGCACTTACTCAACCTTAAAGGACATTCAAAATTGATCATGGAACATAACCATGAGTAGTACAGACTGAGGTTATCACCGGATTCATTCCTTCTCTGGGTAGACAGTACCAACAATACTCCGTGGAGGAGGATGACTAAGCACAACTACCGAGTGGACACAATATCGTCAATCTTCAGAATCATGCGTACACATTCCGTCGCTAGCGATAGTGCACTTGTGCTCACAAGTAGTGGCTGTACCACATTCTCTTCCAAGATATTAGTAATTTGACCCTTGCGCACGTTAATGCCTGTATTAACCTGCAATCATCATGATAACAGTTCAGCACTTGTCCTCAAGAAACCAGAATATCGGCACATACACTAGGAAAAGCATCTGATACTGATAGGCAGGGAAAGTGAATGATATCTAAGCAAATATACCTCGCCATTTGCATGTCGGTTACGTAGGTCTGTGACAATAGCTATTGGGTTCAGACCAGCATTTTCCGCAAGTGTGAAGGGAATCACCTACAACGCCACAAAGTGAACACATTCAAATGAGGGTCATGATGATAAATTATCAGAAAAACGACCTCAGTAAAGCTTTCAGGAGACATTCAGAAGTAACCAAAAGAAGGAAACATGAGATTTTCTGACAAACCGCAGAGAACATCGTAAACCCAAATCCTGTAAAAAGAGAAAATGGATAGGCAAATCCACAAAAAGAAAATTACCTCCATTGCGTCCGCAAACGCTCGCACACAGTAACTTTCCATACCATGCAATGATCTAGACCATATACCCAACTGCCTAGAAACTTCGATCTCGGGTGCACCACCACCTGCACACGACAGCATTGACTAAGAACTTAAAGAGCAAGCCACTGTAGTGTGTGACCAAATTGCAATTCGTTTGCTTAAGGTCAATCACAACCAGTAGAATAAGAAGCACAATGATAATGATGAAAAAAAATATACTGACCTGCAATAAGATACCGCTGATTTACGAGACACCTGATAACACAGAGTGCATCGTGCAAGCTCCGAGCTGCCTCATCAAGCACCTGATGTGAACACATTTTACATTAAATACACATGCTATTCCCAAGTCGCCCTAGATTTTCCAAAAGTGCAGGAATGTACTTTCTAAGCTTGAACGAGCTCACAATAAGATTCACGTACCAAAGCATTCGATCCACGAACAATAATTGAGACTGTACGTCCCATGTTTTTAATACCAGTCACTTTTACAACCTGTAAATACAATCACGTTGGTCAGCATTCATACTCACAAATACTCCTAGCATCAATAACGCCACTCTTCACAGATAAATTCCGAATGCGTACGACTCTGCGAAGTGGTAGATCACTTCCATGCAGAGGCAACACTAAGAAGCCAAGGAAAGGGACTAAGGAAGAATACAAGCTGAACAAATTCACGCGTTCCTAAAATGATCATTTTCTTGACAATCAAACGCATGCCATACGACACAAACCAAGACCAGGGAAGAATTTTTGAAGTTACCCGGCCGTTTCCCACAGACACCTCCTCGACCAAGTTCGCGTGTCCAAGCTTTTCAGCACGGAAGTGTTCAATATTTGCGATTGGGAGACAATTCAGTGTCTTGCTAATAAATTCAATATCCTCTCGTTCCACATCTTTGATCACAAGGATCTTTGCCTTGGCAAGATAATGTAATGACAAATCTGTAACTGCGTCCCGCAATATACTCTTCTGTACTAATAAAACATTGCACCCTGTTGCCCGGATTTTCTTAATCATTCCTAAGATGTAATTCCTCTCCTCCTTTAGAATCCTGTCCATCTGAGCAAATGAGCAAACCAAGCACCAGAATCGAAATTATGCTACAGAATTACAATGGTCAAATCAACGTCGCACATCTGTTCCGGGTGTTTAGATCATATTGCATTGAACAAATGTTTAGCTGAAAGCAAGATGCCCAATGACAACATGGACGAACAGCAACAATGAGACTCACTTGGGTGTAATCAGAAACGATAACACTCTGTTCAATATCAGTCTTGGGGGGCGAAATCTGGAACTGGATCAAACCAATCTTCGCGTTCTCTACGCGTGTCGGCCCACCGGCTGTATGACTTGCTTTGTGGTCAAATACAAGACCTTTCACCAATTCCGTGTCATCAACCTATTCAACATCTCAACGTGAGAAAATCAACTGCTAAATAGTACATGCCATACGTATACACTAACAAGAAAAAGATTTAAAAAATCAACCAACTGCAAACTTTAGTAATAACCAAGTAATTAACATTTCCATATTTTCTAATTGAGCTCACCGTTCCACCCAGCTTCCTCAAAACTTTGATGTCTCGAAGGTCGACGCTATCAGGTCGATCAAGATCGCGAACATTAAGCACTGCATCGACTGCCAAAGGTGCGAGCAGGGAAGAATATTGGCTCACAACCTGCGTAAAAATATTGTAAGTGCAGGGAAAATGACGCATCCCACTACAATCCCCGAGTCAATACTACAGACGCTTCATCATATTTATGAGACATAAATGTAATAGACTACTCAGACATATTACCTTGCTGTTTAGGGAAGTGCTTGCGATTTTAACAAGTTGATCCTGATCCGTGAGCTCCACTGGTATGGCCATAGATTTGACGACCTGAAGTGCGAGACAGCATTTAAATTGGATTGTTGCCAAACCACTAAACTTTGCAAGCTTGACAAAGGTTACAAAGACCATAAACACTCTGTATCACTTTGTATCTGCGTACATAAAGGAGACGCAAAAAAGCGATTAAAGAGAGAGAGCGAGAGAAAGAGAAAGGACAGTTGGTTGATACAGAATGCCACAGCTGAGTGAGACAAGGACACAACAGAATCGCTCGAGAGTAAAGCAAAGTAACTCATATCACCTCGACAGCTTTCTCCGACGCCTTGTGAAGAGCCTCAGAGATTGTGGTAGGATGAACGCCTTTACCCAGAAGGCCTAAACACTCCTTCAACAACGCTCCAGCTAACACAACAACTGCGGAGTGGAAAGAACACGACGAATCAGCCAAGATGATAACAATTCAGAACGCACAGCCAATTCAATCGAACAGCATCCGTCTGAAGTAGATGATCGATCGGCAAGTAGATCGATGCACGAGTACCTGTGGTTGTCCCGTCCCCAGCAACAATATCCTGTGATTTTGATAACTCCACCAGCATCTTGGCCGCAGGCTGAATAACTTCCATCTACACGAACCCAAGCCAGACAGAAAATAAATATACAAGCGATGTTCCCCGAAATTGTCCAGATTATTCGACGAGACCAAAAACCCTGACCTAAACCCCGCGCTGCATCCCAACCGCCACGCACCTTGTCAAGAATGGTGGCGCCATCGTTGGTGATGATCACGTCCCCGGAGGACGTAGACAACATTTTGTCCATCCCCCTGGGGCCTAAACTGGTGCGCACCGCATCGGCGACGGCCTTGGCTGCCACCATGTTGGCGTGGCGGATGTCGTCTTTCCGCTTCGTGTCCACGTACATCTCCGTGTTGCTCTTCGCTTGAGGGCCCGGCATTGTGACGACCTTGCGCTCCCTTCAGAACTCTGGATTGGTGTAGCTTCAACGTAGAGAAGTCCCTGCTCCACAATCCGACTAATGATACAATGTGATGCAATGGCAACAACGAGGTCGAGGCTCCAAAAACGTCAACCGTGGTTATGAAGAACCTTGATGAGCTTGCTTGAAACCCTAACCCACGCGATGCCATGCACACGCAGCCCGAATTTTCATTCATCCGAGACTCATCCGTGACTCATCCGTTTCTTTTCTAGGTTTCATTCGTCTCACTCTCATCCACTCCCAACCACATTCACATTCGTCTGATTCTCGTACATCCTCATTCGTCGTGGCTCACTTTCATTCATTCTCTCCCACCTGATCTCCTGCATTCTTACTAATATTAGTACGTTCTATTTTTACTTTGTCTGGGAAATTTCAATTATTTGTCTGTGAAAGTATTATTTGTTCTCCAAATTACATAAAAATTTCATTTTAACGCAATTTTCTCTACAGGATTTCATTTCTTAAGTTTTTATCAATAAAATATAATCTGTGTGAATATCATTAAGTTTTAATTTAATAGAATCATTTATTTTTATTTTTATTTTTATTTTTTTGTATCATGTACATGAATTCGTATCTATTACATAAAATATATAGCTTCGTCCTTTTCATTGTTATAGCCATATTTCTTCAATAAATAATCATTAATTTCTGCAAGGTTTTTAGTGAGTATCACTAAATCCTTTAAATATTTTTCTCTTCTTAAACTTGCAAAATATTTTTGATTTCTTACCTCTTTCTATCCGTTTCCTCAATGTCTACACAATACTTCTTTTTTTATTTTATTTTAATGTATATTATTTTGTGACTGAAAAAAAAAAAAAAAAAAAAAAAAAAAAACATTATTGATAAATTGAATGTGAGACTACTACAAAAAAAAGTTAAAATTAAAATTAAAAAATGAATTGCTTGTGCTGAACACTAAATAACTTATTGGTGCTCAGAATTTAATCAAAATATACGTCTTTCTATTTAATCATACAGTGTGTTTGAATTCAAGATTAGTACTTTCAGTCTTTTCTTTTTCTTTTCTTTCTACAAAAGTTTTTAGACCTTTATAAAATAGATTTAGTTAAAATAATATTTTTTTGAAAGTATTAATTGAGATAGTTCAAATAATACAAACATTTTAATAGATTATGAAAAACAAACGTGGATGATTTCTTTGTATTATATAATAAATAAGTTTGTGTTTTACCTTTGTAAGGCAACATCTTTGATGAACATCTTTTTCTTTTAGAAGGAACTAAGAGAATTATTTGTTTTAATTTATGACTCTTGTTTGACATTGAGTTTGGTCTTTCTTCTCCTATGTTGTGTATTGAAGGATTCTGCTCTATTGTTTCAATGAATCAAAAACATAATTCCAATATTTTTTCTTTATTTATTTATTTATAAATTAATATTAATATCTTTTTATTTTTTAATTGAATCATTTTTTTATATTAATAATCATAATAATAAGATTTTAAAGATTTATATAATTTGGATTTTATAAGCATGGCTATGGCTTCAATTCCTATTTAACCTAAGTTTTTGATATTTAGTTTCTCTAATATCAACTAAACGACCATTTTTATTTTAGTTTAAAAATGAGAATAATATAAAATTGTAATTTTTTTTGACAATCTTTTGTATGTTTATAAAAACATTGGCAGTCAATGAGAAACTTTAAAAATTTATTATATCCATCTAGAATTGTTTATAGTCTTTTAAGAATCACTACAAGATATTTTTTATAACTCTATAAAAGATTTTTTATATTTATAGAACAGTGTTAGAAAGCTTTTATAGGACCTAATTGTTATAGTATAAGTAAATGATTAAAGTATAAAATATCTCAATCTTTCTAACATAAGTTTTGAAGCAATTTAAGTATTGGTTTGATCCTAGTCTTATGTTTGCTCATGTTTATAATCAAATATCTTATTATTTTTGTACTTCTTGATATTTTTGGTCCAATGTCTTTGCATCTTTAATACTTGTAAATATAAAATGACTTAGAGCTAAAGTCCAATGCTAGAATTAAATCATATTTATAAACTAGAATTTGTAGAGTAACAAGAATTCCTTGACAAGATTCTATTACTATCTTTTTATATTTGTTTCATCCTCATATTTGGAATCAAAGAAATGAAAGCTGCTTCTTGAATTAAACTACTACCCTATTTATAATTTTAAAAAATATATATATTTAATAAAAAATAGGAAGCACAAGGATTAGAAATATTATTAGAAATTTTTGTAATATTACTAATAGGATTAAGCTAAGAATATCATTGAAAAATATACTAAATTTGATTTTTTAAAAAATATTAGAACTACATTGCAAATACTTTTAAGAAAATATTTAGAGACATTGTTAGAAAATATACTTTAAAGACAAACTTTGACATTGCTTTTGAAATCTTTTAAATTTGTAAGAAGTTTGTTTTTTATGTGTTTGACTTCTTTTTTCTTTTTTCTTTCTTTTTATATAAATTCAATTAAGAATCAGTGAATTTTAAGTTTTTGGAATCACCAGTTATTTAATATTATAAATATATGAAGTAATATTTTTTTGGGTTATCTTTGCTTTAGAATTATTATGGATATTTAATTTTTTATATTATTTCTTTATTTTTTATTTCTTTTTTATTTTATAATATATAATTTTTATATTTTTAAAATATATTTTAGATTTATTTTTTAATTAAAAACTAAGAATGGAGTATAATAACTTAATTTAATAAATCTAAATAGAATATTCAGATTTTAATATATATATATATATATATATATATATATATATATATATCTAATAAAATTTTAAAATTAGATGATAAAGATTTTTGAAATTTTTTATTTTTATTTTAAGAGTAATGTGTGTAATCACAAGCAAATCAAAAATACAGATGTTGCTTAAAATTAATTAGAATTAATATGCAAAATAAATTTTGGATTGCTAAATCAAATTAATTTTTTATTTATTTTATCATATATTGGTTAGATAGAAGAGGTGGATAAGATTTTTTTATTTTTTATTTTTTCATTGATAAAAAAAAAAAAAAAAAACCACTCACATTGTTATGGGATTAATAATGAGTCTTATACTATTGCACAAAATGCTTGTATTGCCTCAATAAACACACATTATAACCAATTTTATATTGCATATAGTTTTGGCTCATCTATTGCAATAAAAATCTTACAATAAGAACAAAAAGTTCCACCTCCAAGATAAAATTAAAATTTGGTTGCAAATTTATATTTTATCTTTGTATTTATTATTATGTAGGGTATTTACATTATCACAAAAAGAATGTAATATGTAGATAATTTAGCAATAACAGTTGCAACATTAAAAAAAAAAGTTGAACTAAGTAAAATATAATTATCATTATAGTTTTTTTAATCTAAATCTAATTTAAATATTTAAAAACTAATTATATATATATATATATATATATATATATATAGTTTTTTTAATCAAAATTTAAAATATCCATCCAATCAACAATCTTTGATAAAATACAAAAATATTTAGCCAATTAGCAAATTTTAAACATAGATACTAATTTGTTTTTATACAAAGTAGATATAAAGTCTTAGTGCAAGGTATTTTTGTATTTAGATGTAATGCTCATACACATGTTTTTGATAGAAGATTTTTTAAATTGGATCTCAAGAACCAAGATATGTATACTTTAAAGAATGTTTTAGGATGTTACATGTTATTATCTCTATGTAAAAAAGTGGTATATGTTTAGTTTGTAAGTTTTCCAAATTTATATATAGATTAAAACAATCTTCCAAAGAATAGTAGAAGAAGTCAAATAAAACTTTTCTTTCTTTGCATTTGAAGTTAAGCCATTTAGATTAAAACATTAATGTATTTAAGAATACAAATAGATCTGTCAATACAATAAAGTAGTTTAAAAACTTTTCTATAATCTATAACAATATAGAATTTTTTATGGAGATAAAAAACAATATATTTATAAGATTTGGTAGTAAATATTATATATGTATATATATATATAACCATAAAATTTAATAAATTTTTTACTTAGTGCAATTATTTGGAGAGCATACTTAAAAGTTTGGCATAAACAATTATAAAAATTTAATTGTAATTTTTATTTTAATTGCAAATTGTTAAGAAATTTTAAGTTAAAAACCCTATAAGAATTTCATTTTGAAGAAGATTCTATATACAAGTGCAAGCAGCAATTTAAATTGTGAAATAATCAGCACTTTAGTTGATCTCAAATATGAAGAAAAAATTGTTGTTGAATACATAGTAAATCTTAGTGTATAATATTGGATAGTTATAAAATAATCTGTTCAATATCTAAAAATAAATGAAGTTATTTGATATAATAATATTAAAGCATTTAAATTTTTTAAATGATAGAATATTGTAATGCAGTTTTTGGAAGAGACATTGACATTCAATCTTGAAATGATTCTTAATGATTACTAAAATTGTACTCTTCTTTTTGAAAATTCAATATTTTATGCTTACAATCAACATATTAAAATTTTAATAAAATGTATTGATTTTATACACAAATGTATAAAAAGAAATTAAAATTAAAAAAATATTCTTTCAAAAATGTGTAGTTGCATGTGGCATCCAACAATCTTTTCAATGTAAAAGTGAAGTTTTAATGACCACAATGGCAATATCTTTAATATTAGAAACATTTGTAAATGAACTTGTTTTTTCTTTGGAAAAATCTCTACTAATTTTTCTTTTTTATGCATACAAATTGTATGTGAAGTACATCAAATTTCAAATTCAGCTCTATAAAAATTCTATCTTAGCACGCATAGCTCACTAATCAATAAGAAGGCTTATTATTACTACAGGAGTTTAATTCTATTATAACTTATTATTTGATATATATATATATATATATATACATATATATTTATATACATATATATACATATTATGTATTTACAAAATAATACAAGTCTTTAATAATCATTTTAAAACATCAATTGTTAATAAATTGTAAAAAACTTGAATACATGAATTAAAATTCTTAATATTAAAAAATTAAGTATTATCAAAGATAGATGAAATGAACAATTTAATTAAAAACACTGAAATACATATTCAACTATAAGTACGTAGGAGCATATTAAAACATTAGAAGAACATCAACTCTTTATAGTTTAACAACGTTTTACAAATAAATAAGATATTAGCATGTATATAACAAAAATATCACAAAAAAAATATTACTTATGTGAAAGAAAGCCAAAATGAAAATGGATTAAAGAAATAATGAAGTTGTTAAAATAAAGGAAAACTTAGAGAAAATTATAAATGGATGTGTGTACAAGTTCATACCTGATCAGGAGACACCCAATGTGAGAGGTTCCATAGCAATTGTCTAAATATTTATTAAGTTTGCATCTTTCAACAGATAGTAATAATGTAGCGACTCTAATATCACAGTGTAAAAACACGAATTCGCAATAAGTACTTGAAGACTTCTCAAAATAACTCGAGGTTGACTCCTTTTCAGGAGTTGTGTGCGGAATTAGAAGTCATATGAGTTCCGTTAAACCAGGTTACCAAGCAATCGTTTCTGTGTTAAGGAGACATGTTTTGCATGTGCATCCAGTATATTTTGCTGTTGAAACAGATGTTTAATCAACTGAATTTGCCAAGTGCTAAAGATCATGAATACAAATAATGCGGCAGGGCTTTTAGCCATTGAGATCATGGAAAACGTTTGTAAGGCTTTGCTATTCAGAGCGCACCACAAATTCAAACATACCTCATATTCATCACCAATTGACACCCAAAGGGGCATATTGTCATATCGACCTAGTCTATAGATTGCTGCAGCATCATGGCATCTCCCAGAGTCTTCAATGAACGACCAGCAGTACTTCACCATCTGTGCTTTTTCGCGCCGAAAGCTCCACCAGTCGTAAGGCAGCCAAATCTTTCGTTGAACATTGCATCTGTGTCACTTGAGTGAGTTGCGAACGAACTCAAGGAGCTTACAACAGCAACCATAACAACGCAGAACAAAGAGAGCGAAATAATTTCCTTCATCCCTAAAACAAGGTCTCTTACCAAAACACTCCCAAAACCGAAGATAAAGACTACATTGTAGGAGAGACATGGCTGGTTGCATTCTACCTAATTGATCACTCGACCAAATCTTTCAACAGATGATTTTCATGAAAGCCGGACTGAAGAGCCTGCAAATATCCTGGATTCAATACTACCAAAAACCCTTAAACGAGTTGAAAGGTTGTACGAACTTTATAATTACGAGAAAAAAACTGAAAATACACCTAGCATCACTTGGTGGTGGCATTAAGTCTCTATGAACTTCCCAAATTCAATGAAGGCAAAACCCTATACCACTGAAACAGATTATCACAACCAAGATAGCTGCCCCTCTCGTCCACAAGAACGTCTGCTCTCATTTAAGTTAAACGATAGAAAGTCTAAACTATTAAGAGATTTACAGCCATGTCCTCCCACATGGTCCGCTCGGTTGGATTCCTTTGTACATGGGTCAGAACAGTAAATTCTCACATTCCCAACCCTCGGTTCTTCAGAAATTGTAAAGATTAGGTCTCAGGAGAATGTTCTTCAAAGATTTCTAGCTGATGGATACGATGGTATACGTCAGAGAAAGACTTCGAGGATACCATAGCCGTTCTATCTTCATGGCTTTTTCAGCTTCCAGTATTGCCTGGATTACCATATCCAACACTTCATACGTCATATTGCTGGCGAAGGTAACAAAGACCTTTGGTAAGAAGTTTCTCATCACTTTACCAGAAAGACCTTGTGAACCTGCTAAATTCCCCTTTAACCGACAGCAGATATTTCATGTATCTGTGTGTTCTTTCTCTCCGTCTTTTCCACTTTCAAGATCATTCATGTCATCAAGCTTCTTCATTCTCTGCTTATTGGACTTCAGTTCAAGTCGTTGTATGACCTTCGCTGTCGTCGTCATCCTCTTCAGCAGTCTTGCGCTTCGGCACTCGGGACACTCGCGATGGAGCTGCCACAAGTGTGTCAACCTCTTTCTCAGATAGCCTTGGAGAGTAATCATCTTCGCTATCCTCATCATCCTCATGACTATCACTATCATCATCACAAATATCACTGTCAAATTCTTCGTCTTCGTCTTCGTCTTCGTCGTCGTCGTCATCTTCGTCTTCTTCGTCCTCATCTTCTCCATCCTCAATTTCAAACCTCCGCGCTTTGCGCTTTCCTGATTTCTTCTTGGCCATTGCCTTGCTTGCCTTCTTCCCAATTAATTCTTCCAAATCATCATCTTCCTCATCCCACTTTAAAACATGGACCTTAAATCGAAGCGGGCTAATAAGCTCAAAAATGCAGCAATCCCCGTCCTCCAATTCGTTGTCAAGCAAGAATTTGCGCCATCCACCAGTTATGCCTTCTTTGTGAGCAAGATACAAACAGTCCCACTCCTTTCCGTTCTCATCCTCTAGAATGAACTTTTCATCAGCCAGTGGCATACGCTCCTTGCAGAAGTGGGCTGGGATTCCTAACCAGAAGCTATTGGAAGTATTAGAATGCTGCATGGGCTTTACAAATGCAGGATACTCGATGCCCTTGAATACCTCGTTTGCAGCCTCAATGGTAGCCATGCGCGCAGACTCTGTCAGCTTCCGGCGTGACGAGCTCTTTTTCCCTCTCGTCTCACGGATCCCACGCACTCTGTCCAATTGCTCTTTGTAACTCACCACAGGCTTCGATGCGACTCGCGACGATCGCCGCGCTTCCTGCGAATCAATCTTCCGCTTCTCTGACTTCTTTGCAGGAATCTTCGGCTTCAACTCCTTCAAGTTCTTCGATAAGTCCACCAAGCCAAGCTCCTCCATCCTCCTCTTGTTCTCATCCATCCGCTGCTTCCGAGCCTCCTCGTACGACATCGCCGCCATTTTGTCTCCGCCTACCAAACACACGCACCTCCCGCCTCCTCTCCACGGCAAATAAACCTACACGAAAAAAAAATTAAAAATTAAAATACTCCACTTCCCCTCGCCGGATACTCGACCTAATGTTACCAAAAAAGAAGCTATCTCTCACTCTGCGAAAAATTCTCCCACGACTCAACAATCTATCGGCTCCAACAGCAGCACTAAGGGCGGGCAAAGGTGGCATGTACATTGGCGCCAATGTTCAAGAGAATCGCTGCTCTTGGGCGTCCTTGAATTGCAGTACAGCTTGCTCTGATTCCACTAGGCGGATGAAAGAGACGAAGAGTAGGATGATAAAACGTAGATGGAAGACGATTTCCATTCCCATCCTCGTCCGTCTTCATCCGACGTGTCGCCGCTCGGGAAAAGGGGCATGGGGTGTGCTCCTATTACCGCCTGTAGAAAAAAACAACACTTCACTGCTTCTGATAAGCCTACGACACAACCAAGACAGTCAAAACTCACCCTCAAGAGACCGAGTCAAAGCTGGTCCACATGCAAGAGAAAGTGTCTTACGACAAAGATCTTGAGGGTTTACAGCAGGGGCTCATTTAACTTAGACACAGCACTTATTGAGGTGCGATGCCGATCTGTTCCAGCAGTGCAGGTTGTGCTAGCGCATGTTCTGCAGCACGATAGTATCAGAACTGAGAGGCTACGGGCGATGCCGTTTTACAGCTCCCTATGCATCGCTTTTACTCATCTGGTGGAGTTGAAATCGAAGAACAGCTGGATGAGTGATCTCCTATTTCTAGACCGAGTTTGTGCACTATTTGAGTGCAGCAGATTTCGAATAGGTCATACATCGTACTTCAAGTAAACTGTTATGGTGAAGCATTTGATGAAAGATCTTGTCTCCATGTTCTTGGTTCACTCCTACGCTTCATGCTAGGCAATCTCAGAGTTCAATGCAAAGTAAATGTTTAACAAACTGAAGAACGTCTGTCGTTCTGCGAGTTTGGCATACACTTGGCTCAAGAATCCACAATACTTCACTCTTTTGCATCCATAACGCTGAGAAGTTCTGACGCCTCATATCGTCCAACGCAATTTTCTCAATTGACTGACACTTCAAGAATCACTACTGACCTTGATTACGCTGTCTAAACTTTACATTAATTACCCATGCCCACTGCGTACAAGTTATTAAACACAAGGTCAATTCAAACTCTGGTAGACGCGAGGTTCCAAAACTGAGACAGAAAAGATAGGTTAGCCTCAAAGAACGTAGATAAGGAAAAGTCACCAGATGCAGCTGTGGGATAAAAAAAACACAAAACAAAACAAAACAAAAGTAAGAAGTATGCAAGGAAGTAATCAAGAAAGAAGAATGCAACACTTAAGCTTAACTAGTGACGACCGTCCTTTACCCTATGAGCTGGAGTAGGTTTAGGGATCCCAGGTGCACTGACCTTACCACCTACATACGCACCCGAATATGCGCTTGGCCCATTTGAAGCAGCAGCATTCAAAGCACTGTACTTCTCTTAAAAATAATCCTCAAGATTCCTCCCTTGGCGCCTGGTTTCTTTTCACTCTCTTAGGTCGATAAGAAGACCATCCTTAGTGCCATCTTTCAGGACAGAGCGGAGGTCCTGGGTTTGCAGAACCTAAACCTTTTGTATGCAAAGGATTTCTCTTGCGCTTCTTCTTATGTTTGATGCTCTCAACTCTGTCCAGTTTCTTCTCTCCAGCTTCCTCAACTGCACGCCCTCCCGTCACACTAGGTGACCCAAGCGGCACTTTCTCCAAGGATTTCACATCCAAACCAGGCACACCTGCCAAGGGTGGCAACTGTTTCTCGTAATCAGTATCTTTCTCAGGACTAGAGTGATCATAACTAGCTCGTGTATTTCTTCGGATCTGACAACTGGAGATGAGTTCTGCATAAATCTTGTATACAACTTAGCCGCTGCATCCAATTTATTGTGTTTTAATTTGAAAGCTTCTGCTTCTTGAAGGATACTTTCCAACATGGAAGTCCGGTCTTCATCACCGAGATCTGAAGGCCCAATGCTGAGTTGCTTTATCCAACACAGACTCTGTTTCCTTCAAATTTTCTCCACCACTTGTCAATGCAACTCAAACAGCTAACATACTTGGTTTGCTCTGAACAGACGTAATCAGCTCCCAAAACTCGGTAGCTTGCTGATGGTTTACAGATGCTGTAGCAGTGTGATCAAACAAAGTGGAAGTCGTTTCCAACATCTGTGTGCATTCCAGCGAAATCCAAGAACAACTTATCAGCTTACTGAGCTTTACCTTTCTTCCAAGGCAAAGAATACAGCACCGTTGGAACAAGGCTGTGTAGGAATGTCTTCGACAACGATGAAGCACAATCTTGTGCCTGAACTAGCTTTTTCGAATGCAATAGCAACACAAACTGATTGAGACAAAGGTTTTCCTTTTCAATAATACAGAGTCTACTATCCAAAATTTGTAGTGTGCTTCTTTGTAAGCTACCTTTATCTTGATATATTAGACGTAAGATATATATATATATATATATGGATACTTGGTACTCTTTGTTTAGATACCAACAAATCATCCCATGTTAATTTCTTTACAGTCGTTCTCAATTAAAACTTACATTACTTCGAAAATATTTTGTTACAATATGGTTAAGTCCTGTGCGTGTCATATAAAGTGGCTGTGTGTTTAAGGCATGCATATTGACAAGAAACTTCTTGTAGATACAAAAAAAATTCTTTGACATCTATCATTTTATTATTATGATTATTATTACACTTGTAAGTTGATATTTTCCCTTGTTTGACCAAAAAGTTGTTTAATTCTATTTCAGTCATGGGCTGATTCCGGTTATTTATTTCTTTTCACATAAAATATTGAAGTCATTGTTCAATTTGACATGTCCCGAAAATTCTATCTCAAGTTGTTCAAAATGATCATCTACTTTAATTTTTATCTATAGAATTTATTATTTTTAGTCCAGAAGCACCCCTCCAAACGTTCATCTATGCTTTTCCAACTCGTTTAATTACACTCAAATGTAAAAATAAAACTGCTATTCAGAGTAATAAAACGCGTGTACACGGAGCAAAGCTGAACGTATGCAACGACTAGGTAAACTGGAAATCATTAATCGTGGTACAGTAAATGTATGAAGATCGCAGGTTCGAAACCGCAGGAAGAGCACGAGAGGGAGGATAATGGGGGGGAGGGGGGAGGGGGGGGGGGGGAGAGCACCTAGTGGCTGTAAGCAGAATAGATGCTACAGAGGAAGCACATGGCCAACCAAGCAGAACTGATTACCCAAATGGGGCAGGAAGTGCTGAGGATATGAATTGGTGACCTGCTCGCTCACCGAGCTCCTTCTTCTCGCTTTTGCGTTTTGGCTTTGCTTTCCAGTCGACGCTCTGTCTCTGTCTCTGTCTATGCTCCGACCATTCTTCATCCGTTCCCGCTGCCCTTGCAGTGACACCAACTGAGCCGTGGGTTTGGCTTTTGAGTCTTTTCCTCTACTTCGTGGGTTGTCTTCAGGGCTTTTCTGTCCCTTAGTCTTGCGATTGTTGGAGTCTTTTTTGCTTACATTATTCGTCGTTCTGTGTGGTCCGGTTGCGTGTTTTGGTTTTGGTTTAGGTGGTTATGGGGGTGGGGAGGGGGGAGTGAGAGGAGGAACAAGAGGGGGAGGGGGCGTGGGAGGGTGTGCGGGTCCCAATGGGAGTTGACAACAAGATTGCCGAGGCTGTGGAATGCAAGGATCCCATGGACACGGTGCTGCAGAGCATCGACAGCTTGTACATGGTGCGCGACACGTTCTTCCCACTCGATCCCACTATTAAAAAGGGTCGTCTGGATAATCTCATGCGAGACTTGCTGGTTGTTCTCCACGATATCTCATCAGGTTTGTATTGTATCTGTGCTTGTGCTGTTTCATGTGGTGCATCTCTTAGCTCTGGGATAACTCTTGTGCACGCCTGCATCGGAAATATGAGTTGTCTGTCCTTCACTGTGAGGACGTTTCTTTTCGCAATGACATCTGTTTTGCAAAAAAATTCTTTGTGTTTTGTTTTTTTAGAGGCACAATATTTGCAGCCCTAATCTTGATACGGATCGCTGGTCAAATGCTGCTCTCATTTTTGGTGGCATTAGGGTACTGATGTTTTTAGGGTTCATGAATACTATCCCATCACTTATGTTGTTGCTACAGCAGACTTGTGTTGTCGTATCTCAGACTATTGCAGAAATAAGGACAGACCGTCGTCTCGGATTGACAATGCAGGGTTGAACCAATTAAATTCTAGCGTGGCTCTGAAATTACTTCTAATTGCATCAGCTTTACACCACCGGAACTCTTATAGCTGCATGCCTTGCCATTTTTCTTAGAAAGTGTGAAGCACACGAGCTTACTGGTGTTTCCGTGGGTTTTTCAACCTGTTTCCGAAGAGTAGGAACTGTCAGGAAGTGTGTAAAATCGGAAACTTGTGTGTGTAGATTGCAGGAAGCATCCCCAACGGCGCGCCCAGTGGGAGTATTTGAGAGGGAAAGTCCTTGACGTGGGACCAGACTACTGTAAAGAGGCTGAAGAACATCTTTCGAAATCGGTATCTTATTCTGCTCATTCGTTTTCAAGAAAACTTATCACTTCGGAATATGCAATTGTGAAGTTTATCTAAAACATTTCATACAATAACGAGGCTCCCCGTTGAGATTGGACAAAGATGTGCATTGAAATCAGAGATTTGTGTTATCAGGTCAAGCTGGACCCGTCTATGGTGGATGCTTGGTGTTGCTTGGGAAATTGTTTCTGGAAGAAGGGTGACCTCACACAGGCCAAAAATTGCTTCAATATAGCTCTCAGCAAGGTGTCTTTCACAGGAATTCTTCTCAATACATAAGTTTGTCACAGATGCTTGCGATGCTTGCGATGCTTGCGTATGCTAGTGCCGTAATCCTTGGCACTTGGACATTGTCGGCAGAGGTTGTACAGACCGCTGCTGACTATTTACAACATTTTTCCTCACATTTTTACTTCATTTGATTTGCAGTTTTTGTCTGTGACCGAACTTAGTCTGATGTTTTTCTTTATCTTGGACGAGGCCCTGATTCGAAACGAGTTGAGGTCTCGCATTGCTATTGTCAAGGTTGTTCATTGCAAGGAAGATAAGTAGAACGGTTTAAAGAAGAAATTTTCCCCCTCCAATTCATGTAGGGACCAAATAAAAAGGCGCTCCAACAACTTTCAATGCTGGAGAGGCGAATTGGAAAAGGTAGACTGTTTGCCATCTTCTCCTTGTTGCCTTGTGATGATTAGGAGATGTTTGAATATCCTGGAATCAGAAGCATGCGAATGTCATCCATTGACCAAGGCGCCAATGATGCAGGGAGTGCAGACGAAGCCGAGACAGTCGAAGAGAGCATTCTTCATGCGAAGCAGGCCGTCAGTCTTGATATCAAAGATGGCCAGTCTTGGTGTACGATTTCTTCTAAGCCACTTTCTGATTATTTGGATTACGTTTGCACGCGATTTGTGCAGATCTTACTCATGTCGAGGCATAAATTTTCATTTCGTTACAAAAATACAGAACTGGACTGACATGCGCGGTTTTGCAGATACCTTAGGAAACGCGTATTTGACAAGCTTCTTTGTGTCGGGAGCTTGGGACCGGAACAAGCTGCACCAATCACTAAAAGCCTATCAAAATGCTGTAAGTGTTTACAGAGTGTTTTTGAGTTTAAATTCAAGATTTATCATGTGAGTTTAGGGACTGTGGGGTGGTTCCTGTTTTGTCATTTAAGTTTCGAACCCTGTTATTCTTTCTTCCAATTGCTTTTTTAAAATTTCGGAACTTTAGACAGTATACTTCAAGAAATATTCTCCTTCGTACTTAGAATCACCTCACGGCATTCAACGTGCAAGAACATAGTTTTCTCTGTAATTAGCTACATACATGGTTAAGTTGCAGTGTGCCCAGTTTCTTGAATCGGCAATAACTGGAACCAACTTCGTTTCTGTGATTAATGCTATTCAGGAAAAAGACGAAATGGCCAGTACAAATCCCGATCTCCACTTCAACAGCGCAACTGTAAGCTTGTTGCTTGTTTTGAATTTTTCGGGTGGCATGTTTAAGGGCCTAAAGTTTGTCTGTTTACTCTTATGTTTTTCTCTAGTTAAATATTCTGATATTGTTGGAGTTACAATGCCACATGAAACAGGTTCATCAATATCTGGAGGATTATGAAAGAGCATTGCGAGGGTTTGAGGCAGCTAGTGTTAGAGATCCGGGCCTTCATGCCGATCGTGAAGTTAATAAGTTAGTCAACCTGCTAAGTAAACTTGAGGACCTGATAGTAAACAAGGTATTTGTGGTCCTCAGCTTAATTTTCAGTTGTTTTTGGATGCACATATGAGGCTACTACCGTGTGCAATGTATTTGTATTCCGAACTCTTTGGAGCCTGTCTGATTGGTTCTATCTGACCCATCGTCTTTCTTTTTAGATAAGTCTACGTTGGTAATCAGGTTGAGTTGTCGTGCTTAAAATTTCATTAGGAAACCGGAATCATGCAAACATCTTATGATTGCTCTTCTCAGAACAACTTTTGGCATGCAAGCTAACTTCAGGTTCCTTGTGCTTATGACCAGGGCCGATTGAAAGGGAAGCGGTTATCTTCCATCTTGTCGTCGCTTCCTGCTAATGCTTGTGAGATTGTTCTCCTTGTACACTTTTGTATCTGTCTAGCCCAATATTAGTTATTCCCTTTCCTCTGTGCAGGCTGCACATCGTAGAGAGCACATGATGTTTTGAAAAAGAGCGTGTTCGATATTACTTCAATTTTCAGTTGGCGCTCATCTGAAGATATTTCTTCTTCTTCTTCTTCTCGTCATTCTTACATTTTCCATGCGTACGCACAGATAAGACTTTCCGATAAGCAGCGCAGATTTTATTTCGTAAGTTGTTGGTAGGTCCTTGCTCGCTGTGCTCAAGCACAGTACTTGATATTGTGAATTTCTTATCTGTTTGACTTGCCAGCACTTGGAGCTCACAGACAAGTCTCATTAGGGCAGTTAAAAGAAGGTTTTAACAAAGGCATGGCTCTGCAAGCTAAAATGCTCCAAGCAATCTCGCACGACAACTCAGTGCCGCTGTGAGTTGGCTACTGTGATGTTATTGTCTAGTGCGAAAAGTGGAGTGCTTATGACCTTTTGCAGTGGTTGGGGCTCTGGAATCAACTTTTCGACTTGGCTCGCTTGGCTTAGATTGAATTTCATCTGTTTAAGCATGTATGTATTTGTATTTTGCCTAAATTGACGTGTAAAAATTTTAGTCATTTTGATGTTCAAATCTTTGATGCTTCTCAAGCCCTCTTAATTCGCTCGAGACATGACTATTAACGGTGTTCATTCTCGTGCAGGTTTTATTTGTTAGCTGATAGAGAGACAAACTGTTTTGCCCTCTCGGTGTATGCGTTGCGTGATGGAGCGGTAAATGTCTTCTATTGTCTTGTTCTTACATTCTCCCATACCTTGTACTATCGTCTCATGTACCTGATTGTTTACCAAGAGTTTTCGGTTTAATAGCTTCACGTTTAAAGAATTCGTAGTGTAAAATATGGCGCTGTCGATAGTGACTACTTCAAATTCACGAAGCTTTCAAATCTATTGCCGAGCTTAAGTGATGTTTGCCTCGTGTTTCCTCTTCTTCCTGCGCAGATCAAAGAGGGTATAACAATTACCCTGCTGGAGCCATTTTTTCATGAAGTCAACGTCACATGGAAAGACAAAGTGGGTCCTCTCCTGCACTATAATCCCTCTCTTGGTTTGCTTAAAATAAGTTCAAAGACTAGAGATTAATGATAAGAGTACTCTTTGGTATTGCTGACAGAAAATTGAAGTCCCTTGGATGTGTGCAAGCGTGCATCTTTTGTTAATGGGTAGACGTATGCCTTATTCTGTTATGATAATCGTTCATTTTTAGGGATTGAGAATGCTGAAAAAGTTGGTATGGGGTATTTGGTGTTATCAGGTGTACCGATATAATGTAATTCGGGTAGATCTTCCACAACAACTGCTGTTGAATGGTCGACCACCTCTAGTACAGGATGCTGTGTGTTCCACACTCCAAGCAGAGAATATTCCTCCTTGATATGCCGCGTCCCGGTTCTGTCCTACACTGTCACCCCTTTGCTCATGTACATTCTTCCCAAGTTTTGGCAAGTTCAACGTTCCTGGTTCTAGTCACAGTCGTGCATGCCTTACGGACAAGTCAGTGGTGCTTAAGCTTTGGAAGAGCTATCGACACAGAAATTGAACCTGAAAAGCAGTTATTAATCAGGACGTATATCGGCAGTTTGAGTGTTTGAAAGAGTCCATCCAGTTAGTAAGAAAGTGGGTCATGTAACAATACCAAAGAGCAGGCCTTTCACTCCTCACTGTAGTACACTGAATCTAATAGACACTTTTTCAAAAGAAACCAAGTGCTTGGTGACTATCAGTAACCACATGTATTACTACAAATACTCTTCCCATCACATTTTGCATCCACATTCGCCACGTCATGTTTTCACCCATCATCATTCATTGCCTCTGTCCATAACATTGTAGAACCCGGTCACAGTTGTGAGTTCAAATCTAACGAAGACATCAGAACGGCGATGTGCATATCGTCGACCTTCGACGACGATGAGCTTATAGTTGGCATTCGATAGCATTCGGCGCCACTGACGTTATCTGAGCTTTGTCAGCTGGAAAATCTTTGAAGATCGACATCGAGGTGCATGAATCTCGACGACAGCGGTGGATTTTCCAAGCTGAACAAGCAGGCTGCATCGAACATAAAGCATTTTTTTACATGCTCTTGCGATGTTACATTACTGCAGACTACGTGTCATAGATACTGTGCTTGATATTGTAACCAGGATCTGTCAATATGCCCCACAGTGTGTGAATGATACGGAACAGATGCCTTCTAGTAGTCGGCATGGCCTAGCTCTACGTCGAAGCTGTATCGCGTCTGTGTTTCGGAACTGGGAGATGTCTGTCAACGGGATTGATATGAGTCCCCGATCAGATATGTTCTTCTTAAATGGGAACTCACGGGTGTGTTGTTGTGTAACACTAGTGGGATGATCTTACTATGAAAGTGTTGTGTTTGGCCCCGAGATTCTGTAGAGCTTCCATATCCTCATGCTCAATCGTGGTCCCTTCATAAAACTGATGACTACCCTACGTCCTGCAGAGAACGATGGAGATGGCGAGAGAGCTTTCGTCACACTAGATTTTTTAAAACTCCTAGTGGCAAATGTAACCGGACAATGTGCTCGAATCACAGCTGTGTCATTCCGTGAGCGGATTTCCCAAGAACCCGACAATGTGAATAGAACAGAGTCTTTGCCACAATTGTTTGAGAGGTCGCTTTCTCCTATGGCAACACTTCGAATATGTACATCCTACTGTTGCTGAATATTTTCGCAACTATTGTAGAGTTCATTGAATGTGCCCTTCTCTTCAAACACCAAGTTCTGCAAAACCGACGCACTGTACACATCTGTCGCAACACACTGCAGACGCTCAAGATGCACCATCAGTCTTTGGAATACTCTTGTATCTGACGACTTTCAGCTTTTCAGTCTCGAAAATACATTCCGTTTGGAAGTCCGAGATGTAGTGTATTCTGGTTTGGCAACTTCATAACCCTCCAGGCAAGAGCGGTTGAATGGGGGTGTTTAGCCCATCCCCTAAGTAATGAGAAGTTGCACACAGGAACACCACATACTGGAGTTCATAAACCTAGTGAACAGAGCGGACGTTCCTGCATATGGTTTGGATCAGATTAGGAAGGTTAGCACATTGTACTGTAGAAATCATAATCACTAAAATAATAATAAAAAAAACCCAAGAACAATATATCTGTGGACGTGGTTCACATAAGTGCCTTTTTCTCGATTTTGGTCGTATCTGGGATGATGAATCATGTTTGTAGTTATTCTTCAGAAATGATGCAAGATGGTACCGACACATTAACTTTCAAAGGTGTTAAAAGGTAAAACTCCACTGCTTCCTTTTCCTAGGCTCAAAATTCATATCAAATATTGCAGTACATGACAAGTCAAAAGATTGCTCTAAAGCACTTGCATCATTTCTGTCTCCGAAAAGGATCAGAAAATATTGAAAAGTTACAGATGGCTCGCTTCAGGGTTCAAGTATCAAGAAACAATAATAGGCATTGGGCCACTTGTGACTTAGATAGTCAGCAACGAACACAGATACCTTATGAAATTATACCATCTTACTAAGAGCATGGGAAGGGAGAATGTGGGACCTCAAGGTGGTCCAGAGCATGCAGAGTTGGAATGGAGCAACTAACGAAAATGATGCCAGCTCAATCATCAAATGTTCTGGTGATGAGTTGCACGCAGTCAAGCCTATAATCCCAGACCCAATCCACCGGGAAAAATTTGGTACTACTATTTTCGAGCTGCAGTTCAAAAAAATATTTTTGTGCAGAGGGCTTGCAACTTGCTACACTGCTGACGCATGCAAAACTGCGCACGTTATCAACGAAGGTGGGCGTGACTTCAGGATCATAGCAACTGGATTCAGACCTGCCCAGTCTAATGTTCTATGTTCAAGTGGGCCTTCTACAAATGGAGCACCGCTGCATGGTGCATGGCCTTGTAGCATGTCAGGACCACGATTCTGCTCATTATTCGTGCAACTGTTGGATTTGGTGAATACCGACAGCCACTACAAGTTGGACACCAGCAGACATTACTACCAAAGAAGAACCAGATGAGCTGCAACTAGTTCGGAGCAGATCTCGGCCAGTGGTGTCTCCCATGCGTTTGATGGATCATATTCTGATTTAAACATGCAAGCTTAGCTGGATACTTCAAGATCACTTCGAAAGTTCACACTGCTGCCATAATACACACGAAATATAGTAACTTTGGCCGCTTTACACTGAGTCCAGGACAACTAAGTGCCAAATCCATGTTGTTTCTATTCACTAGTAGAGAAGTCA
Source organism: Physcomitrellopsis africana (assembly GCA_036785485.1). Taxonomy (NCBI): domain Eukaryota; kingdom Viridiplantae; phylum Streptophyta; class Bryopsida; order Funariales; family Funariaceae; genus Physcomitrellopsis; species Physcomitrellopsis africana. The sequence goes on from JAWRVF010000050.1 coordinate 639,663, forward strand.
AAAAACAGATTAATGGGCTTTAAACTAAGCATATAGTTTATATGCTTTAAACTAAGCATATAAGCATATAAGCATGTAAGAGTTATATTTTTAAAATTTAAATAATATACTTTTGAATTTCTTATCCACCGAAATCATGGTTGACAGGGCCACAACTCAATAAATTGAGTATTCCAAAAAAATATATAACCATCCATTTTTCCAAACCAGCTTTCAACTTGGAGTCACCTTTGAGATCATCTTCATGTTGACTGCAAGGTTTAGAATCCAATCCCTCATGTTGACTGCAATCAAGTTTGTTTTAAGCCATAGTCTATATTGTAATGTAGCCCTAAGTGAAAACTTTAAACAAGTTCCTCATACTTTTCAGCGATAAGAGGTGTTCGCAAACTTGAAAACATCAATATGAATCTTATTATGACGATAACCGGTAGAAGAGTTAAAGAGTCAATGACTCGGAGACCTCTCTGGACCTTTACAATGCAATCCCATGCTACAATGTATCAGTAACCATGAATAGAACATTAAAGTATCCTACAAGCACAGAACAAGACCTGGCCTGAGGGGCCTGCTGGGGTGGCCCACCACGACCTTGGTGGCGTGAACTCGTTGGAACCCTAAGTTTGAAAGGATGCCCTTGAAGGTGCTTGGACTACAACTTATGACATCATGCAATCTGAACACGAAGCCCCCACTTGAACCTAAATCATGGAACACACCCACTTGGAAGGTGAAAATTTCCTTCCCACCCAACTTGTGCAGTCGACCAACTTGTGCAGTCCCAGATAAGCTCATGCTGCACCTCTCAACATCTTCAAGTGACATCCTCTTCATTTTAACCTGGTTTTCCGATCGAACGGTGATTGACAACTTGCGATGTTGTTGACTCACCGGCTTCACAACAGGACAAAAAAACGTATGGCTGTTGTTTTGGTGGTGGAAGGAGCTGGCGCTACAACTACAACTACAACAATCCACGTCAAGAGCTTGTCTAGTTGCTTTATGATTGATCACCTCCGAAGACGCCTTGCCAGCCTGAAACGCATTTGAATCCACAAGCAGCTGCTGTCGTGTGTGTAAGTCGACGGCAACTTCCGTTTTAGTTAGGAGTTACGGAAACCTGATGTATCTAGCGCCGCTTCTGAGTTGAAGTTGTCTGTTTCATTGGGTGTTTAGATCCGATGTCATCTACCAAGTTTAAGTCCTGCAGCCGTGATAACGATGCTTTTTGGATTGAACTTCTCTTTACAGCTTCAATTACTCATGCCAGCTCAACTTTCAGTTACTATCTAGCTCGCCGGAGATCGTTTGAATTAGCTTGCGGTGATGATCACTCCTCCTCCAAGTCAATGAAACCCCAACTGGAAAACGTGTGGAACCAGCTCGACTCTTGTAGAGAAGTGACGGTGCTGATGATCAAGGCATATACTGTATCTGTCTTGCTTGTCGCATCAGTCCTTCTGTGGTTTACTGGTGATCTGGCCAGAGATACCTGCTTCCACTATGATTACTTCTCCCTGGACTCTCGTTTCAGCCGTCGCATCAACTACACATTCGTCGACTTTGGATGATGTACCACTCAAGGGACCAGAATTTATCGAAGTGGACGTGATCATGTGAGCTTCTAGCACTCTGAGATGACCTTACACAACCAGGCCATCTCTAGATTAGCTGACAATACAGCGGGCAGTCAAGTCTCTCGACCCATAGCTAGTGTATCCGGCACGAAGACCCATCGAATGGAGCAAAGGTTTTGTCGTTTACACTGCCGAGGTGGTTTTGAACAGACGACACTGGATCTGCTTAAACCTCGACTTCAAACACAGAATTCCTCGACAAGTGGGTCTAAGGCACATCAGGGGATGCGAATGAGGCATCAGGACATCAAAATATAGATCCTAAAGTAGGTCTGCAGGCTTCATGTGAATATTTCAATGCTCGGAGTCAAGCTAGATTGTCGAGACACAACATTGACTCATACAAATGAGCATTTAGGAAGCATGAATCAGATTTCTAGCAACACAGACACAGCAACGATGGGACCCGTGAGTAACTGCTGGGTCCTTGTTGCCGATCTTGATAGATCAACTTCGCTACAACAGTTTGCACTGGAATGCTGAATTTTTGTACCGCTCAGTTTTACTAATACTTGCTTATTCACAAACATTTCTTCTTCAGTTGGGCTCCATGATCTGAGTTGAAGGTGAATCTTGTGCACCGGTAGATCAAAGTCTTGTTCTGTTCTTGCCATGTTGCTGTATTGTTAACATTGATTTGATTGGATCAATTCAAACCTAAACATATCAGTGTCTTTCCTACAGTAGTTTCTTTATCTTTTGGCATTGTTGCAAAATTTTGATCAATTAGCGATGAGAGATTGGCAGTCGCATCAGGTGATTTCTCAAACTCTATAATGTCATGGAAATGTGTTTTAGGGTTCTTTGCTGGCTAATAAAATTGGATGAATTTTTTGATGATTCAGACATTTTCTAAAGTTTTGAATTTAAAGATTTCTCCAAAATTGATTAAGTATCAAATTTCATCAAATGCAATGAAAAAATGAACAAAATGCATAAATGGATTAGAGAAATAGGAGTTTGTAAATGAATTTGTGTTGATTTCCACTGTGTATTTTAGAAAGTCATGAAAGCACCAATTTCATTATTACATTAATGAAAACTTTAGAAATTTAATATTTATATTTTATAAATTATCTTACTTTAATTTATAATACGATTGCACTTAAGTTATCATTAAACATCTCATTCTAGTATCCTGTTCAAACATCAATTCAGACTACTACAATAGTGAAAAAAAATACTAATTTGACCATGACTGAGTACATGATTTTTTTGGATAAATAATTTAAATCATTTTTAAATTTTAATTAAGAATTAAATTAATATAAATTAAATATTTTTAATAATAATAAAAATCACTTTTTGTAAAATTTATAATAAGTACTAAGTTTTGTATTTAGTTGTGTTGTTAATGTTTTTAGAATTTTAATTTTTTGTACATAATTATCAATGATGAACATTGCATTTGAGGATAGTGCCTACATGTCTTTCAAAACCTTTGTTAGAAAGTATTAAATTTCATTTGTTATATTATGTTGTAAATAAATCAAATTTTTATTGTAACATGTCTATTATAGTAGGTATGTCATTTATTACATTCTAACATTATCAAGTTGGCATCAATAGAATAATTTATTTCTTATTTTAATAAAAATACATATTAAGATTTTGGATGTTGAAATTTTTATTTAAAATACATATGTTTTAAATAGTTTTTTGATTATTTGAATAACTAAATCTATTCTATGATTTATTATTCTTATCATATAATTATAAATATATTAGATTTAGTATCAATAATTAATACATATAATAAAAAATTAAAAGTAAAAATTCTTGAAATTCAAAATAAAAAAGAATATTAAAAAAAGAGGATGAATAAATGGTAAGACAAGTAGAGAAGATATAAGTAAATAAAACAAAATCAACAAAGTTCAAAATCTTGTAATTTTAGATGAATGTGATTTATATTAAAAAATCTATATTAGTCGTTTGAAGTTTTATCAAAATATTAAGTTGAAATATGTATATATATATATATATATATATATATATATATATATATTTATATACAGTTATATTTTTAATATAATTTTTTTTGATTTTTATTTTATTATTGAAGTTTTATTTGTAAAATACTAATACAAATAAAAGATGTATTTTGACTCTTTAGTAGTATTTATAAAATTACATATTTATGATTTATATTATTTTTAATTAATTAATTAATTTAAATATTATTTATTATAATAAGTAAAAAACTAATTATATATTCAAATTCATAATATTAAATTTTAATATTTAATTATATTATAATTATATCAAACTTATTATATATATATATATATATTTTCTATTTTTTATAGATAAATCTAATAACTTATAAAGATATAAAATAAAATATTACAACTATTAGATCATATTTGTTCAATTATTATTGTTATAAATTTTTTTATTTTAGAAAATAATTTTTAAAAATATAATTAATATTTTTTATATAGCAATAAGCAATAAATTCTAAATAAATTCTAATAATCTTTATAATATTTTTAAAGATGATAATATCAATTTAAGGCTATTTTATTCTATCTTAGTGATTTTTAATAATAATAAAATTAATTTAAATCAATTAAAAATTATATTTTCTACATAAATAATTAAAAAGATATGAGGTGTTAGAGATATATAATTTGGAAGTTTACAAAACCTTCTAGAATATTCTAGAAACTTCCAAAAATATGAAAGTAGCTCAAGAAGCTTCGCAATTGGTAGAAGGAGTTCGAGAAGCTTCTAAGTTGGTAAAAGCTACTCAAGAAGCTTTTTAGGCAAGGGTATATATTGGAGTCAAGGTTGAAGAGTTCTTTAGTCTCCACAATGCATCTCTTGAAGTTTTAGCTCACCTTTCTTAATGTTGTTTGTGTACTCATCTAATTAATTCAAGTCCTTGTCGATTTCTTCTTGAAACCTCTTTCTAGTTGAAGTTTCTTGTTTTATATTTTAATATCCTTTATAGTTTGTCAAGACTGCCCTCATCCTAAATATCAAAGTTGGATCCTTCTTATTAGAGAGTGGATTATCCCTTTTTTTAAAGGTATATTAGTGCTTTAGAGGTTGTAAATTATCTTCTTCTAAATTGATATTTTTTTCATCACAATATTAGAACTTTATCCCTCTTTTAAGAGAATGGATCATCCCTCTCCTTGAGGATCTTAAAACGTTTTAGAGGTTGTGGATTACTAACTTCTAAATTGATATTATTTTCTTTTAGATTCATTGGCTGGAGGTGAAGACATTAGTATGATTGAATCTTTTGAATCTAAGTTAGACACCATTATAAGCACTCTTATTACTTTATCTGCTATGACTATGGAAATTAAAGGGATTGTTGTAAAACTTTATAACAATACAATATCTAAAGTATCACAACCTAAATTGCATCCACCTCTAACTTCTATGCTTGAGGATATAGTATCATCTATGTTGTGCCAAGGATATCCACCTGTTTAGCAACATAAAGAGCCTTGAGTTAGTCTTTCAAAGAAATATGATGGTATACACTTAAAGTTTTGAGGATTTATCAACCAAATTTAATTGATAATAGTTCTATAACTTGATATTTATGGACAGAAGAATTAAGGGTTGGATTGGTTTGCACCTTGCTTACTAGGCAAGCATTATTATGGTTTACTCCTTTATTTGAAAAAAAATCACCAGTTTTAAGCAACTTTGAAATTTTCATGGAAGCATTTGTGGAAGAATTTGAAAAATATGACAAGGTTTGTTGGACAATAACCAAGATCTGAGCACTGTATCAAGAGGCACATTTTGCATCAATCTATGCATCTAATTTTAAGCAACTAGTATACAATATTAATTGAGATAATGAACCTTAATGAGCGAATTCTATTAAAGATTAAGAGACAATATGAAGGATTTGTTATTATTGCTTTCAAATCCATAATCGTTTAATGAAGCCATCAACCAAGGTGCAAAAAGTGATAATTGATTATTCCAATATTATCAAGATCAATGTTCATAGGCTTCAACAAGACAAAATGCAATTTGACACTTTCTTGCTATATCGACAAGTATTTTGAATTCACATTTAGAAGTAAAAGATATACAATTTAATGCAATATGTTTTAAATTTCTTAGTCTACAAGAAAAGAAATATCAAATAGATAAAGGTCTATACTTATATTATAGCGAGGAAGGCTACAAGGTTGGCAATTGTCTAAAGAAACAAAATTGATCCATTATCAAAATCAAGAGTGTAATCATTTAAAAAAACAAAGATATTTAGCTATAGTAGGGACCATATAATTGGATAATTTAATATTATAAAATTATTTAAGTTCTTCTCTTTCTATTCAATTTGCTTGTTGTTTTATAATTTCTTTGTGTTTCGGCCCTCAAAAGCTTTAGACAATCACCTTGTTGGATTCAAGGACGTCTGCTTGTTTCTTAAATAAGATATTTGTTAAGTTTCATAAAATTCTTCTAGTACAAAAATTCAAACCTATTCATATAGAGGTAATAGATGGATGATTCTTATCCTTTGATAGTGTTATCTATAAAATAATGTCTATAGAAGTGTTGTTTGAAGATTATAATAGACAAATTATATTTAATACTATTAGGATTCTTTCAAATCCTATTATTCTTAAATTTTCTTGATTAAAAAAATATAATCTATCTATAGATTAAAAGTCACAAAGAATAACATTTCCAATAAAAATTCTTGTAAGAAAAATTTATAAAAAGTCTTAAATTGATAAGTCTTTATTTACTAGAATAAAAACTTTTATAAAATTATCTAAAAAAGATATATCATTTGTTATTTATACAACTCCAACTAAAAAAGATATGACTTCATTGGCAAGTATTTTAGAGTAATACATCAAATTTTAAGATATTTTTTAAAAAAAAAATATTAATATATTATTGAAGCACTGACCATACAATTGTGGGAAGAATGCAACCATCTTTTGGCCCAATTTATAATCTTTTTCAAAACAAGCTTTTGACATTAAAAGATTATATTGATGAAAACCTTGCAAAGAATTTTATAAGGTATTCAAAGTTTCCAATAAATGCATCTATATTCTTTGTAAAAAAAAAAGATGGTTCTTTACATATGTGGTTGATTATTTAAAAGTGAATAAGATAATAGTAAAGAATTATTATCCACTATCATTAATCTTAGGACTTTTAGAACAACTTGGCCAAGCCAAGATCTATGTTAACATAGATCTTTATAGAATATATAATTTGGTATGAATCAATGAAGGAGATGAATGAAAGACTATATTTTGGACAAGGTATGATCATTTTGAATATAATATCATATTTTTTGGATTACAAATGCACCTGTTAACTTTTAGCATTTAATGAATGACATCTTTCAAGAGCACCTAAATAAGTTTGTAGTAATTTATCTTGATGACATCTTGATTTATTCAAAAAATCTGGAAAAATACAAGGGGCATATAAAGTTGGTATTTTAAAAGCTGCAAGATGCAAATTTATATGCCAAGCTAGAGAATTGTGTATTTCATCAACCAAAGATGGAATTTTTAGGATACACCATATCTATTGAAGATTTAATGATGGATCCTAAGAAGGTGGAGGTGATTATATAATGGGCCATCTCAAAGACTATGATAGACATATAATATTTTCTTAGATTTATTAACTTCTATTGGATCTTTATCAAATTTTTTTCTTAAGCTGCCACTCTTCTTACTCGATTGACATACAAAGAGAAGTTGAAATGGAGGCCTTAAGCGGAGAAGATATTCCAAGACCATAAGACAATGTTTATTACATCTCCAATCTTGGTATGTCCAAACTTTACAAAAGCATTCTACATAGAAATTGATACTTTGGATTTTGCATCAAAGGTTATATTTTTACAAATGGATATAGACAATAAACTCCATCTTGTTGCATTTTATTTTTAAAAGTTTTTTGCTGCCAAAATCAATTATGAAATCCGTGATAAGAAGCTTCTTACTATTATGGATTCTTTCTAAGAATAGAGCCATTTTTTTAAAAGAGCAATATATCCTGTGATTATATACATAGATAATAAGAACTTGGAATACTTTATATCAGATTGGATTTTTAAATACTATTGTTATATTATGCATTGTCTTGTTTGAGAATGCATTGGGCACTTGGTTGTGGAAGGTGAAGTTATGGCTTATAAATATGGAAATTCTAATAGGTTACATAAGAAGAATGTAATTTGAATTTCAATTCAAAAGTGCTTAAAGCCAATACAAAGTGCTCAAAAACACTTTTCTTGATAACCTCAACTATATAAAAATTCCAATTGCCTTATTACTTTCACAATTAGACAACTTCAATTTTTCTTTGCTAGTCCTACTTTTAATCAATGACCTTTAGTAAACAGTATTCTTAAAATAACCATCTATTTAATACAAAACTTTGCACACAAATGCTACTATAAGTCTTTTATATGCTCAATTTTTTTTAATCCAATCCAACTTATAGATTGTAAAAAAAATGTCCAAAATTCTTACTAGTGTCACTTGGCAGCTAACTTAAAAGTTGATGTAGATGTTCTAGTGGTGATTTCTCCTTCTTTAATTGTTAATTTTAGTTCAAAATTGATATATAGCTTAATCTCTAAGTCTTCTAATATCATGCTAAATTTCATCTTATTTTGACTAATAAATCTCTAGATATCTCAAAAATCCTAAACAACCTCAAACTGCCAACTTCTAGTACCTCTTTGTACTAATAATCAAATGTTTTCTAATTACACTATTAGATTATAATTTTTTTTTCATACTTATAGTACATCCAATCAACTATATATTTTCAAATTTTTAACTATAGATGTTTATCAATTGTACAAACTAACTAAGAGTGCTAGCCCTAACTTATTGGATAAAATCCAAATTATTAATACAAATCCTAATTTTGAACAACAATTACAAAGTTATCCTAAAACTTTTGAAAATGAATCTTATGCTTTTGAAATAAGTTTGAAGTTAGCTTTGAAATCCAAATTGCTGATCTCCAAATGACTCCATACTTTGCCCTTGATAGTTGTTTTAATAGCTAGAGGTCTGATTTCAATTGTGTCTTACAAATAGTCAATCCTTGGATATTAATTCAACCTATCTTAGGAGTTTTTAAGCTCGATCCTACCCTCAACTTAATGCTAGTATTAATCATACTAATTATTTATCTCTTTTATCTTAATTTTATTAAGTTATGGCTTTTTTAAGATAATAGAAGAAAATCTATAATCTAGAAGGAAAAATTAATAACTAACTCTTATCTATTAGCTATTAAGATAAGAAAATATTCTAAAAGACTTTCATAAAACCTTTCTTAAGTATTTTGAGTTCCTATTAGACCAAAATTGAATATTAATTAGAAAATCTTTCTTGTTTATATTTTCACCATATAAACGTGTTACAACACAACATTGTTAAGCTTGATGGAATATGTCATTATCTCAATTTAACTTTGTTATCACTCATTGACTTGGGAAGCAACAAAGGTTGTTTGATGCTATATCAAGGAGATCATATTTTATATCAAGCACAAAAGAAGCAATGTTTGATCAATAATATTCAATTTTATTGAAGCCGAAGCAATTTTACCTTTATACTACTATTACATCGGCACCAATTGATTCTAGTTTCTTTAATGAGGTACATATTGCAACCACTAATGATATTTTGGTCTTTGATATTGTTAAAGATATATACTTCAAAGATTCATAAAATCTTCTAGAATATTCTAAAAGATTCTTAAATTAGTGAAAGTCAATTGAAAAGCTTCCTAGTTAGTAAAAGTCAGTTGAGAAGTTTTCTAGTTAGTAGAAGGAGTTCAAAAAGCTTTCCAATTTGTGGAAGGAGCTCAAAAAGCTTCCCAATTAGTCGAAGGAGCTCAAAAAGCTTCCCAGTTAACAGAAGTTATTCGAGAAGCTATTTAATTTGATAGAAGTTGCTCAAGAAGCATCTAAGGCAAGAATATATGTAGAGATCAAGGCTAAAGAGTTCTTCAGTTTCAACAACGTATCTCTTGGAATTCTAAATCACCTTTCTTCGTGTTGTTAGTGTACTCATCTAATTAATTTAAGTTCTTATTAGTTTCTTTTTGAAACCTTATCCTAGTTCAAATTTCTTGCTTTGTATTCTCATATCTTTGGCAGTTTGTTGAGACTAATCTCATCTTCAATATCAGAGTTAGATCTTTTTTGTTAGAGAGTGAATTACTCTTCTACTTGGAGGTATACCAATACTTTAGAGATTGCAGATTATTTTCCTCTAAACTGATATTTTTTCATCACAATATTGGAGCTTTGTTCTTATTGTGAGAGAGTGGATCACCTCTCTCTTTGAAGGTCTTAAAATATTTTAGAAGTTATAAATTACCCTCTTTTAAATTGATGTTATCTTCTTATAGATTTATTTATTTATTTATTTAGAATGGCTAAAGATTAAACCATTAGTATGACCAAATCTTCCAAGTCCAAGTTAGACGCTGTCGTGGTAGAGAGAATTTGCCTCAAAAAAGCGCTGAGCTTCTAACTGCCACTAATTACTCAATTAAGATTCAAAATAACAAAACCTCAAATTTATATGAAAATATTTTTTAAAGGGCTATTGCATCCAATATATAAGTCTTGTTTCATAAAACACTCAATATATAACAAGAAACTCTAAACCCTCATTCACCCGTAGAAAAGAGAATTCTTTCTAAACTTTAATAATATATAATTCTTAATCTAACTATCTAAATCCATTCAAAATTTATAGAAAGTACTGATATATTTTTAAAAACTATCACCTCAAATTTCAGCTATTAATTCATTACCAATCTTTAGATATTGTGAAAATCCCAGCAGTAGCTTCAAACCCTTATTTACAAACACCCATGTACAAAACTCTTTATATCTCACAAACTAAATGTCCAAATATTATGAAAATTTTTTATATAGCTTTTTAACACAAAGATTCACCTTTTCGGAAAGTTTTAAATAAAAATTCATCTAAAAGTTTAAGATATGGTAAAACCCATAACTATCAACAAAACTCCCTACTTACTACCTTGGAATTCAATCTGTTGCCTTTGATTTCCAATATCTTCTTTTTTAAAATCCCAAATGTAGCAATTCTTTCATATTAAGTGTAGAACTTGAAATCATCTCTCTAGCCGCATCTCCAGATCTCCAAAAGCATTCATATAATTCCTTGAATCCTCAAAAGAGTGATAATAGATACTATTTGTATACCTTAATTTCAAGAATATACTTCTCCCTCATAAAAACTTCGAATCTCTCAGTTTTTATATCAAAATTGTAGCCCAAAAAACAAGCTTTTTAATTCTAGTCTCTGATTTTCAAATGGCCTCCCTAAAGTTGCCAAAATCCTTGTTCTCCTTGCAGGCAGCCTCCTCAAAGCCTTTTTAGTATGACCATTGACCAATAGGAATGAAGAACTTAATCTCTTATCTTCATTCATCTTCACTTTATCTTCATCCTCCCAAATAGGCCTCTTAGTAGTTTATTTCTTCTTTTTTGGACCCCAATTGCCTTTCAAGGCTTTATACTAAATATTTAGTTTCTACTTAATTTAAACGCCATAATCAAATTAAGTAAAAATCTATAATAAAGTTTCTTACACTAACTCTCTTTAATTTATTTTTTTAACCATTTTAACACATATCTAAACCTATAAATATATTATGCATTTTGAGTGGATTTTACATACTATAAGCAATTACAGTATGACAATGCCATTATAAATATTCTTACTACTTTATCTATTAAGACTGCAGAGATTGAAAGAATTATTGCAAAACTTCGTAACAACATAATATTTGGAATACCACAATCTAGAATACATCCATCTCCAACTTTTGTATTTGAAGATGCAATACTATCCATATTATGTCAAGAAAATCTACTTGTTCAACAATGTAAGGAGTCTCAAGTTAGTCTTCTAGAAAAATATAATGGTATGTGTTCAAAGTTTCGAAGGTTTATTAATCAAATTCAATTAATAATGGTCTTACAACCTAATACCTATTTGATAAAAGAATCATGAGTTGGATTGGTTGACACCTTGCTTACGAGGCAAGTATTATCATCGTTTGTTCTCTTCTTTGAAAAAAAGTTACCAATTTTGAGCAACTTTGAAATTTTTATGGAAGCATTTGCAGAAGCATTTAGAGAATATAACAAGGCTCGTTTGACAATAGCTAAGATCTAAATATTACTTCAAGAGGCGTGCTCTGCATCAATTTATGCATCCAATTTTAGGCAATTAGTATGCAATATCAATTGGGACAAAGAAGCCCTAATGAGCCAATTCTATTGGAAATTAAGAGATGATATGAAGGATTTATTATTGTTGCTTTTGAATTCACAATTGCTTAATGAAATCATTAGTCAAAGTTGTAAATATGATAACTAATTATTTCAATGTTGACAAGATCAACATTCATGGGCTTCAATAAGATAACATATAATTTAACATACTCCTGCTACATCAACAAGCAATTTGAATTTACACTCAAAAGTAAAAGATATACAACTTAATGTAGTATGATTTAAACCTCTTAGTTGACAAGAAAAGAAGCGTGAAATGGAAGAAGGTCTATGCTTGTATTATAGCAAGAAAGGCCACAAGATTGGCAATTGCTCAAAGAAATAAAATTAACACATTACCAAAATAAAGAATACAATTATTCAGGAAAACAACAATGTTTAGCCATAGTAGGAACCGTGCAGTTGGACAATCCAACATTACAAAACTATTCAAGTTCCTCTCTTTCTACTCAACTTGCTCTTTGTTAGACAATTCTTTTGTATTTTGGCCCTCAGAAGCTTGAGACAATTGCTTTATTAGATTCAAAGGTATCTCCTTCTTTCATAGATGAGGCATTTTCTAAGCTTCATAAAATTCTTCTAATACAAAAATCAAAACCTATTCATATAGAGATAATAGATGGATGATCCTTATTTTCTAATAGTGTTATTCATAAAACCACTCCTATAGAAGTGTCGTTCAAAGATCATAGGAGCCAAATTGTATTCAACATTATTAGGACTCATTCAAATCCTATTATTCTTGAGTTGTCTTGGTTGAAAAAATATAATCCATCTATAAATTGGAGGTCACAAAGAATAACATTTCTGATAGAAATCTCTATAATTCTTTTTTATAAAAAGCCACGAATTGATAAATTTTTATTTGTTGGAACAATGATTTTTATAAGATTTGTGGAAGAAGGTACATCATTTCTTATTTATGCAACTTCAATTAAAAAAGATATGACTTCACCATTAAATATTCCAAAGCAGTATAATAAATTTCAAGATGTTTTTTAAAAGAAGAATGCTGATATATTACCGGAGCACCGACCATATGATTATGCTATAGATCTTCAAGAAGGAACACAACCACTATTTGGACCAATCTATAATCTTTTTCAAAATGAGCTTTCAATATTGAAGGATTATATTAATAAAAATCTTCCAAAGAACTTCATTTAATATTCAAAGTCTCCAACAAGGGCACTTGTACTTTTTGTGAAGAAGAAAGATGGTTCCTTGCATATGTGCATTGATTATTGGAGATTGAATAAGATAAAGGTGAAGAATCATTACTCACTATAATTAATTTTAGGACTTTTGGAACAACTTGGCCAAGCCAAGATCTATAATAAGATAAATCTTTGTAGAGCATATAACCTGGTTTGGATCAAGGAAGGAAATGAATGGAAGACCGCATTTTGGATTAGGTATGGATATTTTGAATATAATGTCATGCTCTTTGGACTAACAAATACATCCACTGTCATATTACGTGGTCTTCTATCTGGGAATACACTGGGTACTTGGTTGTGGAGAGTTTATTTGAAACTTGATGGCAAAAATCCAATAGGTGATTTGTCCTTAATAAAAAGGACAAATAATAGAATAATCTTACAAAAGAGAAGTTATTTATATATAAACCCTCTTGTATTCAAGTAAATTTGTGCAAAAAGGGTTCAAATTTCCACAAAAATCCTTCAAAACTTTGTTCACCGCAAGGAATTATTTCTTTCTAATATTTAGAGTCCAATAACTCTTGATCCAACCATTCAGTTTCTAAAATATTTAGTTCAAAGTATAGATAATCTTTTTAAATTTCACCACAAGAAAGAATCAACCATAAATTCATTTTTGATCGTCTGATATCTCAAAACCCCTAGCAAGTACTTAAAACCCTAGCTTAGAGACACCTGAGCACTATTTTCCTTATATCTCACAAACCCAAAATTTTAATGCCACAAAAGTTATGCACATAGTCTTGTGAAATAAACACATACACTTCTGAAAATTTTGAGCCAAAATTCTATGAAATTGCCTAAGATATAGCTCAAAATGTAACCACTATGTAAATAGGTCACTTACTACCCTTAAGTTTGTAAGCATTGACTTCAACTCCCAATAACTCCTTCATATTAGCTTGGATTTTATTAAGCCACACATAAAAAGCATAGCGAAGAAAGTGTCCTTTGCAATTCTAGTCGCTGATTCTTGATTGCTCTTTGTGTGCGCGAGTTATACTCAAAAGAGTGACAATAGGTCCAAAATCAACACCTTAACTTTGAGCGCCTATAACTTCTTCATAAAAAGTGCTAATCACATAAAATTTGCACCTAAATCAGATCCAAAAACCTAAACCTTATGATCCTAGCCTTTGATGTTTGACTTCTATCGAAAAACAAACCCTAACTCCTAATAAACCCTCGGGCAGCCTCCTTGAACCCATTGGGCATGATTAGAATTTTGGCCAATTAGAATAGAGATTTCTATCATCCACCTCTATTCATCCACATGGATGGCCAAACTACCCTTTTTACACTAAAAACCCTTTTCTAATCCTTCTTCTTATAAGATTTACATACTTGGTGCTTTAAGCACCAAATAAAAGAAGTAAATAAGATTTTAAGGATTACCAATGTCTAACAAAGGTGGCTTAAGATATACAAAAGTTACTATCAATATAAAATCAATCTCAAATTTACTATCAAAAGAAGAAATAAGATTGTATAAACCTCAATAATAATCTTTTTAATAGATTCCTTCTAAACTAGCAATCTAACCACATCTTCTAATCAATAAAAATCCACTGATATGACTCTCATTTAGCCATGTAGTAAATTGTACATTAAATATACATGTATAATTTTTTCACATAATAGCCGAACCACAACACGACACCGCTATCTTTCAACATTTAATGAATGACATCTTTTGAGAGTACTTGAACAAGCTTGTGGTCATCTATCTTGATGACATTTTAATCTATTCAAAAAATCTGGAAGAACATAAGGGACATGTTAAGTTGATATTACAAAAGTTGTAAGATACAAGTTTATATACCAAAATAGAAAAATATGTATTTCATCAACCTAAGATGGAATTTTTGAGATACATTGTATCTACTTAACATTTGACGATGGATCCCAAGAAAGTAGAGGCGGTTATGCAATGGACTGTTATGAAGGCTATAAGAGATGTACAATATTTTCTCGGATTTGCTAACTTCTATTGGATCTTCATCAAAAATTATTCTCAAGTTATTGCCCCTCTTACTCAATTGATATGTAAGGATAAGTTAGAATAGGGATATCAAGCAGAGAAGGCATTCCAAGACCTCAAGATGGTATTTACTACAATCCTAATATTCGTGCATTTAGACTTTACAAAGGTATTTTATATGGAGACTAATGCTTCAAATTTTGTACTAGGGGCTATACTTTTACAAATAGATATAGGCAATAAATTCCATTTTGTTGAATTTTATTTTTAAAAATTATTTGCTACTGAAATTAATTATAAAATCTACAATAAAGAGCTTCTTGCTATTGTGGATTCTTTTCAAGAATAATATCATTTTTTTGTAGGAGCAATGCATCCCATGATTATATATACAGATCATAAGAACTTAGAATATTTTATATCAGCTCAAGTTCTTAATTGTCGCCAAGTACGATGAAATATATTGCTATCTTTGATTTAACTTTGTCATCACTTATCGCCCTGGGAAGCAATAAAGATTGTCTGATGCTCTATCAAGGAGATCATATCTTGTACCAAGGATAGGAGAGGTAGCATTTGATTAATAATATATAATTTTGTTGAAACTAGAATAATTTTGCCTTTGTATCACTATTACATTGGTACCTATTGATTCTAATTTCTTCAGTGAGGTGCGTGCTACAACCATTAATGATGCTTTGGCCTTTGATGTCAAGCGTTGCTTGAAAAAAAATGCTGATAAGTTCAAACTTGAGGAAGACCTACTATACTTTGAAAAACATTTGTATATTCCAAAAAGACCAACACAACTGTGCATTCTCTCATCTCGCCATGACTTTCCAATTGCAGGTCACTTTAAATTTAACAAGACCTTGGAACTTATTTCTTGAGATTTGTGGTGGCCTCAAATGTAGAAGGCAATGAAAGAATATGTGCTCTCTTGCAACATCTATTCAAGGTCCAAAAATCCTCAACATTGCTCTTATGGACTTTTACAGCCCTTCTCTGTTTCAAGAAAATCATAGTCCTTTATCTCAATGGATTTCATCATAGATCTATTGCCATCAAATTCATTGGATAGCATCTTTGTAGTGGCTAATTAATTTATGAAAATGATTCATTTCATTCCTTGCAAAAAAACTACATCTAATAAAGAAACAATAAGGTACTTTTTTAATAATATATATTGATATCATGGCCTACAAAATGATATTGTATTTGATTGAGGATCCCAATTCATATCTAAGTTTTGAAAATATCTTTTTGAAATATTGAAGGTAGATATTAAACTTTCGTTGGCTTTCTATCTTCAAATTAATAGCCAAACAAAAGAAGTTAATTAAATTTTGGAGCAATATTTATAATATAATATTAATTATTAATAAGATAATTAGATCTTATATCTATTATTAATAGAATTTATATATAATAATATTATTCATATCTCAATTCAAAAAATATCATTTTATTCCAATTATGGATATCATTTAAATCTTGATCTGTGGAGTACGTTGTCATGTTGTAAATTAAAACATAGTGTGAAAGATATAAAGGAATGTGTTAAAATAAAAAGATTAAGATTAGAAGAAGAGAGGATGAAAAAGAGAAAGGGTTGTGGTTATAACCACATTATCTTGAAGGTTATAATATTTATCACAAGCTCAGGGATGATAGGTAGGCCAAACTACTAATTTCCTGCTGAAATTCCTACTAGCAGTACCAAGTCAAGAAGCCAAGGAATTCTACAGTGAAGTCAAGTGGATTCGAACCCACGTCAACTCCAAAGTAGCTAAGAACTTAACCACACAAGCTTCTTTGACTTGGCAGTGAAGGATGTAGTTCTTTCTCTTTTATCTCTAATCTAATCTTAATTGTTTTTTCTACTTATTAGATTTTTTTTCTATTTTATCTTAAATCTACTTTACCTTTATTCTCTTCTATTTTAGATCTAAACTTAAATGTTGTGGGCTGAAATTAGAAGAGAAGTGGGTAGAAAAAAAAAATGATAGTAAGAAGGTAGAATAGAAATTTACCTCAAAAGGTGAGATTCCTTCAAATTAATCCAAAAGAAAGGATTGAAGAGGTGGAAAGATATGGCTGAGGTGTCTCTTTGACCAAGGGAAGAAGGAAGACCAGGCCGGGAGGACAAGAAGGGGGTCGTGAAGAAGAAGAGAAGGTTCTTTTTGGAGAGATAGGGTTTCCTTTTGATAGGCAGTAGACGTTTTTGTGTGTAGAAGAAGCTTAGAGAGGATTTTAAGTGAAATTTTTTGTGGGTTTGTAGTAGACAAGATAAGGAACATATAGAAATAATTTTTATGTCTTTTGGTTAAGTATCAAGGGAGATATGAGTCGTCAAAGTTGCAGGTGTTTAAGACTAGGGCAGTGAGGTTTACTAAATTTCGGGCCTCGGCTCTTGAGAACCATTTGGACTTTAGAGGCAAAATTTGTTGGGGTTGTGTTTCTTATTGAGTTTACTACTTTGAATCAAAATCTTAAGTCAATATGATCTTTGAGCAAAGAGTTATGAGTGAAATTGTAACCGGATGTAGGTGAAAAGAGAAATAGAGTGAAAGCAGAATTGGGGTTTGTATGGGCAGAGTGTGTGTGTGGGTTTTTTTGGGTATGAATGGAGTTAGGGAGTGAATTTGAGTGTGAAATTTGATAGACGTGATCTAAGCAAGTTAAGAAAGAGATGAGGGTAAGTTTGATACTCATTTATCTTATAAAAAAAATGTTATGCTCTTTCAAAGTGATAGGGGTCTATTTCTAAGTCAGTGAAGTTTGGGGGAGCATATCTTTGTGATCAAAGTAGCATTTTGAGTAAAATTTGTTGGAGTTTGTAGATATATGAGTCTATTAAGTTGTGTAAAAAACTGATTGCTATTGGAGTTATGGTTAAAGAATTATGAGGAAATTTGTAGTCGGATCCAGAGTTGGTAGAAGACAGAATTAAAGGAGGAGAGTAGAGTCTATAACTCTATTTCCAAGAGGAGTTTTGGAGCAAAAATTGGAGGATGTTTACAACATAAAGCAAGCAACAAGCCTACCAAATTTCAATACTTGGGGTTTTGATAATGAGGAGCAATGAAGGTGTGAAGCAAAGGGGGTCCAGAATCAAAGGCAGCATGGAGGGGTTTCTTTGACAACATGGTTCTCTCCAACCACATGAGCTATAATCAAAAGGATTATGGGGTTTGCTTCTTTACTTCCTTAAGTACTTTGTGTTCAAATTTTGCTTCAATTGATATGATATCCTAGGATTTATGGGCAAATTTGAAGGCGGGTTTTTAAAGGCAGAATATGGCAAGATTAATAAAGTATGTTTTTATGTAAAATCTTCAGTTTTATGAACTTTATGAATCTCTTCTTGCACTTAAGAAACGAGAGGCACAAAAGACCCAGTGTTTCTTAGGGCTAAGACTCTCACCACGACAACGTCAAAGAAGAATAATCTAGTAGTTGAAGGATTTGTAAAGCATCTATTGCAATATCAAACAACCTTCAAGCTTTAATTATAAGTAATTCAAGATGCTTACAAGATATTTTTAGATAAATTTAGATATCAACTATTTACTTTTTATATTAGAAATAAGGAATGGCTTCTTCGACGGAACATCAAGACCAAGCGGCTATGCAATAAGTTGGACTATCAAAGGTTGGGACCATTTTCTATCCAAAAGCAAATCAATCCAATGGCATATTGTTTGAAATTACCATATGTTATAAAGGTACATCCAATTTTTCATGTCTCTCTTTTAGAACCTTATAGACAATCGTATATTCCGAAAAGAGTATAACAATCACTGCCTAGTATCAAAATTGAAGACTATAAAGAATACGAGGTTGAAAAGATACTTGATTCACGATGAAGGTGGAGCAAATTGGAATATCTTGTTTACTTGCAGGGCTATGATATTAATAAGCACACATTGGAATCGATCACAAATCTTGCCAATGCGCCTCAAAAGGTGCAAAAATTTCATCAACTCTATTTTCACAAATCCAAATATATTCGATGATAATTTTTTAGTGAAGATTGAATTCAAAGAATATTCATAAGAGGGGGAGAGTTAAACTAAAGCCTTCATCAATATATAGTCGTCTATTTCTAAGATAGAATAGAGTGGTAGAAGCAAATTAATTTCCATGTCAATCCTTGAAGCATTGAGAGAACAAGACTTAGAAGATTCATTTGCCACGCAAGCTTCAAACAAATTAGTATAATTTTTACAACGTTTAATTGAGCAAAGTGAGAATAATATATTTCAATGCTAAGTATGACGTTAGTTGGAGCCATTAAGAATAAGACCCTACTATATAAGTCTTGATTCTAATGCTCAAGCTTTAGTGATATTACTTGAGCTTAGAAAGAAAAATTGTTTTAGTCCTGAGATCTTATTTGGAAGATGTTTTGAAGGCCGCAATGAAGATCAGATCTTTAGATGGGATATTTTAACAATGGAGGTACTAGCTCAAGGCCATAGATGATTTTTTTGAGGATTGGTAGAATCCATTGTCTAAGAATAAAGAACAGAATACATAGCTTTATTAATATAGCATATTTTTAATTTCTTATACATGTAATAAGATCGAGCTCTTTTTGGGACTTGTTATTAGAGAAGGGGATGATATTAAGAATATATACTTTGAAAGTTTATAGAACCTTCTAGAACATTCTAGAAGCTTTTTGAATTGGTGAAAGTCAATTGAGAAGTTTCTTAATTAGTGGAAAGAATTCAAGAAGCTTCTTAATTAGTAGAAGGAACCTAGTGAATGGAAGGAGCTCAAGAAGCTTTCTAGTTAGTGGAAAGAATTCTAAAAGCTTCCTAGTTGATAGAAGCTACTTGAGAAGCTTCTTAATATGATTGAAGCTGCTCAAAAAACATCTTAGATAGGAGTTATATAGGGATCAAGGCTGAAGAGTTCTTCAGTCTCGACAACCCATCTCTTGGAGTTCTAGCTCACCTTTTTTGGTGTTGTTTGTATACTTGTTTGATTAATTCAAGTTTTTATTGGTTTCTTCTTGAAACTCTTTTTTAATTCAAGTTTCTTATTTTGTATTCTTGTATCTTTAACAGATATCAAGTATTGCCTCAATAAAAATGTTGACAAGTTTAAGGTCAATCAAGACCTATATTTTGAAGAATGTTTGTATATCTTAGAAGGACCAATACAATTGCATATTTTTCAATTTTGCCATGATTTCTTTGTTGCAAGTCACTTTGAATTTAATAAGACCTTGGAACTTATTTTCCAAGATATTTTGTGGCCTCAAATATAGAAGACAGTGAAGGAATATGTGCTCTCTTGCAACATCTATTTAAGGTCTAAAAATCCTTGATATTGCTCTTATGGACTCTTACAATCCTTGTCTGTTCCAAGACAATCATGGTCCTTTATCTCAATGGATTTCATCACAGATCTACTGCCATCGAATTCATTGAATAACATCTTTGTAGTAGTTGATTAATTTACAAAAATGGCTCATTTCATTCCTTGCAAAAAGTTTATTTCTAGTGAAGAAATGACAAGGTACTTTCTTAATAATATATATTGATATCATGGCCTACCGGATGATATCATATTTGATTGAAGATTCCAATTCATATTTAAGTTTTGGAGATGTCTTTTTGAAATATTGAAGATAGTTATTAAATTTTCTTTGGTTTTCTATCCTCAAATTGATGGCCAAATAAAATGAATTAATCATATTTTAGAGCAGTATTTATAATACAACATCAATTATTAATAAGATAATTAGATCATATAACTTAGAATAAGATTTTTAGAAGAAACCAACAAGAATTTAAATTAACTAGATGAGTATATAAACAACACCAAGGAAGATGAATTAGAACTCCAAAAGATGCGTTGTCAAGACTGAAGAACTCTTCAGCCTTGACCCCTATATTTACTCATATCTAAGACGCTGTCGTGATGTAATGTTGTCGGGTAGAGAGAATTTGCCTTGGAAAAATGCTGGGTTCCTAGCTGCTACTAGAACTAGTAGGGAACATGAGAGGAAGCCGTGCAAATATGTTCTATACTTGCGCAATATTTATTCAAGCTTTCAAATTATACTTGTATTATACTTGTACAAGTCTTGTATAAATATAAATTATAAATATTTGAATAATATTTGTATAAAAGGTATAAGCAAAGTGTATATGTATTCAAATATACCTCAAAATACAACCGCATATGAGGAATACAAGTTATACAACAAGTTGAAACTAAATAAATCACTAAAAATTCATCCAAAGGTCAAATCAAGTATTCTTATAGCATATGGAAAGCCAATAATTCATTGTAAAATATATAAAAATTTCACAAATAGATGACTTACCGTTTAAAAGTTATGGCTAAAAGAAGTAGGTACTAAAATTTCCAAGCAAATGCAAAGGCAGCAAAGCTCCTCTTCACTTCAGCCTTTGTTGTGATCACTTCCCTTTTCCAAATTAGACATGCAATAGCTTTTTAGAAAGCTCACTCCATCATCTAACTTTTTCTAAAATTTCGCATGTATGCCTCTCAAACTCCAGATTTTGTAGCTAGTTGATTCTACTCTTCAAACCCTAGCAACAATTTGTCCTCTTTGACACTTCACGGCTCATAAAACTTTCATCAAAGCTCCAAATGTATTGATTTTTGTTTTTGTGGAAAGCTTACATAAGCTACTATAAGCACCTAAATTATCAAAAAGATTGAAGAGACTGTCCGACTTAGGTAGTTGAACAAAGTCTCTGCCCCTCTTCATCAGATGGCAGCAAACCCTTTCCCTTTTCTCAAGCTCACAACTTTTGCTCTCCAACTCCAAATGCTACAACAGATGTCTCGATAGAAAGCTAGCACAATTTTCCACACTCTCTATAAATTTTACTAAGAAAGAGTTGAAATCAAACTTGCAGTAGCAGCTCGAAGTTTCTGCCCCTCTTCGTCGGATGGCAACAAACCCTACTCTACTAAAACAAGCATAATTTTTTGCTCACTACTCCAAAACAAGGAAGTGAGTAGGTTCTAGAATCCTCACAACTTACAAAACACACCCATCAATTTTCATTACAAATGCTTCTATCTCCTTGGAGCTATCTCTCTCCAAAGTTCACCACTCAAAACTCCTCTCTTCACTTCTCGGTCTAGGAAGAGGAGTATATCTCCCTTTCTTTCCATATTAGACTATGAGACGTCCACATGGGCAGCCAAATCCTATTGGATAGGCCTTATTCATCCCATGCTCTTCTTTCTTACCCCTCACAAGGTCCATTCTACTTCAAAAGTCAACAAGAAAGATAAAACAACCTTTACTTTTCTTCTATTTACAAAAGAGTCTATTCTAGGATATAAATAAGGTAGGAACAAAACAAATAGCCATCTTAATTCACTAACTAAGTGGCTATAATAAATCCTCTCCTTATAATATCTTCTAAAATAACCTCTAGAACTCACACATATATTAACAATAGATACAAGATTTTTAATATTTTTATACACTGCACGTAAATACAATATGACAACATGACTATTAGATGAAAGAGTGTGGAAATAGTATATTATAGAAGATCTTAGTTCAAAATATTGTAGTAAATTATCTTAAAAAAATAGATAATAGTAAAAAGGGAATAAAACTAATAGGTGTTAATGTTGTCCTTTTTATAAATGAGCTTCTTTTTATTTTGTAGGGCCATAAGTAAGCCAAAACAAAGTAGATTGGAAAATAAAATAATATAAGCATATATAAGAGGGAATTAAGAATAAGTTTCAAAAAAATTTACCACAAAAATCTCAAAATAGATACTCAGAAAGGACCATTATGAGCCAAGGTCAAAATCAGACCCCGAGGCACAAAACTGCATGCCTATGGTGGATCAAAAGAATTTTTTGAAGATTGGAAAGAGGGATTAGAGAGCAAACTAGAGGATCTTTCTTTGAGCATTAGTTGAGAGTGATTTAAATTGGTAATGACTTTGTAATGGCTTTGCAAAGTCAAGCTTGATTTTGGTGACTCTGATTTTGTGAAATATATTGGGATTTATATTTTTTAGCCTTCTTTGAGATTGATTATAGATCTACAATTGATATTTTGTGGATTGGTATATACAATAGTGCTTATAGGGTGCTATAAATTTGAAATTGATTTAATAGTTTGATCAAAGATTATTGAAGTTTATGTGGATTGGGATCTTAAAAATTGGGAATTGAAGGTCAGTTAGGTTTTTTAAGATTTCTAGCAATCTACCAATTGGATTGGAGTGAAATTTATATATATATGTAGAAGATTTAATTTTCTACATATATGTGAAATTTAGAATCAATTGAATGGTGTAAGAAGGGAATATTGGTACTGGACAATCGGCATTAAGGTAGGAGAAGGAGGCCAGCCAATACTTGATTGAAATTTTGGATTGAATTTCTTGCTGGTAAATTTGATCCTTTTCAAATTTTATGTGCTTGTTGCTAACTTAGTTTTTAAGAAGTGTGTAAACTTTTAAAGAAGATCAATAGTTTAGTCAATAGTTATTGAGGTTCTAAACTTCCTTAGGAATTACTTAAGGCTTGGTTAGGATTTGGTTAGGGTTTAG
This sequence comes from Physcomitrellopsis africana, assembly GCA_036785485.1. Lineage (NCBI taxonomy): Eukaryota > Viridiplantae > Streptophyta > Bryopsida > Funariales > Funariaceae > Physcomitrellopsis > Physcomitrellopsis africana. Next base: position 663,404 of record JAWRVF010000050.1, read on the forward strand.
GATTGGATTTAGTTAGGATTTGTTTTAGAATTTGTTAGGATTTGAGCAGGATTGACTAGGATTTAATTAAGCTTTGTTTTAAGATTTATTAGGATTTGACCAGGATTGACTAAGATTAAATTAAGATTTATTTTAAGATTTGATAGGATTTGATCAAGGTTGACTAGGATTTAGTTAGGATTTTTTTAGGATTTGTTTGAATTTGACCAGGTTGACTAGGATTTAATTAGGATTTTTTTAGGTTTTGTTTGAGTTTGACCAAGATTGACTAGGATTTAGTTAGGATTTGTTTTAGGATTTGTTAGGATTTGATCAAGATTGATTAAGATTTAATTAGGATTTATTTTAGGATTTGTTAGGATTCGCCTAGGATTGACTAGGATTTAATTAGAATTTATTTTAAAATTGTTAAGATTTGATCAAAGCTGACTAGAGTTTAATTAGAATTTTTTTTAGAATTTGACAAGGGTTGATTAGGATTTAGTTAGGATTTGTTTTAGGATTTGTTAGGATTTAATTAAAATTGATTAGAATTTTAGGATTTGTTTGGATTTGATCAGGATTGACTAGGATTTAATTAGGATTTGTTTTAGGATTTGTTAGGTTTTGACTAAGATTGACTAGGATTTAGTTAGGATTTATTTTAAGATTTGTTAGGATTTGACCAAGATTGACTAAGATTTAGTTAGGATTTATTTTAGGATTTGTTAGGATTTGACTAGGATTTAATTAGGATTTATTTTAGAATTTATTAGGATTTGATCAGGATTGACTAAGATTTAGTTAAGATTTGTTTTAGGATTTGTTAGGATTTGAGTAGGATTAGCTAGGATTTTAGGATTTATTAGGATTTGAATAGGATTAGCTAGGATTTTAGGATTTGTTAAGATTTGATCAAGATTGACTAAAATTTAGTTAGGATTTGTTTTAAGATTTGTTTGGATTTGACGCAGATTGATTAGGATTTAATTAAGGTTTGATTAAAGATTATTTAGAAATTGATTAGAGAAATTAGGACTAATTATTGTTACATATTTTTTTTTTATCTTCCACAGCCAGGTGCCTAGAGTATTCTCAAGCAAGATTTCATGGCATACGACATAATTTGGTGAACCGGACGTCAAAAGCTTAAGGTGGAAGATTATTGAGATTTTTTTGATTATTGAGATTATTGAGATTTATTTGACTTATGGAGAAGGAAGGCAAGAGAGTTGAAGGAGGAATTATGGATGGTGCATCAATTGGAGCTTCTAATGAAGTTGCAAGTGGAGCAAGTGGAGGTAGTAAACGAGGACAAGGTATGTATTTTGATCCAAATTCTGCAAGCATGTTTGAAGCATTTGCTTTATTCATGCAACAACAATAGGTGAAAGATTGCAAGGAAGATATGGCAAATAAAGCATTACAGGCAGTTGTAGACAAGATCGACTAATTTGAAGGGAAGAATATTACGAAATATTTAAGATGTTATATTAAAAAAATAGAATTGAAGCATGTTTCTTTAAAGGAGATGGTTCAATTATTTGAATTGGCTACTATATCAAAGATAAGAAGCTATGTGAAGTCCATTATAGGACAATTTGGAGGTTCATGGGAAAAATTTTCTCAAGCATTAAAGAATGAGTATTTTTTTGAAGACAGTGATTGAATTACAAAAAGGACATTTTTTAAATGGATTGAAAGGCCTAAGAAAGATCTTCAAGCAACAAAATTATTGAGAGAGTTTGAAAGGTAATATTTCCATCTATCAAAAAAAGAGAAGCTATTACTAAATCCAAGCAAAGTAGAGCTTTTTCTTCAAGCGGTTGATGGAGAGTTACATGAGAAGTTGGAAATTTTACTTGAAGATAAAGAAGAAGAAGAAGGACTGACATCAAATTGGAAGGAAGTAGAAGAAGCAATTGGAGTACTTGCAAAAAGAAAAAAGAAAAAAGATAGGATGGATATTCAAAGACCATTGCAAGCTTCTAAGATAAAATTACCTATGAACCATCCTACACCTATGATTCAACCTTCAATGGTAACATCAAAGAAAGAAGAAATGGACATTGATGAAATCATACGAGGGATGAGAGATTTGCAAATAAAATTTGAAAAACTTGAAGAAAAGGGCCAATCATCAAAGGTATCAACAAGACAAAAATTTGGACAAATGGATAGTATAGTACATAGGTGTATGTGGTGTGATAGCGTGGATCATTCAGAAAGGGAGTGTAAAGATTTCATAGAGGCGCTACGCAAAAGAGTTGTTTTTTTCAAAGATGGTATGATATATTTAAAGGAGAGTAGAGAAAAATTAGAGACAAACTTTGGTAAAGGAGGAATGAAGGTATTTGCAAGAGAATCAATTAAAATCTCAAGCAATGCAGCATTAACATATTGGATGGAAGCAAATTGAGGCAAGTATTTAAGCATAAATCTTAAACTTCCAGGAAAATCTAGTTCTTTGTAGACAAGTGCAATGAATTATGCTGAAAGAGGAAAATTTATCAAAGATGATTTAAAACACGTTGGAAATGACATTTGACAAATTATTGGATGGAATGATCCAATAGATGGATTATCGGTACATGCTCATATTGCAAAGAATCAATATGACACATTAATAGAAGAAAAAAGAAGAAGAGATGAGAATAATGTAGGGCCATCAAAAAGAACTACAAGAAGAAAAAAAGCACGACAACAAAAAAATCCTATGCATGAAGAGACAATAGAAAATGTTCCTATAAAAGAAAGAGATTTTGTAAAAGAGAAAGAAAAGGCCCTTGCTTATAAATTACAATCAGATATTGAGGCTGCTACCAATTTGAAGAAGGTATTGGAGGAGCGGATTTTAAATGGAAAGGTTGAGTTTACAATTGGTGAGATTTTAGGAATTGCAAAACAAGAATTTCATGAAGTTATTATTGATACAATAAAAAGAAAACAACAATCTATTGGTGATACTATAACATCAAATATACAAGGTACAAAGACAATAGGAAGTAATAAAGATGAAGAAATTGACATACAATTGGTTGGAGATGTTTCACAAATCAAATTCACAGATAAAGAAGATGGTATTCAAGCTTCTAGTCATTATTCTAGAAGTCTTTGCACAAGAGCTATAATAGAATCTTTAATAAAATTAGGAAAATTAGAAGAGCCGATTATAGCACTAATTGATCATGGTTTTGAAATCAATTTGATATCAAAGAAATTATATAAAAAAGAAAAATAGCCAATTGATATTAAACATGGGTGGATGATAAGATCAGCAAATAATTCAAAGGGAGAATTGTATGGAGCTTGTCCAAATATAAAGGTGATGATAGGAGATGTCATTCATATGCAATATTTCTTTGTACAAGATATGTCTACATATCCAATTATATAAGGACAACCATTTATTACTACCACAAGAATGGAAACAAAGATTATGGATGATGGTTCAGCCTATGCAAGAATAAGAAGCCAAGATAGAATGAAAGCAGTTCAATTTTTAACTGTTTGTGCTGATCATGAAAGAAATTGTGATAAGTTGACAGAAAAGCTATTATCAAATGAGAACTTTGAGGACCTTGAGGATTTTTACCGCACACCATTGTAAAGCGGGATTGCAATAGGTTAGAAGAAGACATGCTTTCGCTGAATTTAACAAAGATGATATTATCTACTAGACTTATTGGATTGAAACAAGATGATGTATTATCTTTTAAAACTATTGAAAGGATGAAAAGAATAGATAAACGTTATGTTAAAAATGTGGAAAAAACTTTGAAAGAAAATGGAAAATTGGTTAAAGATGAATTTATATCAAGAGCATTTGAAGAAGTTGGATTTGTGGATATTATGGCAGAATAAATTATTTATTACAATATGGATTACAAGGAGGTAATAAAATTATTAATATATGTTTTAAAGAATTTTATGATGAAATTGAAAATTTTATGAAAAATTTAAGTTGCCAAGAGGTATGTGTTGAAACTAAGTATAAATCAGTGGCAAAAAAGATTAAACTAGTGGCTTTGCCACTACCATCAGATTATGAAGAAAAGATGAGAGGAGCATCTATACAACCAAATTTGAGAGATCCTAGGAAGATATGGCATAAATTTATGGACGCTACATTAGATGGATTAAAAGTTGGATGTGAAGGATTTTTGACAAAATATGAAGAAAAATACCTTAGAAATATGCTTTCACGATATGAAAAGGCTTTTGCATTTGAAGCACATGAAATTGGATGTGTTGATCCAAATATTGTAGCACCTATGGTTATTTTTATTGTTCCTCATGAACCATGGAATTTACGACCAATTCTAGTACCAAGAGCACATTTATCCAAGTTGATAAACTTACTCAATGAAAAGATTGAAATAGGGATTTTAGAACCGTCTATAACATCTTATTTAAATCGATGGTTTAGGGTACCAAAAAAAAATGGAACAATGAGATTTATATAAGACATGCAACTTGTAAATAAAGTAACTATTAAAAATATGGGTTCAAGTCTAATTGTGGATGAATTTACAAAGGCATTTGTTGGAAGAGCAATCTATTTGATGGGTGATCTTTACTCAGGATATGATCAATTTCAATTGGCATTACAAAGTAGAAATTTTACTACTATGAAGACTCCATTGGATTTGGTAAGAATGTGTACATTGCCTCAAGGGGTTACTAATTCAATAGCTCATATGATGAATGGAATGAACAAAATATTGAGGGAATTTATATAAAAAAAAACTATGCCATTCTTAGATGATGTTCCAATTAAAAGATGTGTAGAAGAAGAAAAAGATAAGATATTAGATCAGAAAGGTTGTAGAAGATTTGTTGCAAATCATATTATAGATTGTGAAAAGATTTTATCACGGTTGGAAGAGGTACACTTGACCTTGTCAGGTACAAAATCTATGCTTGGGATAAATGAAATAGTGATTGTTGGATACATGTGTGGATCATATGGACGTAAGCTAAATATTGAAAAGGTTGATATTATTAAAAAGATGAAAGAATGTACAAATACTATGGAAGTCAAAAGATTTTTAGGAGCGTGCATTTTCTATCATATATGGATTCTTCATTTTGCACATGTGGCAAATCCATTATATGAGTTGCTAAAGAAGAATAAAAGGTTTCAATAGAAAGAAGAATAAAGAAAAGCTATGGAAAAATTGAAAAAACTTCTTTCTTCATCTCCAACTTTGAAGAAAGTGAATTATGAATGTGGAAGACTAGTAATATTAACAGTTGATGTAAGTCCAATTGGAATAGGTTGAACAATTGGACAAAATGATGAACAAGGGAATAGATATGTAGTACAGTTTAGAACAAAGGTTTTGAATATTAGACAAAGAGCATATGCACAAATTAAAAGAGAATTATGGGATGTAATAATTGCTATAAAAAATGAAAAGGAGTATTTGATTGGTGCATCGGTAGTTATAGAAACAAATTGTCTACCTTTATTAAGCATGATTACAAGTTATTTAACTCCTGATATAGCTATGTTAAGGTGGATAGCATATATCAAATCTTTAAATTTAGAGTTTAAACACATTGCAGGGAGGGATAATTCAGTTGTAGATATGTTATCAAGGACAAGGTATTATGATGAAGAAGATATGATTGATATAGAAGATGATGTGGGTGCAAATTTTTATACTAATGTATTATCAAAAGAAGAAGGTGTATATTTGAATATATCATTGGAATTATTTTTAAAAGACTTATATGAAGGTAAATGGGAAGATATTGGAAAGTATCTAAGTACATTAAAGTGACAAGAAGGTTGGATAGATCAAAAATTTAAAAAAATTTGTAAGAAAGCCTATGGATATTTTTTACATGATAGATATTTATGGAAGCATCTAAAGAAAAAAGGAGAAGTACCAAAATGGATGATATGTGATTTAGAAGCTCAACAAAAGATTATCAAGGAATTTCATGAGAGTTTGTGGACAGGATATAGAGAAATATGGACAACTTTTACTAAACTGAAGGAAAAATATTGGTGGAAAGGCATATATAAAGATGTGGTTGATTTTATAGGATTATGTAAAATTTGTTAAGTTTATTCTAATATTTGATATCAAGATGAATTACATCCAATTTATCCTCTAGCACTACATTATAAGTGGGTAGTGGATTTAGTGGCAATGCCTATGGAACTTGGACAAATGAAATATTTGGTACTCGCACATGAAGATTTATCAAATATGATTGAAGGACATGCATTAAGAACTAAGAGTACTGAAAGTGTATGTCAATTTTTCTTGAAAGATATTATTTGTCGCTATAGTTGTATTAGAAAAATCACGGCAGATAGAAGTGAATTGGATGCAAAAAAAGCAAGAAAACTCTTTGATAGAATGAGAATCAAACTTTCTTTGACAACAACATATAATCTAGAAGGTAATGGGAAGAGTAAGCGTGGACATTCATCTATTGTTAAGGCGTTAGTAAAAGCATACAATGGCAAAATACATCAATGGCCAAAGCTACTACCATTTGCATTATGGGCAGATCATACAACTCATAGCACAGTGACTAATTATATGCCTTCTGAATTAATGTATGGATAAAAGCCAATTATGCCAATAGAAGAAACAGTGCCTATATGGAGAATATTACCTTGGAATGATGATCTTAACAGAGAGGAGCTTTTAGCATTATAGATTCAAGAATTGGAAAGAAAGCCTAAAGACATTGAAGTGGCAATAAGAAGGTTGAGAGAAGCAAGGAAAAAGAATAAAGAAAGATTTGGTAAAACACATCGACTACAGCCTAAGAAAATAAAAGAAGGTGATTGGGTATTAGTCTATGATAATAGTTTGGATAATAAACATAGTACATTATGAAATTTTTTTAAGTGTTGGTTTGGACCATATGTTGTGATAGAAGTCTATGACAATGGAACATATTTGTTACAGGAACTTGATGGAACACAATTGAAGACACTTATAGTAGGCAAGCGAGTCAAGTTATTCAGACAAAGAGGAGTACATATACATTTTGATGAAGAACAAAATCTATTGAGGGATATTGAAACAGAAGAAGAAGAATAAATTGAAGATCAAGAATTTGACCAAGATGAAAAATATTTTACATCAATACAATAATAAACTTAGTGCATGCTGGAAGATGCACAAGTTCAAGGGAGGTGGATGTTGTTATGTAACATGACTATTAGGTGAAAGAGTGTGAAAATAATATATTATAAAAGATCTTAATTCAAAATAATGTAGTAAATTATCTTAAAAAAATAGATAATAGTAAAAAGGGAATAAAACTAATAGGTGTTAATGTTGCCTTTTTTACAAATGAGCTTCTATTTATTTTGTAGGGCCATAAGTAAGGCAAAACAAAGTAGATTAGAAAATAAAATGATATAGGCATATATAAGAGGGAATTAAGAATAAGTTTCAAAAAAATTTACCACAAAAATTTCAAAATAGATACTTCGAAAGGATCGGTTATGAGGCGGGATTGAAATCAGACCCCAAGGTACAAAACTGCATGCCTACGATAGGTTGAAAGAATTTTTTGGAGATTAGAAGGAAGGATTAGAGAGCAAATTAGAAGATCTTTCTTTGAGTATTAGTTAAAAGTGATTTGAGTTGGTAATGAATTTGTAATGGCTTTGCAAGATCAAAGATTATTAAACTTTATGTGGGTTGGGGTCTCAAAATTGGGAATTGAGGGTCAATTAGATTTTCTAAGATTTCTAGCAATCTACTAGTTGGATTGGAGTGAAATTTATATGTGAATGTAGAAGATTTAATTTTCTACATGTATGTGAAATTTGGAAGCAACTAAATAGTGTAAGAAAGAGATATTAGCACTGGACAATCAGCATTAAGATATGAGAAGGAAGTCGGCCGATACTTGATTGAAATTTTGAGTTGAAATTCTTGCTGGTAAATTCGATCCTCTTCAAATTTTATGTGCTTGCTGCTAACTTAGTTTTTAAGGAGTGTGTAAATTTTTAAGGAAGATCAATCGTTTAGTCAATAGTTATTGAGGTTCTAAACTGCCTTAGGAATTACTTAAGGCTTGATTAGGATTCGGTTAGGATTTAGGATTGGATTTAATTAGGATTTATTTTAAGATTTATTAAAATTTGAGCAGGATTGATTAAGATTTAATTAAAGTTTTTTTTAGGATTTATTAGGATTTGACTAAGATTGACTAAGCTTTAGTTAAGATTTATTTTAGGATTTGTTAGGATTTGACAAGGATTGATTAAGGTTTAAATAGGATTTTTTTTAAGGTTGTTAGATTTTGACCAAGATTGACTAGGATTTAATTAGGATTTATTTTAGGATTTATTAGGATTTGACCATGGTTGATTAGGATTTAGCTAGGATTTATTTTAGAATTTATAAGGATTTGACCAGAATTGATTAGATTTTAGGATTTATTAGGATTTGACCAGGGTTGACTAGGATTTAATTAGGATTTGTTTTAGGATTTATTAGGATTTGATCAAGATTGATTAGGATTTTAAAATTTATTAGGATTTGATCAAGATGGATTAAGATTTAATTAGGATTTATTTTAGGATTTGTTTGGATTTGACCAAGGTTGATCAAGATTTAATTAAGATTTGATTAAGGATTATTTAGAGATTGATTGGAGAGGTTAAGATTAATTATTGTTGCATATTTTTTTTTTATCTTCTATAGCCAAGTGCTCAGAGCATTCTCAAGCAAGACTTCACAAGATACAACAATGCTTCCTGAGTGGCTTCTATCAAACTAAGAAGCTTCTTGAGTAGCTTCTACCAATTGGAAAGCTTCTTGGGCTCCTTCTACAAACTAGGAAGCTACTCGAGCTCCTTCTACTAACTAGGAAGCTTCTTCAATTCCTTTCACTAATTAAAAAACTTCTCAACTGACTTTTATTAATTAAAAAGCTTCTAGAATATTTTAAAAGATTCTATAAATATCCAGAGTATATGTCCCTAATATCACCTTCTTTTTTAGCAGCAAGTCTTAAGATGAACTCAAACTTATTATATACATAAGAAATCAAGAATATGTTGTACTAATAAAATTATATATTTTTTTCTCCATTCTTAAGCAATAGATTCTACTGGTCTTTGAAAGAATCACCTATGGCCTTGAGCTAGTACCTCCATTATTGAAACATCCCATCCAAGGATATAATCTTCATTGTGACCTTCAAAACATCCTCCAAATAAGATCTTAAGATTAAAAAGATTCACCTTTCAAAATTTAAGCATTATCACCAAAACTCAAGCATTGGAATTGAGACTTATATGATTGGATCTTATTTCTAATGGCTCTAATCAAAATCATATTTAGTATTGAAATATAATGTCCTCACTTTATTCAACTGATGGCTATAAAAATTTTATTGATTTGTTCAAAGCATATGTGGCAAATAAATCTTTTGAATCTTGTTCTTTCAATGCTTGAAGGTTTGACATGGTGATTAACTTACTTCTACCATTCTATTCTATCTTAGAACAGATGACTATATACTGATGAAGACTTTAGTTTAACTATCTTTCTCTTTATGAATCCTCTTTGAATCCAATCTTTACTAAGAAGTTATTATCAAATACGTTTGAATTTGTGAAGATAGAGCCAATGAAATTTTTATATCTTTTGAGGTGCATTGGTGAGATTTGCGGCCAGTTCCTATGTGCATTCATTAATATCATAGCCTCCCTAATAAATAAGATATTCTAATTTTCTCCACCTTTGCTATGAATCAAGTACCTTTTCAATCTCGTATTCGTCATGGTCTTCAATTTCAATATTAGGCAGTGATTTTTATATCCTTCCCAAAATATGTGACTCTCTATAAGGTTTTAAAAGAGAAACATAAAAAATTGGATGTACCTTCATAGCAGATGGTAATTTCAAGAAATATGCCATTGGATTGATTTACTTTTGAATAAAAAATGGTCCCAACTTTTGATAGTCCAACTCATTGCATGGTCGCTTAGTATTTTGTCAAAGAAGCAATACCTTATCTCCAATATGTAAAGTAAGCAGTTGATTCCTAAATTTATCTATAGATGTCTTGTAAGCATCTTGAGCTCTTTGTAATTAAAGCTTAAAGGTTGTTTGGTATTGTAATAGTTGCTTTGCAAATCCTTCAGCTATTGGATTGTTGTTCTTTGGCATATTCTATATATCAAACTTTGGATGATATCCATAATTGGAATAAAACAGTGTTTACTCAGTTGAAGCATAAATAATATTATTATATATAAATTCTACTAATGGTAGATACAAGATTCAATTGTCTTGTAAATAATTAATGTTGCATCAAAAATATTGTTCAAAAACTTGGTTAACTTGTTTTGTTTGGCCGTCAATTTGAGGGTGGAAAGCCAAAGAAAGTTTAATATCCACCTTCAATATTTAAAAAAGACATTTTCAAAACTTAGATATGAATTGGGATCCTTGATCATATACAATATCATTTGGTAGGCCATGATATTGATATATATTATCAAAAAAGAGCCTTGCCATTTCTTTACTAGACATAATCTTTTTACAAAGGATGAAATGAGCCATCTTTGTGAATCAATCAACCACTACAAAAATGCTATCTAATGAATTGGATGGTGGTAGATCTGTAATAAAATCCATCAAGATAGAGGATCAGGATTTTCTTGGAACATGCAAGGGTTGTAAAAGTCCATAAAAGCAATGTTGAGGATTTTTGGACCTTGAATAGATGTCGTAAGAGAGCACAAAGTCCTTCACTGCCTTTCACATTTGAGACCACCAAGAATCTCAAAAAATAAATTCTATTGTCTTGTTAAATCTAAAGTGACTTGCAGCGGAAAAGTCATAGTGAGATTGAAGAATACAAAGTTGTGTTGGTCCATCTAGGATATACAAATGTTCTTCAAAGTATAGAAGGTTTTCTTCAAATTTGAACTTATCAATATTTTTCTTCAAGTGATGCTTGACATCAAGGGCCAAAGCATCATTAGTAGTTGTAATATGCACCTCATTGACAAAACTATAATCAATAGATTCTAATGTAATAGTAGCACAAAAGCAAAATTGCTTTGATTTTAACAAAGTTGTATATTATAGATCAAACGTTGCCTCCTCTATCCTTGGTATAAGATATAATCTCTTCAATAGAGCATCAAATAATCCTTGTTGCTTCCTAGGGTGATAAATGATGACAAAGTTAAATTAAAATAGCAACATATTCTATTGAGCTTGGTGGCAATTAAGAATCTGAGCTAACATAAAATATTCTAAGTTCTTATAATTTGTACATACAGTTATAAGATGCATTGTTCTTTCAAAAAAATGATACTATTTTTAAAAAGAATCTAAAATAATAAGAAGTTTCTTATTCTGGATTTTATAATTAATTTTGGCAGCAAAAAACTTTTGAAAATAAAATACAATAGGATGGAGTTTGTTGTCTATATCCATTTGTGAAAGTACGGCCTCTAATGCAAAATGTGAAGCATCAGTCTCTAAGTAGAAAGCCTTTATAAAATCTAGATGTATTAATATTGAGGCTATAGTAAATACCATTTTGAGGTCTTGGAATGCCTTCTTTGCTTGAAGCATCCATTCTAACTTGTCGTTACATGTCAATCAAATAAGAGGGGCAGTAATTTGAGAGTAATTTTTTATAAAGATCTAATAGAAATTAGCAAATCCAAAAAAACATTGTACGTCTCTCATAGTCTTTGAAATGGTCCATTGCATAATTGCCTCTACCCTCTTAGGGTCTATCATCAAACTCTCAATAGATACAATGCATCCCAAAAATTCCATCTTAGGTTGATAAAATATGCATTTCTCTAATTTGATATACAAACCTATATTTTGCAGCTTTTGTAATACCAACTTAACATGCCTCTCATATTCTTCCAAATTTTTTGAGTAGATCAAGATGTCATCACGATAGATCACCACAAACTTGTCCTAATACTCTTGAAAGATGTCATTTATTAAATGTTGAAAGATAGCGGGTATATTTTTTAATCCAAAGGACATGATATTATATTCAAAATATCCATACCTTATCCAAAATATAATCTTCTATTTATCTCCTTTATTGATTTGTATCAAGTTGTATGTTCCACAAACATCTATCTTAGTATAGATCTTGGCTTGGCCGAGTTATTCCAAGAGTCTTGAGATTAATGGTAGTCGATAACAATTTTTTACTGTTATCTTACTCAATCCCTGATAATCAATGCACATACACAAGGAACCATCCTTCTTCTTCATAAAAAGTATAGGTGCATCTATTAGAGACTTTGAATGCTTAATGAAGTTTTTTACAAGGTTTTTATCAATATAATCTTTGTGAGTCATTAAATTGATTCTCTAGTTGTTTTTAGACAAAAGAATGCATTTAAGTGCCAAAATTACAATTATTAAGTGAAGATGTATTTAAAAGATGCTAAATAAAATAAAATAATATTAGTGGAGAAGAAATGGAGTCTTAATAAATCTTGGAAGTAATTATCTTAGTTGATTTAGTATTTTTTCTTAATTATAAGAATTAATATTTAATTATGGAAACCAATGTCTACATAGGCCTTCTATCTATATGTATTACTTATGAAAAATATATAAAGGTTACTTAGTAGGTAGAAGAAGCATGAGAAAAAAAAAACCTCATGTCTTTTTAGTTATTTATATAGAAAATAAGATTTTAGTTAATTTAAATTAATTTTATTATTATAAAATATAAAAAAAATAGAATAAAATAGCCTTAAATTGATATTATCATCTTAAAAATATTATAGATATTTTTAAAATTTATTTAGAATTTATTTAGAAATTTTTAGGATTTTTTAGAATAATTTTGAAGACTTTGATAAAAATAAGTTTTATCACCTTGGAAGCCATTATGAAGAAATGGAGCACGATTTGAAGGCCATACAAGGTCCCTAGGCTAATTGGGTGTTTTTAAACACCATGGTGAAGTCAAAAATGCAAAAATATTAGTTCTACTAGTAGAAAATAGAAGGACTAGTAGCTAATGTAGTCCTTGTAGGAAAGAAGGTGCACAAGTCCCATATGGGTTGTAGCACCTTGGATGTAGGTAATAGGATAAGAATAAGGCCTCGTGGCCACTCTAGGAGATCCACATACACTATTTGTGAGCCTTGGTGAAATTTGAACTCTTGATCTCTTAAGTAAGTTATCCTTGAGGTAAAAATTTACTCACTTAACTTTTCAATTCTTTATCTTTTATTCTTGAACTATCATAACTTACTCATAATAACTTAAATTTATATATTTTTTATTGGAAAGATAAAAAATTATCTACTTAAAAATATATTTTTTATTTTTTATTTTTATTTTTTATTAGATAAAAATCTAGTGAACAGACTGTGATTAGTTTTTTAAGGTGTAATTGCTTAATTACACATATTTCACTTGTTTTGTGTTTGTTTTTCTTTTGCTCTTACTTTTTGCTTTCTTCACTTCATACCACCAATTACAAAAAATTCTTAATTGAGGCTATTTTATAATTTAGGATGAAAGGTGAATTTTACTCTTACAGTCTTTTAATACTGAAAGCTTATTTTAAAAAAGATTATAGATTAGGCTAAAAGGTGATTGCATTCCTTCTTGAAGATCTATAACACAAGCGTATGATCAGTGCTCTGGCAATATATCAACATTCTTTTTTTGAAAAACATCTTAAAATTTGTTATATTGCTCTGGAATACTTACCGATGAAGTCAAATCTTTTTTAATTGGAATTACATAAATAACAAATGGTGTACCTTCTTTGGCCAATCTGATGAAAGTCCTTGCTCCAACAAATAAAGGTTTATCAATTTGTGATTTTTTACAAATTTTTGCAAGGATTTCTATCATATATGTTAATCTTTGTGACTTCTAATCTATAAATGGATTATGCTTTTTCAATCAAGATAGATCGAGAATAATAGGATTTAAAGGAATCTGAATAATGTTAAACACAATTTGACTTCTATGATCTTTGAACAATACTTCCATAGGTGTGGTTTTATGGATGATACTACTAAAGGATAAAAATCATCCATCTATTATTTTTAAATGAATAGGTTTTGATTTTTGTACTAGAAGAATTTTGTGAAGCTTAGTTAATGTCTCATCTACAAAACAAGCAAATGCTCTTCAATCTAATAAAGCAGTTGTCTGAAGTTTTTGAGGGCCAAAATAAAATAGAATTATAAAACAACAAGCAAGTTGAGTAGAAAGAGAGGAACTTGAATAGTTTTGTAATGATGGATTGTCTAGCTGCTGTCGTATGATGTGGTCTTCTATCTGGGAATACACTAGATATCTGGCTATGGAGAGTTTATATGAAACTTGATGGCAAAAATCCAATAGGTGATTTGTCCTTAATAAAAAGGACAAATAATAGAATAATCTTACAAAAGAGAAGTTATTTATATATAAACCCTCTTGTATTCAAGTAAATTTGTGCAAAAAAGGTTCAAATTTCCACAAAAATCCTTCAAAACTTTGTTCACCGTAAGGAATTATTTCTTTCTAATATTTAGAGTCCAATAACTCTTGATCCAACCATTCAGTTTCTAAAATATTTAGTTCAAAGTATAGATAATCTTTTTAAATTTCACCACAAGAAAGAATCAACCATAAATTCATTTTTGATCGTCTGATATCTCAAAACCCCTAGCAAGTACTTAAAACCCTAGCTTAGAGACACCTGAGCACTATTTTCCTTATATCTCACAAACCCAAAATTTTAATGCCACAAAAGTTATGCACATAGTCTTGTGAAATAAACACATACACTTCTGAAAATTTTGAGCCAAAATTCTATGAAATTGCCTAAGATATAGCTCAAAATGTAACCACTATGTAAATAGGTCACTTACTACCCTTAAGTTTGTAAGCATTGACTTCAACTCCCAATAACTCCTTCATATTAGCTTGGATTTTATTAAGCCACACATAAAAAGCATAGCGAAGAAAGTGTCCTTTGCAATTCTAGTCGCTGATTCTTGATTGCTCTTTGTGTGCGCGAGTTATACTCAAAAGAGTGACAATAGGTCCAAAATCAACACCTTAACTTTGAGCGCCTATAACTTCTTCATAAAAAGTGCTAATCACACAAAATTTGCACCTAAATCAGATCCAAAAACCTAAACCTTATGATCCTAGCCTTTGATGTTTGACTTCTATCGAAAAACAAACCCTAACTCCTAATAAACCCTCGGGCAGCCTCCTTGAACCCATTGGGCATGATTAGAATTTTGGCCAATTAGAATAGAGATTTCTATCATCCACCTCTATTCATCCACATGGATGGCCAAACTACCCTTTTTACACTAAAAACCCTTTTCTAATCCTTCTTCTTATAAGATTTACATACTTGGTGCTTTAAGCACCAAATAAAAGAAGTAAATAAGATTTTAAGGATTACCAATGTCTAACAAAGGTGACTTAAGATATACAAAAGTTACTATCAATATAAAATCAATCTCAAATTTACTATCAAAAGAAGAAATAAGATTGTATAAACCTCAATAATAATCTTTTTAATAGATTCCTTCTAAACCAGCAACCTAACCACATCTTCTAATCAATAAAAATCCACTGATATGACTCTCATTTAGCTATGTAGTATATTGTTTATTAAATATACATGTACAATTTTTTTCACATAGTAGCTAAACCACAACATGACACCGCACAGTCCCTATCGTACCTAAATATTATTATTTTCTTACACAATTACACTCTTGGTTTTGATAATATGTCAATTTTATTTCTTTGGGCAATTGCTAATCTTATAGCCTTCCTCCCTACAATATAAGCATAGACTTTCTTCCATTTGACGCTTCTTTTCTTATGAAGTAAGAGGTTTAAATCGTATTTCATCAAGTTGCATATCTTCTATTTCTGAGTATAAATTCAAAATGCTTGTTGATGTAGTATGGATATGCCGGATTGCGTGTTGTCTTGTTGAAGCTCATAAATGTTGATCTTATTGACATTGAAAGAATCGGTTATCATATTTTACAGCTTGGCTAATAGCTTTATTAAGTAATTATAGATCCAAAAGCGACAATAATAAATCTTTTATATCATCTTTTAGCCTTGAATAAAATTGGCTCATAAGAGCTTCTTTGTTCCAATTGATATTGCACGTTAATTATCTAAAATTGGATGCATAGATTGATGCAGAGTATGAGTCATTAAATTGACTCATTAGCTGTTTTAGAATAAAAGAATGCATTTAGAGTGCCATAACTACAATTGTAAGTAAATATGTGTTTAGATGATACTAAATGAAGGAGCATAATATTAGTGAGAAAGAAATAGGATCTTAGTAAGTCTTGGAGTTAATTATCTTAGTTAATTTAGTATTTTTTTTAATTATAAGAATTAGCATTTAGTTATTGAGACCAATATCTATATTGGCCTTCTAACTTTATGTACCACTTATTAAATATATATAAATTTTACTTAGTAAGTAGAAGAAGCATGACAAAGAAATCTCATATCTTTTTAGTTATTTATGTAAATAATAGGATTTTTAGTTGATTTAAATTAATTTTATTATTATAAAATATAAAAAAGATAGAACAAAATAGTTTTAAATGGATATTTTTTATTTTAAAAGTATTATAGGAATTTTTATAATTTATTTAGAATTTATATAGAAATTTTTAGGAATTTTTAGAACAATTTTGAAGACCTTGGTAAAAATGAATTTTACCACCTTGGGAGCCATTATGAAGAATTGGAGTAAGATTTGAAGACCATACAAGGTTCACAAGCTAATTGGGTGTTTTTGAATACCATGGTGAAGTCAAAATTGCAAAATAAGAAGTTTTACTAGTAGAAAATAGGAGGACCAGCAGCTAGTGTAGTTCTTGTAGAAAGGAAGGTGCACAAGTCCCATATGGATTGTGGTACCTTAGATGTAGGTAGGAGGATAAGACTAAGGCCTCGTGGCCCCTTTAGAACACCCTTTTATACTACTTGTGAGCCTTGGTGAGGTTCGAACTCATGATCTTTTAAGCAAGGTATCTTTGAGTTAAAAATTTCCCACTTCACTTTTCTATTATTTATCTTCTATCTTTGGATTGTCATAACTTACTCATAGTAATTCAAAATTATATGTTCTTTATACCATTAGAAAGATAAAAAAATGATCTAAATAAAAATATTATTTTTATTTTTATTTTTTATTTTTTACTAGATAAAAATATAATGAATAGATTATGATATAGTTTGAATTGTGCACTTATTTGAAATCATTTATTCCACTTGTTTTGTGGTTGTTATTTGTAGTTTACTTACTATTTGGTTTTTTCCCTTTATACCACTAATTACAAGCAACTCTTAAGTGAGGCCATCTTATAATTTTGGTTGAGGGGTGAAAATTTATCTTCATATTGAGCATGCTTCTTGACATTACTCAGATCTTAGTTGTTGCTCAATGAGCCTTGTCATGTTTTCCAAATGCTTCCACAAATGCTTCCATAAAAATTTCAAAATTGCTCAAAATTGGTGATCTTTTTTCAAACAAGGGAGCAAACCATGATAGTGATTGTTTTGTAAGCAAGGTGCCAACCAATCCAACCCGTGATTCTTTTGTCAAATAAGTATTAGGTTGTAGAACTATTATCAATTGAATTTGATTGATAAATCTTTAGAACTTTGAACGCATATCATTATATTTCTCTAGAAGACTAACTCAAGGCACTTTACATTATTGAACAAGTAGATTTTTTTGGCATAGCATAGATAGTATTGCATCCTTAAGTACAAAAGTTGGCGGTGGATGCAGTCTAGATTGTAATACTCTAAATGTTGTATCATTACGAAGTTTTGTAACAATCCTTTCAATCTTCACAGTCTTAATAGATAAAATAATAAGAGTATTTATAATGGCATTTAACTTAGACTCAAAAGATTTGGTTATATTAATATCTTGACTTCCAACCATTCTAAGAAAAAGAAGAAATGAACCTATAAGAAAATAATATCAATTTAGAGGAGGATAATCCACAACTTCTAAAATGCTTTAAGACCTTTAAGGAGAGGGGTTATCCACTATCTCACAAGAGGGACAAAGCTCCAATATTACAATAAAAAAAATATTAATTTAGAGGAGGATAATCCGCAATTTCTAAAGCATTGGTATATCTTTGAATAGAGGAGGAATCCACTTTCTAACAAGAAAGATTCAACTTTGATATTAAAGATGAAATCAATTTTGACAAACTGTTAGAGAGACAAGAATACAAAGTAAGAGATTTGTATTAGAATAAGATTTTCAGAAGAAACCAACAAGAACTTGAATTAATCAGATGAATATATAAACACCACCAAGAAGGATGAGTTAGAATTCTAAAAGATGCATTATCAAGACTAAAGAATTCTTTAGCCTTGACTCCTATATATATTCATATCTAAGACACTTCTTGAGTGACTTCCATCAAATTAAGAAGGTTCTTGAGTAGCTTCTACAAATTGGAAAGCTTCTTGAGTTCTTTTCACTAATTGAAAAGCTACTTGAGCTCTTTTTACTAATTGGGAAGCTTCTTGAGCTCCTTTCACTAATTAAGAAACTTTTCAACTAACTTTCACCAATTAAGAATCTTCTAAAATATTTTAGAAGATTTTGTGAATCTCTGGAATATATGTCCCTAATAATTATAAGATGGCCTTACTTAAGAGTTGCTTGTAATTGGTGGTGTGAAAAAAAGGAAGCAATTAAGAAGAACAAAAAGAAGAACAACTACAAAACAAGTGAAATTAATGGTATCAAGTAAGTACACAATTCAAAATTAAGTCACAATCTATTCACTATATTTTCATCTAATAAAAAATAAAAATTAAAAAATTAAAAATTATATTTTTGAATAGAATAAATTATGATACTTCAAAGATAGAATAAATTATGATACTTCAAAGATAACTTGCTTAAAAGATCATGATTTCAAATCTCACCAAGGCTCACAAGTAGTGTATATGGATTTTTTAGAGAGGCCACAAAGGCTTAGTCTTATCCTCCTACCTACATCCAAGGTGCCACAACCCGTATGGAACTTGTGCACCTCCCTTCTTACAAAGACTACATTAGTTGCTGATCTTCCTATTTTCTACTAGTAAAATTTATTTTTTTATATTTTTGACTTTACAATGGTGTTTAAAAACATCCAATTTGCCTAGGAACCTTGTAAGGCCTTCATATCTTGCTCCATTTCTTCATAATGGCTTCCAAGTTGGTAAAATTTATTTTTACCAAAGTCTTCAAAATTATTCTAAAAATTCCTAAAAAATTCTAAATAAATTCTAAATAAATTCTAAAAATCTCTATAATATTTTTGAAATAATAATATCAATTTAATATAATTTTATGAAGATATATTGGTGATTTTTTATAATAATAAAATCAATTTAAATCAACTAAAAATCCTATTTTTTACATAAATAATTACAAAGACATGAGATTTTTTTTCTCGTGCTTCTTCTATCTATTAAATAATATTTATATATTTCTAATAAGTGATATATGTAAATAAAAGGCCAATGTAGATATTAGTCTCAATAATTAAGTATTAATTCTTTTAATTAAAAAAAATATTAAAATAACTAAGATAATTACTTCCAAGACTTACAAAGACTCTAATTTTATGATTTTTTTCTAATTAGACTCTTATAACTTATAAAATCTTCTAAATTTTAATAAATACTTAAATAATAAAATAAAGTCTTTAATCTTTATATTTTGATATTTAAATAATTTAAAACTATAATTTTAATTAATCCACCAATTAAGATTCATTGGTGGAATTTATAATAAGTTGGACTATCAGAGGTTAGGACCATTTTTCATCTAGAAGCAAATTAATCTAATGGCATATTATTTGAAACTACCATCTTTTATGAAGATATATCAAGTTTTCCATGTCTCTCTTTTGGAATCTTATAGAGAATCACATATTTTAAAAAAAATACAACAATTGTCGCTTAATATTGAAATAAAAATTTATGAAGAATACAAGGTCCAAAAGGTGCTAGATTCATAACAAAGATGAGACAAATTGGAATATCTTGTTTATTGGTATAGCTATGATATCAATGAGCACACATAGAAATTGGCTGAAAATCTTATCAATATGCATCAAAAGATATAGGAATTTTATCAACTCTATTTCTACAAATCCAAATATATTTGATAATAACTTTTTAATCAAGATTAGATTTGAGGAATGTTTATAAGAGGGAGAGAATTAAATTAAAGCCTTCATGAATATGCAATCATCTATTCCAAAATAGAATAGAATGATAGAAACAAGTCAATTACCATGTCCAACCTTCAAATATTGAGAGATTTAACAAAATAAGATTCAAGAGATTCGCTTGCTATTCAAGCTTCAAACAAATCAATATAGTTTTCATAGCCTTCAATTGAGCAAAGGAAGGACGATACATTTTAGTGCCAAATATAACCACGGTTGGAGCCATTAGGAGTAATATCCAGCTATATAAATCTCGATTCCAATACTCAAGCTTTAATGATATTGCTTGAACTTAGAAAGGTGAATCTTTCTAAACTTGAAATCTTATTTGGAGGATGTTTTGAAGGCTGCAATGAAAATCAGATCTTTGAATGAGATGTTTCAATAATAGGAGTACTAGCTCAAGGCCATAGGTGATTTCTTTCAAGATCAATAGAACCTATTGTCCAAGAGTGGTGTCATATTGTAATTGCTTATAGTATGTAAAATCCACTCAAAATGCATAATATATTTATAGGTTTAGATATGTGTTAGAATGGTTAGTAAAATAAATTAAAGAGGATTGGTAAAAGAAAATATATTTTAGATTTTTACTTAATTTGGTTATGGCTTTTAAATTATATAGAACCTAAATATTTAGTATAAAGCCTTAAGAGGCAATTGGGGTCCAAAGAAGAAGAATTAAACTACTAAGAAGCCTATTTGGAAGGATGAAGACAAAGTGAGGATGAATGAAGACAATGGGTGAAGTTCTTCATTCCTATTGATCAATGGTCATGCCTAATAGGCTTTGAAGAGGATGCTTATAACAAGAATAAAGGTTTCGGAAATTTTATGGAGGCCATTTGAAAATCAAAGACTAGTGTTAAAAAGCTTATTTTTTGGACTACAATTTTGGTATAAAAATTGAGAGATTTGGAGTTTTAATAAGGGAGAAGTAGGCGCTTGAAGTTAGGGTGTATAAATTGTACCTATTGTCACTCTTTTGAAGATTGGAGGAGTTATATGAAAGCTTTTGGAGATCGGAAGGTGCGGCTAGAGAAGAGGTTTCAAGCTCTATACCTAATATAGAAGAAATACTACATTTGAAGTTTTATAGAAGGAGATATTAGGAGTCAAAGACAATAGATTGAATTCCAAGGCAGTAAGTAGGCCATTTTATTGATAGTCATGGGGTTTGTCATATCTTGAGTTTTTGGACAAATTTTTGTCTCAAAATTTCTAAAAAGATGTATTATTATGCTAAAAAGCTATAGATCAATGTTTCATAGCATTTAGACTTTTAGATTGTGAGATATGAAGAATTTAATATACAAGTGTTTGTAAATAAGGATTTGAAGCTATTGCCAGGGTTTTGACGATATCTAAAGATTGGTAATGAATCAAGAGTTGAAATTTGTGGTGGTAGTTGTGAAGATTACACCAATACTTTATATAAATTTAGAATAGATTTGGACGGTTGGATTAAAAATTATGGATTATTGAAGTTCAAAAATAATTCCCTTCCTACTGGAGAATGAGGATTTTAGAGCATTTGTTATGTTTTGAAAGGTTTGAGGAAATAAGGCTTATGTATTGGGTGTAATAGCCCTATGAAGAAATATTTTATACAAATTTGGGTGTTTTGTTATACTTGGATCTTGGTTGAGTAATTAGTGGCAGCCAGAAGCCTAGTGCTTTCTTAAGACAAATTCTCTCTTATATGACAGTGGTGTCATGTTGTGGTTCAGCTATGATGTGAAAATATTGTACATGTATATCTAATGTGAAATTTATTATAAAGCTAAGTGAAAGTCATATTAACAGATTTTATTAGTTACAATATATGATTAGGTTGTTAATTTAGAAGGGATCCATTAAAAAGGCTATTATTGAGATTTATACAACCTTAGTTTTTTTTAGTAGTGACTTTTGAGGTTGATTTTATATTGATAATAGCTTTTATATATCTTGAGTCACCTTTATTAAACATTGGTGATCCTTGAGATCTTATTTATTTCTTTTATTTGGTATTTAGAATACATATTATGTATATCTCATTAGAAAAAAGATTAGAAAGGAATTTTGAATATAAAAAAGAATAATTAAGCCATCCATGTAGATGAATGGAAATGGAAGATAAAAGTCTCTATTCCTATTGGCCAAAAGTCATGCCCAATGGACTTTAAGGAGATTGCCTGAGGCCTTATTAGAGATTAGGATTTTCTTTTCAAAAGGATTCAAATATCAAAAGCTAGGATTAGTAATTTTGGATTTTTGAATATGGTTTTGATGTAAAACTTATGTGATTTGGATTTTTTATAAAGGAGATATAGGTGCTCAAAGTTAAGGTGTTGAAATTATACCTATTGTCATTTTTTTAGGCATAATTCGCATGTAAAGAAAGAAATAGACCATCGGTGGTTGGGATTGGAAAGAACATTTTTTTGGCTATACTTTTTGCTTATAGTTTGATAAAATCTAAGCTATAATGAAGGAAATATTGGGAGTTGAAATCAATGCTTGTAATCAAAGGATAGTAAGTGATCTCATTTAACTAGTGATTATATTTTGAGCTATATCTTAAGCAATTTGATAAGTTTGTAGCTCAAAATTTTTAAAAGTATATATGTTCATGTTATAAGACTATGTGCAAAAATTATGTGGCATTAGGATTTTGAATTTGTAAGATATAAAAAAAATAGTGCTTGAGTATTTTTAAACTAGAAATTTAAGTATTTTCTAGGACTTTTAAGATATTGGATGATTTAAAGAAAATCTACAATTAATTTTTTTATGGTGAAGCTTAAGAGTATTACCTATACTTTGAAGAAAATTTTATAGAAACTAAATGGCCAGATTAAAAGTTATTGAACTCTAAAGTTTAGAAAGAAATAAATCTTTATAAGTGAATAAGCTATTGATGGATTTTGTTGCAATTTGAGCCTTTTATATAAGCTAAAAGGGTTGTGTAAGAGCCAAGACTTTATAGAGGTGGAAAAATAGATATATGAAATTATAACAAAATTTTGATATGAAGATAGAATTTTGGAAGGAGATTATGGATTTTTCTTGAAGGTTATTGAGAATCTAACTTATCAACAATTGGTTAGTTGTAAATTTATAAAAATAGGGATATTAAAGAATTCTTATATATTATAAAGGTGAATTTTGTCCCTCAATTCAAAATTACAAGATGGCCTTACTTAAGAGTTGCTTGTAATTGGTGCTGTTAAGTGAAAGAAGCAAATAGTAAGAATAAAGAAAAGGACAAACATAAAACAAGTGGAATAAATGATAACAAGCAAGTACACAATCCAAAACTAGGTCACAATTTGTTTATTATATTTTTATTTAGTAAAAAATAAAAATAAAAAATAAAATTTATATTTTTAAATAGATAATTTTTTATCTTTTTAATGATGTAAAAAATATATAAATCCAAATTATTATGAATAAATTATGATAAATTAAAGATAAAAGATAAATAATAAAAAAATTAAATAAAAAAGTTTTACCTCAAAGATAACTTGCTTAAGAAATCATGAATTCAAACCTCACTTTGTATAGTCTTTGTATGTTGAGTACTTTGTCTCCTAGCCACATCTAGACCTTCTAGTCATTCTAATCTATCCTTCAAAGATTGTTTAGTTGACAATCTTTTTGTCAAGATAATTAACAAAAAAAAAAAAAATTAATTCAATTGATAAAATGGCATCTATACTATAAACTAAAAAAAATGGAGTAGCTTGAATGGTCACCTTAAATGTGATTCTATAAGCCTATAAGATTGCAAGAAGCTTTGTATTCCAATCCCGTTTAGAAGTTGTTATGGTTTTTCTAAGAATATTTATTAAAGTTTGATTTACCTTCTTTGTATATTCATTGGTTTCAAGGTGATAAGAGATAATCTTTCTATGATTAATTTTAAATTGTGAGATCAAGTCTATTATTATTTCATTTAAAAAATACTTATCTCTATCACTAATTAGAATTTTTGGACATCCAAATCTAATAATAATCTGTTCATAAAGAAACTTCACTATTTATTTAACATTATTGGCTTTAATTGCCTTTGCCTCAACCTACTTGGTAAGGTACTTGGTTGCTACTACTATGTGCTTCATTCTCCTAGTAGAATTGGAATAAATTTCTTCAATATAATCTATTTTTTATTTTTTAAATGGGACTAAAGGTAAGGATGCATAAAAAGATAGGCTCATTTGGAGGTCATTTCTAATAGAAAGACCATTGGAAGTCTGTTTAAATTATAAAGATGGAATAAGGTTGTCTTTTTCTATTAAGTTGTCTAATTTATAAATTTTAGTGCCATCAAAGTTCACTCTAAGGGCATTTTTATAATTAATGTCATCTACTAAGGTTACTAAATCTACTTCTTCTTTATGATTTTGCCAAGTAGTAAAACCATCTATAAAATTAATACTAATGATCTCATCCACATTTGAAGTAGGGTGATTTTTCAATCACTAAGTAAATTTTCTATTATCTTTCCAATCATATAATCCATGGCCCATACATCCTACTGGAATTGATTAGATCATACTTGAGTGAATTCCCTTGCTTGCTACTAAATCAGTAAACCTAATCTTTTTTTGATTTCTTTTTGTAGTTGTAGACTTAAAATCTCATCTTTTGAAGAATAAAATGAGGTTTTGGCTAAAAAAAATCTTTGAGATTGAATAAGGATTTTAGTCAGGTTTTTTGGTAGCTTATAGATGATATAGGACTTTTTATCTCTTCAATTAATTTTTTTTATTAGCTTCCTGTTAGGGACATACACTTTGGAGATTCATAAAATCTTCTAGAACATTCTAAAAGCTTCTTGAGTTAATAAAAGTCAATTGAGAAATTTCTTAATTAGTAAAAGGAGCTCAAGAAGCTTCCCAGTTAATAGAAGGAGCTCAAGAAGCTTCTCAATTGATAGAAGCTGTTTGAGAAGCTTCTTAATTTGATAGTAGCCACTCAGGAAGCATCCTAGACAAGAGTATATATAGGGGTCGAGGCTGAAGAGTTCTTCAATTTTAATAATGTATCTCTTGGAGTTCTAACTCACATTTCTTGGTGTTGTTTGTATACTCATTTGATTAATTCAAGATTTTGTTGGTTTCTTCTGGAAACCTTGTCCTAGTTCAAGTCTCTTATTCTATATTCTTGTATTTTTGACACTTTGTTGAGACTGACCTCATTTACAATATCAAAGTTGGATCTTTCTTTTTAGAGAGTAGATTATTTCTTTATTTGAAGATATATCAGTGCTTTAGACATTGCGGATTACCCTCTTCTAAACTAATATTATTTTTTTATAGATTCTTTCTTTTTTTCTCTTGAAATGGCTAAAGATCAAGACATTAATATAATCAAATCTTCCAAGTCTAAGTTAGATGCCATTTTAAGTGCTCTTACTACTTTGTTTGCTAGGACTGCGGAGATTGAAGGAATTGTTGCGAAACTTTGTAATGACATAATATCTAGAATACCACAATCTAGACTGCATCCACCTCCAACTTCTACACGTGAGGATATAGTATTACTTATACTATGCTAGAAAAATCTACTTGTTCAACAATGTAAGGAGCCTCGAATTAGTCTTCTAGATAAATATAATGGTACGCATTTAAAGTTCTCAAGATTTATCAATCAAATTTGATTGATAATAGTTCTACAATTGAATACTTATCCAACAAAAGAATCACGAGTTGGATTGGTTGGCACCTTGCTTACGGAACAAGTACTATCATGGTTTGTTCCCTTGTTTGAAAAAAGATTACCAATTTTGAGCAACTTCGAAGTTTTCATAGAAGCATTTGGAAAATATAACAAGACTCATTGGATAACAGCTAAGATTTGAGCATTAAGTTGTCAAATAGAGAGAATCCACCTTGGAAAAACATTGGGTTCCTAGCTGCTACTAGAACTAGCGAGGAACATGAAAGGAAACCATACAATTATCTTGTATGCTTATACAATACTTATTCAAGTTTCCATATTAAACTTGTATTGAAATTATATAAAACTTATACAAATATAAAATATAATCCTTTATATAATACTTGTATAAATATAAAGTATAATCCTTTATATAATACTTGTATAAATATAAAATATAATCCTTTGTATAATACTTATATAAATATTTATATAAATACTTTATATAATACTTATAAAATAATTATATAAATATTTAACATAAATATAAGTATAAATACTTGTATAATATATATAAGTAGAGTACGTATATACTCAAGTATACTTCAAAATACAATCACATATGAGGAATAGAAGTTATACAACTAGCTGAAAGTAAATAAATCACTAAAAATTCATCCAAATGTCAAATCAAGTATGCTTATAGTTTATAAAAAGCTAATAATACATAATAAAACCTATCAAAATTTCAAAAATAGAAGTCTTACTATTTAAAAGTTATGGGTAATTGAAGTAGGTACTAAAAATTTCCAGCAAACTACAAAGATAGTAAAGCTCTTCTTACTTTAGCTTCCATTGTGATTACTTGCCTTCTTCAAATTAGACATATAATAGTTTTTTAGAGAGTTCACTCCATTATCTAACTTGTCTTCAAATCTTGTGCATATACCTCTCAAACTTCAGATTTTATGGCTAGTTGAAACTACCCCTGAAACCCTAGCGACAATTTGCCCTCTTGCCACTTTACAGCTTATAAAATTTTCATAGAAGCTCTAAATATGTTTATTTTTGTTTTTATGGAAAGCTTATACAAGCTACTATAAGCACCTAAATATCAAAAAGATTGAAGAGATTATCTGACTTAGGTGGTTGAACAAAGTCTCTAACCCTCTTCATCAGCTGGCAGTAGACCCTTTCCTATTCTCATGTTCACAACTTCAAATGCTTCAATAAATAATTTAATAGAAAGCTAGCACAATTTTCCACACTCTCTACAAATTTTGCTAAGAAAGAATTAAAATCAAACTTGTAGTAGCAACTCAAAGTTATTGCCTTCAGTTCTCAATAGCAGCAGATCTCATTCTACTAAAATAAGCATAACTTTTTACTCACAATTCCAAAATAAGCATAAGAATAGGCTTTAGAATCCTCACAATTTAAAAAACACACCCTCTAAATTTCATTACAAAAACTTTAGGACCCTTGGAGCTATCCCTCTCCAAATTTGCATATCCCAAAACTGCCAACCTTTGTTCTAGCAAGAGGAGTATCTTCCCCTTTTCTTCCACATCAATCCATGCTACATCCAAATGGGCAGCCAAAATCCTATTGGATAGGCCTTATTTATCCCATATTCTTATCTCTTATCCCTTACAAATAACCATGTTACCTCAAAGTCAATAAAAAAGATAAAATAGCCTTTATCTTTCTTCCAACTACAAAAGAATCTACTCTAAGATAAAAGTAAGGTAGGAACAAAACAAATAGCCATCCTAATTTACTAATTAAGTTGCTAAAACAAATCCTTCTCTTATAATATCTTCCAAAATAACTCCTAGCACTCACACTTAGATAATAAGAATAAATAAAAAAAGATAATATTTTTACATATTGCATATAAATATAGTATGACAATATCATCAGATGCACTCTATATTAGTCTATGTATCCAATTTTAAATAAGTAGCATACAACATGAATTGGGATGAAGAAGCTCTAATGAGCTAATTTTATTAGAGATTAAGAGACAATGTGAAGAATCTGTTATTGTCACTCCCAAATCTACAATTGCTTAATGAAGCCATTAATCAAGCCGTAAAATGTGATAATTGATTATTTCAATGTCGACAAGATCAATGTTCATGGGCTTCAACAAGACAATATGCAATCCAACATTCTCTTGCTACATCAACAAACATTTTGAATTCACACTCAAAAGTAGAAGATATGCAACTTGATGCAGTACAATTTAAACCTCTTAGTCCACAAGAAAAGAAGCGTTGAATGGAAGAAGATCTATGCTTATATTATAGAGAGAAAGGCCACAAGGTTAGTAATTTTCCAAAGAAACAAAATTGACACATTACCAAAATCAAGAATATAATTATTCAAAAAAATGACATTATTCAGCCACAATAGAGACCATGCGGCTAGACAACCCAACATTATAAAATTATTCAGGTTCCTCTCTTTCTGCTCAACCTACTCGTTGTTTTATAATTTCTTTGAATTTTGGCCCTCAAAAGCTACAGACAAATGCTTTCTTAGATTTATGGGCATTTGCTTGTTTTATAGATGAGGCATTAATTAAACTTTATAAAATTCTTCTAATACAAAAATCTAAACCTATTCATATAGAGATAATAGACGGATGACCGTTATCCTTTGGTAGTATCATCCATGAAACCACTCCTATAGAAATATTATTCAAAGATCATAGAAGCCAGATTATATTCAACATTATCAAGATTCCTTCAAATCCTATTATTCTTAGGTTATCTTGGTTGGAAAAGCATAATCCATCTATAGATTGGAGGTTACAAAGAATAACATTTTTTATAGAGATTCCTATAAAAAAAATATGTCAAAGGCCTCGAAATAATAAACCTTTATTTATTGGAGCAAGGGCTTTTATAAAATCGGCCAAAGAAGGCACACTATTTATTATTTATGTGACTCCAATTAAAATAGATATGACTTCATCAACAAGTATTCTAGAGAAATATAACAAATTTTAAGATGTTTTTTAGAAGAAAATTGCTAATATACTGTTAGAGCACTAACCATATGATTGTACTATAGATCTTCAAAAAGGAATGCAACAACCTTTTGGCCCAATCTATAATCTTTCTCAAAATGAATTTTCAATATTAAAAGATTATGTTGATGAAAATCTTGCAAAGAACTTCATCAGACATTCAAAGTCTCCAGTAGATACATATATATTTTTTTGTAGAAAAGAAGGATAGTTTCTTACATATGTGTGTTGATTATCGGGGGTTGAATAAGATAATGGTAAAGAATTGTTACCCACTACTATTAATCTCAAGACTTTTGGAGCAACTCGGCCAAGTCAAGATCTATATTAGGATAGATTTTTGTGGAGTATACAATCTAATACAAATCAAGAAAGGAGATGAATAGAAGACCTTATTTCAAATAAAGTATGGATATTTTGAATATAATATCATGCTGCTATCTTTGAGCATTTAATGAATGATATATTTTGAGAATATTTGGACAAGTTTGTAGTGATCTATCTTGATGACATCTTGACCTATTCAAAAAATTTGGGAGAATACGAGGAGTATGTTAAGTTGGTATTATAAAAGGTGCGAGATACAGATTTGTATGCCAAACCAGAGAAATGTGTATTTCATCAATCTCAAATGGAATTTTTGGGATATATTGTATCTACCAAAGATTTAATAATGGATCTTAAGAAGATAGAGGGGATTATGGAATGGGCCATTCCAAAGACTATAAGAGACATACAATGTTTTCTTGGATTCATTAACTTCTATCAAATCTTCATAAAAAATTATTTTCAAGTTGATGCCCTTCTTATGCAATTGACATATAAGGACAAGTTAGAATGGAGGCTTCAAGCACAGAAGGCATTCCAAGATCTCAAGACGATATTTACTACAACTCCAATATTAGTGCATCTAGACTTTACAAAGGCATTCTACCTAAAGAATGATGCTTCAAATTTTGCACTAGGGATTATACTTTCACAAATGGATATAGATAACAAATTCCATCTTATTGCATTCTATTTTCAAAAGTTTTTTATTGCCAAAATCAATTATGAAATTTATAATAAAGAACTTTTTGCTATTATGGATTCTTTTGAAAAATGGCGTCATTTTCTTGAAGGCACAAAGCATCCTATGATTGTATATACAGATCATAATAACTTAGAATATTTTATATCAGCTTGGATTCTTAATCATTGCCAAGCTTGATGGAACATATCGCTATCTTGATTTAACTTTGTTATCACCTATCGCTTGAAGAAGCAACAAGAATTATCTGATGCTCTATTGAGGAGATTATATCTTGCACTAAGGGTAGGGGAGGCAGCATTTGATCAACAATATACAACCTTGTTAAAACAGGAGCAATTTCACCTCTGTGCCACTATTACATCAATACCTATTGATTCTATTTTCTTCAATGAGGTACGTATTGCAACCACTAATCATAGTTTGATCCTTCATGTCAAGCATTGTATGAGAGAAAATGTTCATAAGTTCAAATTTGTGGAAAACCTTATATACTTTGAAGAACGTTTGTATATTCCAGAAGGACCAACACGACTGCGTGTTCTTCAATCTTGCCATGATTTTCTAACTGCGAGTCATTTTGGACTTAATAAGACCTTAGAACTTATTTCTTGAGATTTTTGGTAGCTTCAAATGTAGAAGGCAGTGAAAGAATTTGTGCTCTCTTGCAACATTTGTTTAAGGTCCAAAAATCCTTGACATTGCCTTTATGGATTCTTATAATCCTTGCCTATTTCTAAATGGGCATGGTCCTCTATCTTGATGGATTTCATCATAGATCTACCACCATCCAATTTATTGGATAGCATCTTTGTAGTGATTGATCAACTTACAAAAATGACTCATTTCATCTCTTGCAAAAAGACTATGTCTAATAAAGAAACGGCAAGGCTTTTTTTTGGCAATATATATATTGATATCATGGCCTACCAAATGATATCATATCTAATCAAGGACCCCAGTTTACATCTAAGTTTTAAAAATATCTTTTTGAAATATTAAAGGTGGATATTAAAACTTTCTTTGACTTTCCATCCTCAAATTAATGGCCAAACAGAACAAATTAATCAGATTTTGGAGTAGTATTTATAATGTAGTATTAACTATCAATAAGACAATTTGATCTTATATCTATTGTTAGTAGAATTTATATATAATAATATTGTTCATGCTTCAACTCAACAAATATTATTTTACTCCAACTATAGATATTATCCAAAGTTTGATCTATAGAATATGCCAAAAAACAACAATCCAATAGCTAAAGGATTTGTAAAGTAACTTTCGCAACACAAAACAACCTTGAAGCTTCAGTTACAAACAGCTCTAGATACTTATAAGGCATCTGTAGATAAATTTAGAAATCAACGGCCTACTTTTTATACTAGAGATAAGGTATGGCTTCTTTGACAAAATATCAAGACCAAGCGGCCATGCGATAAGTTGGACTATCAAAGATTGGGGCCATTTTCTATCCAAAAATATATCAATCTGATGGCATATCGCTTGGAATTACCATCTGCTATGAAGATACATCTAATTTTTTATATTGCTCTTTTAAAACCTTACAGAGAGTAGCATATTTCAGGAAGAATACAACAATCACCGCCTAGTATTGAAATTGAAGACCACAAAGAATATGAGGTGGAAAAAATATTTGATTCATAGCAAAGGTGGAGGAAATTAGAATATCTTGTTTATTGGCGGGGCTATGACATTAATGAGCACACATGGAAACCGGCTGCAAATCTCGCCAATGCACCTCAAAAAATACAAGAATTTCATCAACTCTATTATTATAAATCCAAATGTATACAATGATAACTTTGTAGTAAAGATTGGTTTGAAAGAATACTCATAAAAGAAGGAGAGTTAAACTAAAGCCTTCATTAAGATATAATCATTTATTTCAAGATAGAATAGAGCAATAGAAGCAAGTTAGTCACCATATCAAACCTCCAAGCATCAAGAAAAGAAGACTCAAGAGATTTTTTTGCCATGCAAGCTTCGAATAAACTAATGCAATTTTCACAACCTTCAATTGAATAAAGTGATGACAACACATTTCAGCATCAAGTATGACCTCAATTGGAGCCATTAGAAGCAAGACCTAGCCATACAAATCTCGATTCTAATGTTCAAGCTTTAGTGATATTGCTTGAACTTAGAAAGGTAAACCTTTTTAGCCTTGAGATCTTATTTGGAAGATATTTTGAAGGCCGTAATGAAGATCAGATCTTTAGATGGGATATTTCAACAACAGACGTACTAATTCAAGGCCATAAGCATTTTCTTTGAGGACCAGTAGAATCTATTGGCCAAGAATGGAGAACAGAATATATAGCCTCACTAATATAATATATTCTTAATTTTTTACATATATAGTAAGATTGAGCTCTTCTTAGAACTCATCACTAGAAAAGGACATGATGTTAGAGATATACACTATGGAGGTTTACAAAAACTTCTAAAATATTTTAGAAACTTTTTGAGTTAGTGAAAGTCACTTGAGAAGCTTCTTAGCTAGTGAAAGTCAATTGAAAAGTTTCCTAGTTAGTGGAAGGAGCTTAAGAAGCTTCTCAGTTAGTAGAAGGAGCTCAAGAAGCTTTCTAGTTGGTAGAAGCTGCTTGAGAAGCTTCTTAGTTTGATAATAGCCAATCAAGAAGCATCCTAGATAGAAGCATATATAAGGGTCAAGGTTAAAGAATTCTTCAGTCTTGACAATGCATCTCTTGGAATTCTAACTCACCTTTTTGGTGTTGTTCATGTACTCATCTGATTAATTCAAGTTTTTGTTGGTCTCTTTTGGAAACCTTGTCCTAATTCAAGTTTCTTATTTTATATTCTTATATCCTTGATACTTCCCTTAATTAAGGTCTATCTAAAAATAATAGATATAAATTTTTGCTAAAATGCACATAAATCTCATGAAAAGTGAAGAAGTATTTTTCACCTTCTATTATCATCCTACAATCACTAATTTATCCTAGAGGTATATCTTGGCTTTGATTAGTTATATTAATTACAAAAAGAGAGGGTTTAATAATACTAAGTCCTAATTTTTTCATAATTCTCATTGCCATAATGTTCAAACCACTATCTCCATCTACAATAGTATAAGGTATGATTTTATCTACTATAGATACTTTCAATTCAATTACCTTCATCTCTTGTACCACTTAAATTGTTCTAACATGAATTGGAATTTATACTTTAGATTGTTGTCATATTGTAATGAAAAGGCTTGTATTAAAGCTCCTTCTTATTAATGGAGAAACCTCCAATAATTAAGCAATTGTGATATCTGCCTTAATTTTCTTCAAATCCTCCTATAAATCATATAATTTGATTTGATTCCTCCTTTTAAATTGAGTTGAAGGATTAAATTCAAAGTTGGAAATTTTAGGTCCTTCTCATTCTTCTTCAAAAGAAAATTCATTTATTTTGTTATTTTTTTTTAAGATCCTTAGCAATCTACTTGATTTGAAATCAAGGACTTGATATAATTTCTTAAAATTTCTAACATTAGCCATTGCCTCCCTCGTGGCTTCATTTAAATTTAAAAAATAAAAAAAATCTTCTAAACTATTTTTATTATCAATTGAAGTAGAAAAAAGAGGGCTAGAATACCTAGACCTTGTCATAACTACCAAGGGTGGCATTATAAGTAGTGTCTGGATCTTGGATTGGAACAATTCATACATAATCAAATTTGACTTAGGAAATACAAGCCAAATTATTACAAAGGAATTAGAAGCTTGTTCTCCAATCATTCTACCATTGATTTGGTTTACCAACCTTACATCTTAAGAGCATTAATCACCATGTTGTTAGCCATGTTGAGAGTGACTACCATTTAGAGGGATGAATCCCTATTTAGTATTTAAATCTGAGGAAGGATGTTGATTTTGACAATTATTATTATAGTCATAGAATAGATTTGGATATTTTAAAGTATTGTCAAAACTTTGATTTCTTATTTCTTTTAAATGACCTTGAGCTTGTTGATGATAATTTTCTTATAAAAAATTCAAGAGAACTACCTTATCAATTTGCCTATATATGTTTGTAGGGTGGTTTCTTGCACAATTTCTACAAAAAATTCTATTTTCTATCCAACAACTATCAAGTGGGTGTCTTTTGCCACAAAGATGATGTACTTTCTATCTTTATCTTGGTTGATTTTTAAAACCTTGATTAAGATAATCATGGCTTTATAGATGAGAATTAGATCCTACGTTGACTTGGTTTCTATAAAGGAGAATATAAGATTGTTGTCATTTAAGATTTTGTTGATAACCTTGTAAAATGGAGCAAAATTGATTATTGTACCTTGACTAAGTACATTGAGTGCACCACAATCTTGAATTGTACCTACTTGATTCTATAGGCAGTGGGGCTTGATTGAAACTTTGACTTTTAATTAATAAAGTCATTTGTTCTTGTATTACTTGCATTTGTTGTATAAGCTCATTTTTAAATCTTTTTTGGATTAGAAGGACTTTACCTTTGAATTCTCCCTTCTATTTATTTCTATTCCTTGGAAATATCAATTTTGAGAGATTAGGTAGTAGTTTAACCTCTAAAGGTGCAAGATAATGGTTTATAGGTTGGAATTGATTTTTTACAATCCCATAAGGATGTCCTTGAGACTTATCCATGTTTTATATATAGATTGGTATAAAACTTGGTATTTTATGGTCTTCCTTCCTCCACATCATTTCTTGCTATTTGTCAATATTTTTAATCACTCATGCTATTTTTTTGGCATCCTCTAAGTTTTTTGGCCTTCTTTTGATGAATTTTCTATCCGTAGCCTCTTTGTTGAATCCTTAGATAAAAGAGTGGATGAGAATATTGTCCATGAAAAAAGATCCTACAAATTCGATTACTACTAGTTCAAATTACCAAATATATTTGATGATCTCCTCTTCTTTTCCTTACCTCAAAAAAAAAAAAGTCGTGAGGGCATTACTTTGTCTCAATTCTACTCTAAACTTTTTTTAAAATACTCTTATGAGCACGTCCTAATTTTTAAAGATTTAGAAGGGATGGTTTCTATACCATTCATAAGTTCCATCCTTTAACATACTCAAAAATCACATGAGATAATATCCAGGATTAATTATCAAATATTTTGTAAGAAGTTCTATGAATTTTTCTACGTATATTGTTGGATCATCATCTCTAGTTCCTTTAAACATAGGAAGGTTGTGTAGCATGGGTATTGCTTGTAATCCTTTTGGAATTACAAGGGGCAAATCTCTTGGTTGGACTAAGGAATTTATGGCTATAGAGTTTAGAAAGGCTTTTTTTTTAATGATTCATTAAAAGGAGACTAGGTCTTGATTCTTTTCTTTATCAATTTATTTCTTTAAAAAAATTAAAGTATTCCAAATTCAGTCCTTTTTCTCCTACTACTTGATTAGGATTTAGCTCCAATGAGTTGAATACAATTATGACTTATGACATTATAGATATATCTTATTAATCCAATCTTTAGACCTCAATTATTTTAAATTTTGAAGTAGAATTTTTAAGGAATTTTTTTAGATTTTTTATGGATGGGATTAGTTTAGGTTGTTTAGATCTAGTAGAATGATGCATCTAGTACAACTATGGACATAACATTGCTGTATTATAATTGCTTGTAATATATAAAAATCAATCAAAATATATAATATGTTCATAAGTTCTAGTATGTGTTAGAATGATTAGTAAATTAAATTAAAAGGAGTTGGTGTAAGAAACTTTATTTTGGTTTTTTTTAATTTAGTTTGATTATAGCGTTTAAATTATATAAGACCTAAATGTTTAATATGAAGCCTTGAGATGAAATAAGGGGCCAAAGATGAAGAACTAAACTACTAAGAGGCATATTTGGAGGAATGAAGACAAAGTATAGATGAATGAAGGCAAGGAGTGAAGTTCTTCATTCCTATTGATCAATGGTCATATCTAATAGACTTTGAGGAGGCTATCTACAAGGAGAACAAGATTTTCGGTAATTTCAAAGAATGCATTCAAAAATCAAAGATTAAGATTAGAAAGCTTATTTTTTGTATTATAATTTTGGTATAAAAATCAAGATTTTTGGAGTTTTTATAAAGAAGGAATAGGCGCTTGAAATTAAGGTATACAAATCATACCTACTATTACTCTTTTGAAGATACAAGGAGTTTTATGAGAGCTTTTGGAGATAGAGAGGTACAATTGGAGAGGTGATTTTAAAATCTATATTTGATATAGAAAAATTATTATATTTAAAATCCTAAAAAAAGAGATATTAGAAGCCAAAGATAATAGATTGAATTCTAAGATAGTAAGTAGACCATTTTGTTGATAGTGATGGTTCCTATCATATCTTGAGCTTTCAAATGAATTTTTATCCAATTTTTTTTTTTTAAATAAATTATTATATTAAAAACCTATACATCAAAATTTTATAGCATTTGAACTTTTATTTTGTGAGATATAAAGAATTTAATATGCAGGTATTTATAAACAACGATTTGAAGCTACTATTAGGATTTTAGTGATATCTAAAGATTGGTAATAAATCAATAGTTGAAATTTGTTATGGTAGTTGTCAAGAGTATATTAGTACTTCATATAAATTTTATGTAAATTATAAAAATTATTAAAATTAAAAAAAATTAAAAAAAATTAAAAAAAATTAAAAAAAATCCTTTCTATATATAAATAAGGATTTAGAGTATTTTGTTATATTTTAAGTATTTTGTGAAAATGAGACTGATATATTGAATATAATAGTCCTATGAAAAATATTTTGAACAAATTTGGAGGTTTTATTATTTTGGAACTTGGTTGAAGCTCAATGCTTTCTTGAAAAAAATTCTCTCTACCACGACAATATTCACCTAGATTCATAACTTTAGCATATCAATTCCTACAAAATTAGTTTAAAATATTTTGGCTATTTACCTGCAATCCACTTAAGATACCTTTTAACAAAGAAGGGAAAGAAAACAGAAGCAACTAAAGAAGAAATGATTGCTTAAGTATCACCTCAAGCAATACTTTTCTCAATTTTACTTACTATATGGTACAACCTTGTGTAGGAGTGATCTTAATTTAGAATAATGTGAAAAAAAAAAAATTGTACTAAGACAATAGAGAGCCCAAGCTCTCCATTTTTCTTATTTCTTCACACAAAAGTTGTTTAGAGAATTATCCACTATAACAGTTAATGACAAAAGTTATATTACAAAAAAAATTCTTTGCAATTAATTCACACTATTTTGAAGAAGAACTCACCTTATTGCATCTCCAACCAACTTGGCACTTATTAATAAAGGCCAATAAATATATAATACTTCCCTTATCAATCCGAGCTAAATATTTTAGATAAGGCTTAGGATTTAAAATTAATGGATTAAAGGTTCTATCTTCCTCTTATATCCATGTCTATAAGAGAGATTGGAGACTTACCTCTCTTATATCTTCTTTTCAGATTCTATCCTACAATTCCTAGCTCCCGCTCCTTATTTTTATATATATCTGCTAAACTTAAAAGAATTGAAATAAATTGACAAGAGCTAAGAAACTTACTTGAAACTTAACTTCCTAGAGCCACTTCTTATCTTGTGTTCCTTATTCCTTAATCTACAATTTGTATTAATTTAATGAAATTAAAATTGAATCAAATTGCTTAATTGAAGGCTTACCTTAGAAGTATGGCATCTTGAATAATTGTTCTTTTCTTATTCTTCTTCTTCTTTTTCTTTTATTAGTGGAGTAACTTGTCTAATCTATTATTGAAGAATCTATTCTATTCCATACCTATGAAGAGAAGGGATATGGCACGTTGTCGTGTTGTAAATCAAAACATAGTGTGAAAAACATAAAAGAATGCATTAAAATAAAAAGATTAAGACTAGAAGAAAGGTTGATAGAAAATTAGTAGTAAGAAGATACAATGGAAATTTACCTTGAAAAGTGAAATTTCTTCAAGTTAGTAAAAAGAAAAAGGTTGAGGAAGTGGAAAAGACATGGGCTAAGAGGTCTTTTTGACCAAGAGGATAAAGAAGACCAGGAGGGAGATGACAAGGAAGGGTCGTGAAGAAGAAGGAAGAGAGTTCTTTTTGGAGAGATAGGGTTTTTTTGATAGGCAGTATATGTTTTTGTGTGTAGAAGAAGCTTAGAGAGAATTTTAGGTGCGAGTTTTTGTAGGTTTGTAGTAGACAAGATAAGAAACTCATAGAGACAATTCTCATGTCTTTTGATTAAGTATCAAGGGAGATATGAGTCGTGAAAGTTGCAGGTGTTTAAGACTAGGGCAGAGAGGGTTACTAAAATTTCGGGCCTTGGTTCTTGGAAACCACTTAGACTTTAGTGGCGAAATTTGTTGGGTTTTTGTTCCTTATAGAGTTAACTACTTTGTGTCAAAATCTCAAGTCAATATGACCTCTAAGCAAAGAGTTATGAGTGAAATTGTAACCGGTTTGAATGAAAAGAGAAATAGAGTGAAGGCAAGGTTGAGGGTTTGTATGGGCAGTGCATGTGTGTGGGTTTTTTTGGGTATAAAGAGATTTAGGAGACGAATTTGAGTGTGAAATTTGATAGACATGATCTATGTAAGTTAAGGAAGAGATGAGTGTAAGTTTGATACTCATTAGTCTTATAAATAAAATGTTATGCTCTTTCAAAGTGACAGGGGTCTATCTCCAAATCAGTGAAGTTTGAGGGAGCATATCTTTGTGATCAGAGTAGTATTTTGAGTAAACTTTGTTGGGGTTTGTAGATATATGAGTCTATTAAGTTGTGTAAAAAACTGATTGCTATTGGAGTTATATTCAAGGAGTTATGAGGAAAATTGTGGTCGGATCCAGAGTTGTTAGAAGGCAAAATTAAAGAAGAAGGATGGAACCTATAACTCAAGTTTGGAGAAGGCTCTTGGAGCAATATTTGGAGGGTGTTTACAACATGAGATAAGCTATAAGTCTACCAAATTTCAGCACTTAGGTCTTCTTTAATGAAGAGCAATGAAGGTGTGAAGCAAAGGGGGTCCAGAATCAAAGGCAGCATGGAGGAATTACTTTGACAACATGGTTCTCTCTAACCACATGAGCTATAATCAAAAGGTTTATGGGATTTGCTTCTTTACTCTCTTAAGTACCTTGTGTCCAAATTTTGCTTCAATTGATATGATATCCTAGGATTTATGAGCAAAATTGAGGGCGGGTTTCTAAAGGCAGAATATGTTAGGGTTAATAAAGTATGTTTTTATATAAATTCTCCAATTTTATGAACTTTATGAATCTCATCTTGCACTTGAGAAACTAGAGGCAAAAAAGACCCAGTGTTTCTTAGGGCTAAGACTCTCACCACAACAACGTGGAGAGGGTGATTAAATCCCTCTACTACTAAAAAAAGGTCGCCCACAAAAAGATTTATAAGGATAAAATAAAAAATTATTTATTTGAATAAACAATCTTTTATCTCCTATGAAAAGATGGGATTTAAAGGATGGAGAAGGTAATCAAATTCTTCAACTACTAAAAAAAGGCCTTTAATTAGAAAATTACAAAGAGAGAAGTAATAAAACGCTGAAGATGAGGTCCACCTCTCATGCCTTGGAAGTGACAATCAACTTCAATAGATAAAACTTATTATGTATGTTAAACGATAATAATAATAGTGGATAAAAGTAAAAATTAAAATTAAATAAGAAAAATAAATATAAATAAAAATATAATTAAAATTTTAAATAAAAATTTTAAAAATTTCAAAAATAAAATGAGATAAAATACAAGTAAAAATAAAAGTGAAAATAAAAATTAAAAATAAATTTAAAATATTAATAAAATTTAATTTTTATTAATTATTTTTATTATTTTTTTAATTTCTTTTTATTATTTTTTTATTATTTTTTTAATTATAATTTGATATAATTAAAAAAATTAAATATAAAATTTAAAAATATAACATAAAATCAACAATATAAATGATTGGAGAGATAAAAATTGCTAATCTCAATTGTATTTTTTCTAAGGCAGTAATCTCTCTCCACTTCAAAAATCTCTACAAATTGAGTATTGATGTAATTTTAATGAAAATTATACCACTCTAAGCTTAACTTTTAAGTGTTTCTATTCTAAAATTATTCAATTGAAAATAATCAATAGGCACTAAGAAATGCCTTTTCAAACAAAGAGTATACAAAATTGCCAAGGTAGTGAACCCCCTTCTATTCAAAAACTCACTAAAAATTTAATTTTGATCCAAATAAAATTTATGATAGCTCATTAAAAAGCTAACATCAAGATACACAATCTCACAAAATCTCAAAATCAAATAAAAAATTTATAAAAATTGATTGATGAAAATCCTATAATATTTCACTCTCTACTTAACAATGGATTTTTTTTTTTTTTTTTTTTTTTTTTTTTTAACTGTAAATAATAAAAGATTTGTTTACAACAATAATGAAAAGAGATAAAAGACTTATCAATGATAAAGAATAGAATTGAAATATTCACTCAAAAAGTCCACATAATAGATCAATCACTATTAACTAACTCCACATTCACCCACACAATTAGAAGCACCACCTCTCGGCAAACGTATCAAAATGTGAAAATAAAGTTCATCCTTCAATCCAAATTACAAGATGGCCTCACTTATGAGTTACTTGTAATTAGTGGTGTGAAGTGAAAGAAACAAATAGCAAGAACAAAGAGAAAGACAAACATAAAACAAGTGGAATAAATGATAATAAGCAAGTATACAATCCAAAATTAGGTCACAATTTGTTCACTATATTTTTATCTAATAAAACATAAAAATAAAAAAATATGATTTATATTTTTAAGTAGATAATTTTTTATCTTTTTTTATAATTCATAATAATCTAAATTATTATGAATAAGTTATGATAGTTTAAAAATTAAAGATAAATAATAGAAAAATTAAATAAAAAAGTTTTACCTCAAAGATAACTTGCTTAAGAGATCATGAATTCAAACCTCACCAAGGCTCACAAGTAATATATAAGAGTCTCTTAAGGAGGCCACAAGGCCTTAGTCT
Source organism: Physcomitrellopsis africana (assembly GCA_036785485.1). Taxonomy (NCBI): domain Eukaryota; kingdom Viridiplantae; phylum Streptophyta; class Bryopsida; order Funariales; family Funariaceae; genus Physcomitrellopsis; species Physcomitrellopsis africana. The sequence continues at coordinate 704,405 of JAWRVF010000050.1, forward strand.
TATCTTCCTACCTATATCTAAGGTGCCACAATCCATATGGGACTTGTGCACCTCCCTTCCTATAAAGACTATACAAGTTGTTGGTCCTCCTATTTTCTACTAGTAGAAATCATTTTTTTTTGCATTTTTGACTTCACTATGATATTTAAAAATATTCAATTAGACTAGCAACCTTGTATGGCCCTCAAATCTTGCTCCATTTCTTCATAATGGCTCCTAAAGTTGTAAAACTTATTTTTACTAAAGTCTTCAAAATTATTCTAAAAATTTCTAAAAATTTCTAAATAAATTCTAAAAATTTTTATAATATTTTTAAAATAATAATATCAATATAATACTATTTTGTTCTATCTTGGTGATTTTTTATAATAATAAAATCAATTTAAATCAACTAAAAATCCTATTTTCTACATAAATAATTAAAAAGACATGGGATTTATTTCTCATGCTTCTTCTACCTACTAAATAATATTTATATATTTCTAATAAAAGGCACATGGAAATAGAAGGCCAATATAGACATTGATCTCAATGATTAAATACTAATTTTTATAATTAAAAAAAAATACTAAATCAATTAAGATAATTGCCTCTAAGACTTACTAAGACTCCATTTCTTCTCCTTTGATACTATTCTCTTTCATTTAGCATCCTCTAAATACATCTTTACTTCATAATTATAATTTTTGGCCCTCTAAATGCATTCTTTTGTCTTAAAACAACTAATGAGTCAATTTGATGACTCACATATGCCATAGAAGGACTTTATGTACAAACCTACTTAAAAACAAGAAGTTTTTACCAATATAATTTTTCTTTTGTAATATTATTGTGCTATTTGTCTTTTTTACTAAGAACAAATCACTTATTGGAGTCTTGCTAATAAGTTATAAATAAATTCTCTATAGCTAGATATCTAATATACTCTCAGATTAAAAATCACACTACACAACAACGGAAAACAAAATACATAGCTTCATTAGTGCAACATATTCTTGATTTTTTACGTATGTAGAAAGATTTTCAAAGGTATGAGCTCCTCTTAGAACTTATGGCTAGAGAAGAGGGTGATGTTAGGGATATATAATTTGGAAGTTCATAGAACCTTCTAGAATATTTTAAAAACTTCCAAGCCAATGGAAGTTGCTTGGAAAGCTTTCTAATTGGTAGAAGTAGCTCAAGAAGCTTTCTAGTTAGTGGAAGTAACTCGAGAAGCTTTGCAATTGGTAGAAGGAACTCAAGAAGCTTTCAAGTTGGTAATAATATAATATAAATATACAAGTTGGATTAGTCTTCACCTTGCTAACAAATTTATTGGTAAGTTGTAATAATTGCTTAATAATATTGGTAGAAAACATGCCATTAGTGGTTTTTGTTATTTTAATAAGTTATATAAAATATATGTTAAGGATTGTTAAGAATGCTTGTTTTAAGCTAAAGATACTAAGATAGTATACATCATTGTAACATATTTGAAACATAACATCAAATTACTAAAGGTACCATTTTGAAAATTTTAAATTTTAATTAAAAAGTAATAACCAAGATTCTTTTAAAATAATATAGATTGTAATTAGATCTATTAAATATAAAATGTTCACTTTTGCAAATGAAACATCAATCTTTCTACTAAGCATATAATCAAATCATCTATTAATTTACCATTAGTTACATCACGTAACTTTTTTGTTCCTGAAATTAATTAAGATGAACAAATTTTTTTAATAAATTTTATTACTTTAGATACTTTGAATAAAAAATAGCTTATAAAAATTCCATCATATTAACTGTTCCAAACTGTGTGTTTATATTTATATATTTAACTATATGTATACTGATTTGATTTTTCATAAATTTATGGATTGCTTGTGAAAATTTCACTAAAATTGTAGAAAGAGTGGTGGAAAAGCTTATTCAAAATTTTATCTGGAAATTCAAGAGTTAATTATTGTGAAGATTTCTACAATTGGATCTATAAAATAGAACAGGAGTTGATTGAACACTTAGTGAACAGGAATAAAGCAGTTCTAAGAAATGGATACCTAGATTTCTTGTACATGAACAAGATTATACAAGATTGAATTTGCTAAAAGTATACAGGGTACAACCACATACAAACGACTACCTTCAATCGTGATATGCTACAAGCATCACCAGCATGAAAATGAAACAATGAAAGGAAGTTTAGTGTCTCAACTAGAATTTGGCCCAAAACAAACAGGGAAAATTGTTAATTCCACAGACTTGGGCAGCCAAAAGAAATTAATATCACTGAGCCGGATCAGTAGATTCTATGTAAAGATGTGTCACTGCCGTGCTCAATGAATGTGCGTAGAAGTAAATGTCAATGACTGTAGAGAATCACTTCAGATCAATCTGCAACTAGCTGGCATCAATGACTCAGGCACAGTCGCCAACTTTTTTGTGACAACCCTTGAAACTGAGGTTGTGCACCTCATGAGGGCTACACTTCTATAATGTTACAATTTTGTGTTGTGAAGAACTAAACATCAACCCTCAGTTGTTCATCTATGGAGGTAAAATGCTGGAAAAATTCCCTGAAATGTCGAAAGGTTGTTTCGATGTCATCGGTACTGCACATTTCTCGCACGCTGCACACACGGATTGCATGTTGAATCAGCTAGGAAAAACTTTTTGCAGTTCCCAACTATATAAAAAAATAATTAATATTGCGAAGTAGATTATCAAGGAGTCATTTGGCACCTACAATCAATCGAGAGTCGAATAGTTTTTACACTGCTGTGACCCAGAAGAGGATTTCTGCATTGACTCAGGTTCAACCATGACAGGTCCACTGAAAGGTTTTAGACATAACCTGACATTTGTCTCTATCGGTTAGTTGTGTGATTGCATGAACGATTAAATAGACCCAAAATTGTAGAAAAGCCATTTAATGGAGTTACCTGTGCATGGAAAGCAGAGGCACCCCACAGTCGATCAATCGGAGTCCATACCCTGCCGCTAATATTGAACTAACTGTTGAACAACAGCCCGTCTCCCGTGACACAGGAAAATTCTGCAGCAAATCAAAACATGAGTAGAAAATGCAAAATCTAACATAATATTCAGCATTACTGACCATTGAAAGGAAAAGAAAAAATAAAACGTTTCTTTCATCTTCAAAAGTACGAAAGATGGATTACACTCATGAATGTAAGGCCAATCCACTACAACAAAACCAGTGCTCCTGCAGGGAAGAGCAACAAACCTGAACCAGAATACTACTTCGTTTAGCTACTTCTCGAAATAAAAACGATGTTACAATGTCATTGGCATTGCTAGCATCCTGCCTGAGAACAAGGCCATCACGAAGCTTGGGTTGATGAAATGACTCTTCTTGGCCTGGTGAAGACACTTGTGTAGGGTACATGCCGTCTACCATGTCAGCTGACACTGCAAAAAACCAACCCGAATGGTCTAAGGTACAAATGTAGAAGGTTTCGAGAAGGAACAATTACACTACTTAAATATTACTATACCTAACGTGTAACAGCCAGGACATCCGAATAATTAACGCCAAAGCTGGTAGCACAAATTAAGCATGCACAGTTCACTTACCAATCAAAGACCTTCGCATGGCTCGCTCAACGACCCCTTCACTATCTGAACCCCGAGCAAGCCACCTAGCAATGCGTGTCATAGCCTGCAGCATTATCTGTGGTCCTGCTGCTTGTGCTGAATCGGGTCCTCCCACCTGCATCCGTAAACAGGGAGTAAGCAATAAGGCATTTACACACTTGAAGAAAAGATATGCAGAATTTCTGAGAGTTCTGCATAGACTTAGTAAACACAAGTCCAAAGTATAACTGAAACACGTAAGAAAAGATATGAGAGACACCAGTACCTCCCCACTGTCAAATAGAGCAATCATGCGAACACAGCTTTCATCCACAAGAGAAGAAGGGTCTGCGCATGTATGTAAAAGTGCCCACAGTGCACAGAACGTTGAGGTTAAGTTGTCCAACCGTCCAGCAAAAACAAAATCATCACGAGCACCCCCAACACAAGCAGGCTGTGTATCATATACACTAAGATCGAAATCTGCAACCTCGCTTACATCGCACTTGAGCGCATCTGCTAACACCTGCACTACCCATCCACCCCTCTCATGCCATAAGATAAACCGACCACTCGTCCAGCCGCGCACAGGTCTCCATTTTTCACTAAGATTAGTCCTGATGGGGTACATAAAAATACATGCCTTTGAGGAGTGATAGAGCATACAAAGACCAAAACAGAAATTTGGTCTTTCTTAGAACAAAGAATAAGTTAAGGACGAAGTAGGTTGAAGTGCATGCCATGAATGTCCACACCTGAATCAAAAGTGGGTGATGAGCGGTAGCAGGTTGAGGATAAATATGAGACCCATGATCATTGTGCTCCACAGGCATTGACGACTCAGAATCGCAAGACATTGCAAGTTCTGACTCTATCTGCATGGCCAGAACAGGTGCAAGGTTTACCTCCCCGTCAACCTTGCTACCATCCGCCGCTAGCCCCCTGTACCAAAATTGTAATCAAACATATGCAGAGATTGTAGACCTACACGTAAAAATAAAATAAAATAAAAACTGCCCAACTAAATAAACAATGTAAACAACATAGCTATGAATCAATTTTTTGACTACCAACTCAACAGTAAATTAAATTATTCTAACAAATAAAAAGCATTTTAAAAGTATCATTCGTTCGAAGTCACTGATGAAATTAAAATTAATGGAAGATTGAGTAGACGTGAGATACTTAATTGAAGAAATGACAGCAACAGATTGAGCACGTAAGAATATTAAGTAAATATGTGCAGACAAACCTGTCAACAGGCTTAGCCACTGTTGGGATTCGAAGAATGGGGCGCCTCACCCGTACAAGCTCATTAACAAGCTCACCATCTTTTCTTCGAAGCAGGACGCGACCAGCTACACTTAGATCTCGATCAAACCAGGTCTGCCAAACCCCAGCTCCATACGGCTGTACACGTACATGCACAAAACCCCCTTTCGCTGAATTTGAAACTGGTTTTAACTTGGGACATGGACTGTCTGTATGAGCCGCAATCACATGGAAACCACTCCCAGGCCTGTATCTGCACAGAGAAACCATGATGTTGAAATACACCATGATACCAAACGCGAAGACACTTCTTGACCCTGTTTTCTTGTAATAAGAAGGGCTGCACTAACAACTGAGCTGTATTTTCAAGCAAACCTCAGCTTCAGCTTTTCAGGTAATGCTAGAATCGTTAAAACCATGCAAACTAAACTAGGATATACAAACAACATTAGACTATAAACACAGATATGTGAAGACGGGCTTAAAATGCATTCTTACTTGTGACCAATGGCAAAAGCATATATGGAGCACATATTGCGAGTGAAGAAATAGCGTCCCCCTGGCTGCAATGCCCATTCTTCACATTCACTTATTTCTTGAAATCCTGCAGTCAATAAAATTTTCCTTGCCTCCGCTGTTGAACATAAACACAACTGTTTCAGCTGCTAATCCAGGCTATATAAAGCAACTCATAAAAGGTGTATCTTACAGAATCAAGCATCCCAGGACAGGTAACATAACTAGATAAAAGTGAAAGTGTTATCTCGCCGTCTTTCCGTTAACATGAAGTTTTACCTCAAACATGCAGCAAAATGAGAACAGATGAAAAGCAGAAATACTTAAGGGTTGTGAGAGAAATAAATCAACCCCTCATCATATACTTGGACAACACTTCCAAACCTTAGAATTCACTCTCAAGTATGCAACTATCCTTGACCACATGATGATTTCGAAGATTCTCTGTTTACCCGTGGCATGAAATGGTGTGCATGAGTTGTTCACATATTCAAGTAAATGAGGTATAATATTTGACTGAGCCTCCCTGCACATAAGGCCCTGTATCACAAGACACCCAAAGATCTCACAGAATCAATAACCATGATATACACACATTGGCGAATTAAAAATCCAATATAATTCTAATGCTTAAACCCTTGTCTAAGGTCAATGATTTATTAGAGTTGTTACGTTCTCTTCTTCGCATCACAGTGGATACCATCTGAGAGTGAAAAGCAACTGAAGGTGCACGAAATAGACATAGCCGTCTGCACCGCTGCAAGAGATGTAGTTCCTCGGAGCATTCCTAACTAGCGAATTCAAAACCCTAACCCTTGCCTCTCTAACAGAATTATCCCCTACTCATGATATCCTTATCATTGAGATAACCAGGCCTGTGGAACATAATTAAGCTGCTGATTTCAACCTGTTCCCAAGGTGTAGCAATCGACCTTCACAGACATAAGACGTCAATACTCTCAACATGATTAACACAATGCCTCTCAATAATGGTCAAGCTAGCAAGTTTGCAGTTTACACAAGGCTCTATCTGCACCAATTCCAAGGGCGACCCTACATTAGGTACTCACTACACACTAGAAACAGTCCGTAAAAGGAAGTTAGTAAATTTCAATGAACTAATTTATTCTCAGACTAAAAAAATAAAAACAAAACCTACAATGAGATCCAGGAAAGATGAAATAGATTTTTAAAAGCATGTATTAAAGTTGTCAAGGTTCTTGTTGACAAATTAGATCGCACATTACACGTGTAACGAACATGACTAAAACCATCGCTTTAAAACACCTCGTATTCACTAATTCATCACCTGTAAGCAAATCCGGGAGAAATTGTCTACAATTCAACATACAATTCAGTGGATTTTCCAGATAGTCAACCATTCACTGAACTACCACAACATCGAGAATCGCTTAAAAGCATTTGACCAGAAAATATTCAGCCTATGACAAGCGGATGTCACCAGTACCCAGCTGCTAGTAAAGGAAGTCAGTATTCCTAAGGAGGGCTGAATAATAGAAACCTGCCTTCTCAGAGAAAAAACCCCTTGAAGGTGGTGGTTGTTGTTGATGCTGTTGGTGCTGTTGGTGCTGTTGGTGCTGCTGGTGCAAGGGAGGCGGAGCATATCGAAAATCTGAAACCGGAGAAGCATGCATAGGAAGTCCCAATCGCACATGCGTCTCACCGACCCCAAAATTACTCTCATCCATACTGTGAGCTTCATTGGCTGGTCCTCCCCTCCCCTCACTCGACACCCCATCATAATCACCATCCCCTGCCGCTGCAAGGAGGACCGATACAACCCCTGCAACATTCGTGTGACCTGGTGGACCAAGTAGCGATCTTGTTGGCGGCAGGGGATTCTCCTTCGCCCTCTTAGCCCGTTTCGTGTGCTTCTGGGGGCAATTTATGCACTCCGCATCTCCCAACTTGGCTTGGCAATGCCAGCAGGAGAGACCGGGAATCTGCAATGATCACTGATGTAAAATGAGCTGTTTCAATAAAAAAGTATTCAAGCATTTACTCAGATAAAAGGCCTAACGATAATTTTCACTCCATCGTCCAGCTTTCAACAAGATAATCGATGCCTCGACTCCAGACTGAGAGGTATTGTTACTGCCGTAATTGCTTGGTTTATTCTGGACGAGTTAAGTGTACATTACAGCAAACCGACTCAATCGCCATGATGACGGCGCAGCACAGACACACCTGTATCCACTTGCATTGCACTTCATCGAATTGGAAAAAACTCTTGAGATCAACGCTCAAATGCCTGTTGATACAGAACCGGCAAAACCAACGCCGCCGGCGTTCACCTTTGGCATTCGAATGTCCGGCACAATCCTGTGCAGGGCATATAAACAATCCGCCGAACTGGCGCGTCGAATTTTTCACCTTTCGGGATATCCAGTCACGAGGCCATCCCTCCCCTCGTTCCAGCTGCTTGGCTGCTTCCGCCGGCGTCGTGGTATGATGATGGGTGCACCAATGACATGCAGCCCTCAGCTCCAGATTGAATTTCTGCCATAGCTCAATGTCTATCAAGAACGAGGGGTTCCGGGACGCCTCATCCATAATGTGGTATCTTTTTATGGAATCCCAGCGCTCATCAGTCGAAATGAATCAAGGACCTTCTTCTTCTTGCAACCTGCAGGTTATCTTTCCGCGCCTGCTCTCTGAAACCCATATTCCACAAGTACTCCATCTACCTCGACACGGTTAGACCTCCAAGTTACACTCAAGCAAAGTTTCTCACATACTGAGAGGTATTGTTTCTCCACCACATTTTTTTTTTTTTTTTTTTTTTTTTTTTTTTTTTATGTTTTTATGTTTTTTTTATCCTCCAACAGGGCTAACCCAGGCACATCAACTGCACCCCATTGAAATCAAGACACAGCAATCAAGATTTCCAAATTTCACCCTCCATTCAACCCCGCCTCCCTGCATGCTCCTGACATTCACAACTCCCGCTCCAGGTCTAGAACCGACCTCCTCCTCTTCCTCCTCCTCCTCCTCACTGAACCTCCAATACACCATACCCAACCCCACCTCCGATCGTCAATACCTGCTGTTGACTAGCACCGATCAGACTCAGCGACCGATCGCCCCAAACCCTACAAAACCACGGCCGAGTCCACCAAACCCACCCCCACAAAATTTCTCCACCACCTCGCACCGCACCAACCCCACTCTCCCTCCAAACCTACAACCCTGCCAAACCAACCCCGCGATCCAAGCTTCGTCCAATGCTCCCACAACACCCAACCTACGCTTCCCCAGCTCTGACTTTTCAAAGACCCGCGATCAGTAAACTGCCGATTCTGAGCGGTACCCTATGCATGAAGTGAGGCTCCCGACGCAGACAAGCCAAAAAGTCCAGGGCTTCGAGGCGCATTCGAGGCGGATGCTGCAGTGGCAGAGGCAACGGGGAGAACACAAGGCGACGGGGAAACGCAGTAAGGTGGCCGTCGCCGCAGGACACCCCCACCCGAGGCCCACGCGGGTGCGCTACCGGACACCCGCCCTGATCGCACACCCGCTCCGCCCACGGGTGCCGTGCTCGGGCCTGTGAGCGGTCGCAATGGTGGGCCCGGGCATTCTGCGACCAGCCCCCCTCTTGCCTTTTCCTGGCTGTAGATGGACGGACCGACATATTCTTGTGGATGAATGTGTTGGGATAAAACAAAATCTCATCCATCCATGTGTTTTTTACAGTTTCAGGTTATGGTCTACGAGGGATGAAACTTGGATGAGGAATCAACGACGGTTGAAAGTTTTGTCGTTACCGCTCTGGTGGTTATGTGGTCATGTCATTAACTATCTTGAGAGTGTTTTATCATGTAACAACCTTAAATGGTGCTCGTGGACCCAAGTGCCCTCTGATTTATTTATTCCTATAAACATCTTGTTTTTTATCTTTTAAATGACCTGAAATCAACTTGAGTTCGAATTTTAGGATATATGGTTTGTTTTGTGAAGAGAAATACAAAATAGTTTTAAATCAGCATATTATACGATAAAACATTTAAAATATTAAGTATTCTATAATAATTTTTTATTTTATATATATAAGAAAAAATATATATATATATATATATATATATATATATATTATAATACCACAAAATTACTTATTCTTTTTAATAAGTAATAATAGATAATAGATTATTATATAAAAATAGAATTAATAAAAAGTAATTTAAAACCATGATTAAATTTATGAATGTAATATTAATTTATGAATGTAATATTAATTAATGAACATATAATAAATTTTTGGATTCCAAGCAATATAAAAGTACTTATAAAAATTTAATTGATTGGAAGATAGATAGGCAAATGTAGATAATATATAGATGCTTCCAAAAAAATTATTTGTTGGTAATTTGTCTTTAGATTAAAAATAAAAAAAAGGCACAACATTGCAATTTTAATATAAAACTAATAGTAGGTATTGGTGATTATATGTATTTAAATCATATAGTAGAATTAGGTTTAAAACAACAGATAGCATCTTCTTATACACATATTATAAATGACATCATTGGTCCAATCAATAATAGATCTAATATTTTTAAAAGACTTCAATATGAATTTTTGGAAAGAAATTTGAAATTACATAAGAAATTTGAAATTGCACAAGAAATTTGTGGTGGTTAAAGTGTTAAGTATGCAAAAGAAGGCAAATCAACCTCACTCAAAGAAAGTATTATTAAGAAAAGACTTGCTAATAAGAATTAGTAGTAGTTATATAAGATTTTTATTATGCACTAATTTTTACAATATTGAAGTCAATTAAGATATTATGAAAGGTTATATTTGCTTTAGAAATATTAAATAGCCATGTGATCCTTGCATATTTTTATAAAAAAAATAAGTTCCTTCTAACTTAATTTTCACAATGGTTGATATAATTTAATATAGTAATAAATAAAAAATTATATCTAGATAGGAATATTGAATTTTTATTTATTAATGATTTTTTAAAAAAAACCTTAAATAGTGTTAGAATTTTGTTTTATTGCACCACAATGTTATTTGATGTGCTATTTGCTTGAAAATACTCTAGATATAGATATATATATATATATATATATATATATATATATATTATTTAAAATTATCATTAAAAATATGCCTCTCTAAATTTTAATTTATATATATATATATATATATATATATATTTTAACATTCAATCAACAAATAAATTATAATTTCTTTAAATTTATTATTTTTAATATTTAATAATTCAATCAAACCTAAAAATTTTAAAAGTTTAGAAAAATGCCACTTCTATCTAATTGTAAAATTTTGATATTATATCTCATCTAATTTATAGATATTACTAATTTTCTAGAAAATAAGTTTATTAAGTAATTTATAGACTTTTGTATATAGATAATATTAAAATTTCTAATCTTTAAAATTGTAATATTTTTTAATAAGAATGAATTAGTTTATTACTTATATAAGTGGCATAAATAAGATATAAATACATAAACTAATGAACATACTATGAGGATAAAATTCACTCTTCAATCCAAATTCTAAGGTGGCCTCAATTAAGAGTCGCTTATAAATTGTAGTGTGAAGTATAAGGAGCAATAAACAACAATGAAGGAGAAGAACAACACAAAATAAGTAAAATATGTGCAATTAAGTAATTACACACTACAAAACTAATTACAGTCTATTCACTAGATTTTCACCTAATAAAAAGTGAAAATAAAAAATAAAAAATATATTTTCAAGTAGGTAATTTTTTTTTATCTTTCTAAGGATATAAAAAATATATAAATTTAAGTTATTATAAGTAAGTTTTGATAATTCAAAGTTTGAAGGTAACTAATGGAAAAAATTAAGTAGAAATATTTACCTCAAGGATAATTTGTTACAAGATCATGGATTTGAACCTCACCAAGGCTCACAAGTAGTATATATGGGTGTCCTAGAGAGGCCACGAGGCCTTAGTCTTATCCTCCTACCTACATCCAAGGTGCCACAACCCATATAGGACTTGTACACCTCCCTTCCTACAACGACTACACTAACTGCTGGTCCTCCTATTTCATACTAGTAGAACTAATAATTTTTTATTTTTGTTCACCATGGTGTTCAAAAACACCCAATTAGCTTAAGAACCTCACATGGCCTTCAAATCTTACTCCATTTCTTCATAATGGCTCTCAAGGTGGTAAAACTCATTTTTACCAAAGTCTTCAAAATTGCTCTAAAAATTCTTAATAAATTCTTAATAAATTCTAAATAAATTCTAAAAATCTCTACAATATTTCTAAGATGATAATATCAATTTAATACTATTTTATTCTACCTTGGAAATTTTCTATAATAATAAAATCAATAAAAATCAACTCAAAATCCTATTTTTTATAAAAATAATTAAAAAGACATGAGATTTCTTTCTCATGCTTCTTCTACCTACTAAATAATATTTATAGATTTTTAATAAATAATACATATAATTAGAAGGCCAATATAGACATTGGTCTCAATAATTAACTCTTAATACTTAATAATAAGTAAAAATACTAAATCAACTAAAATAATTGCCTCCAAGACTTACTAAGACTCCATTTTTGTAACTTTTCTTCTAATAAGACTTTCATATTTATAAATACTTCTAAATTCTAATAAATATTTAAATAGTTAAAAAAATCTCTCTAACCATAGTATTTGTATAACTAAACGACTTAAGACTATATTTTTAATCAATCCACCAATTAAGATCCATTGGTAGGACTCACATGTGGCGACCATTTGGGACTATTTATAAGAATAGAAAGAATCCAACTCTTCTTTTTGACACGGTCTATAAAGAAAATGATAGAAGACTTATAACTGGGATATTATAATCTATCAAAAGAAGTAGAATTAAGGAGAGGAAAAAAAAATTAAGACTTTGATTAAGAATAGAAAGACATTTGGTTATTACCAACTTGACATGGATCTATATTTAGTAATATCTTGCTTAGTTACTAACTCAATACCTATATTCTATTAAAATAGGATTTAAAAATACTATCTAAATGACAAAGTATATTGGTATTTTAATCAATGTTCATACCTTGTATTCTTTATAATGACTTCCATTAGTTCATGTAGGAAAGTCTTCTCCATTTAATATTTTGAATTGGACGAAATTATTATTAAAGATTTCTTTGATAATATATGGTCTTGTCCAAAGTGCATCAAACTTAGCTAGAAAGTCTAATTTTCTAGCATCTTGAACCATCACCTATATTCCTAGAGTAAGTAGACGTCTTTTTATTTATTTTTATCAAAGATCTCCTTTCTTCTTCTTTGAGAAGTTCCTATGTGTTGGGCTGCAATCTTTGATTCCCACTAAGCTTTTTAAAGGCTCTAATTGTTCTTCCAAAGATTAAAAATCATCCAATCTTTTGTCAATAGCAATGTGTAAGGATGAGGCTTGAAATTCTACAAATCAAATATGAATGTGTTCTTCTTTGTAAGGATTTTCTTCTAACTATTTGACAAAATCACCCTCATTTTTATATTCATATAATCCAGGGCGAATACATTTTATTGGTGCTATAGTTGATATTGAATTAGATTGGATAAAACTACTTTGCTTGGCTTTGTTAGATGTTAGTGTTTTTTCTAATGGAACCACAACTTGGAGTCTAAAGTGACTAGATACTATGATTGTTGTACAATTATTTAAAAGTACAAAAGTAAAATAAGGCTTAGAAGCCCCCCAGTTTGTTACTTCTTTAGATTGTCTCAACCATCCTCTTTTTAACAAAAGAGGGTAATTATCCACTTTTTCATATAACCGTATCACATAAAATGATACCACATAATCTATACCTCTTGCTCATATACGGAGGTCACAGATTTGACCTAGAGGTTGAGAAGGTCTTTGATCAGCTAATCTGATCTTCATAATTGCCTTGTGAGTGATTTTTAATCCCAATTTGTTCATAGTAGATTCAGGCATAATATTGATGCTACTTCTATCATCTATTATGAACCTAGAAATTATTTTATCCACAATTTCTACATCTATCTCAACAGGTCCATATTCTCTATTGTCATTCTCTTCTTCCAAGGTGATATTCTCTTCTAGATCATTAACTTCAATTTGACCTATTCCTTCTATGTTCTTAATTTTCCTTCATAATATTATTCCTTCTTTGATATCTTTTTTGATATTTGGTGCTACTTGAACTAATTGTCCAAACAAAATATTGGCTCTAGCTCTACAAAGATCTTACCATACATCGTAAGATTCTGTAGGATTGAAGGTTCTATTAATTGATGGTTGTTTCAAAAAGGTACTAGAAGTCCAAGGTCTTTCTTTACCTACAAATTGGTATTCTTCTTCATTAGGTTCAACTATAGAAGAAAGTTGGTTGTCTTGTAATTCTTTATCTATTTCTTGACTAATTTTTGACAATTCCACAAATTTGGGTGATTCTTCTGAAGTATCTGTAGATACCTCATCTTCTTTAAGTTGTACTAAATCTATTGATTTTTTGGCATTCATTCTTTTGATATAATCAAAAAAAATAAATATACATTGTCCTTGAAGATCTCTTTGTTGTCTAGTTGCATCAAATAGGATTGAGGAGATGATAAATTTGATGTAGAAGGTACATCAAGTTGAGCTACTGGATATCTAACATCTTGAGAAGTTTGTGGCTGTTGGTTTTGGTTTTGGTTTTGGATATATGCTACAGATCTTTGCAATGTCCCATGATTGGTTTAAACTATTGTTGAAGGGTGATAATTTTGACCATTGCTTGAAGGGTCATAATACATGTTTGATGGATTTTTTATAATAATAGGATCTACAAATCTAACTCCTTTTATATTTCGTTTGACTTGATTACTATAGTTCCTTGAAAAAAAAGTTGAGGGAATAACTTGGTTGGATCTTCTATAATGATCCGTAGGGTGAGAACCTCCATAATTAGAATATATAATTCTATTTTTAATCTACTTGATATGAATTTCTATAAATAGGATAAGGTGTTATATTATTTTTTTAGATTGAAGGAAAATTAAAATCTACTTGTTTCAATTGATGAGTACACTTATAAGGTTGGAATTGATTTTTTTTCCTTAAGTTGTTGTTGTAGGAATTATGGACAAAATTGTGCCGTGTAGTTCACTTGTCTACAATTTGTACACTATAATCTAGAGGTATAAATTCCCGATTCATGATCTCTAGGCTCTATAGTTGGAGTTTGATTTTTGACAAGGCAAGAAATTTGTTCACTAATAGCTTTCATAGTATTCATCATCTCATTTTTGAACACCTCATTGGCTTACTGTACTTCACTTTTGAATTCCTCCAATCTATTATCATAAAAGATTTTAGGTTGAGTTTGATCATGTGGAGGTTGTATAGCTAAAGGTATCGGATTGCTAATTGACAAAGAAAATATAGAAGGTTGTGAGTAGCTTAAAGCTACAGGTTGATGGAATTCTATAGGTAAATGTTACAAAGGTATAAAGGCGGATATTGATTCTTCTGCCTTTCTAAGCATATGATCATTTTTCTTATCAATAACCTCTATTTCTAGAGCAGCTTGAATGACTCCTTTTAAATCTTTAGGTCTATTGTTTAAAATATCCCTAATTGTAGAAGGTATGGCAAAACCTTGGATAAAGTAGTGCCCTATGGTATCCTTGTTTAACAAGTTATCAACATATTGAGTACATACTATCTAGAATCGCCTCACATAAGAGATAATATCTTCTGAAGGACCTTGTCTAATATTTGTCAAGGCTAAAAGGGCTTGTTGTTGCCCAATCACAAGCCTATATTGACAAATAAATGGTGTTAGGAGTTGTTTCCATTTGGTGAATGCCCCCTCTACATGAGATCTATATCAAGCATATACAAAATCTATTAAGGTTGTTGGAAACCATACTAAATAATAACCATGATTGGTTACTAAACTAGTGATAAGTACCTCTGCAAATCTTTCTACATGGGATATTGGATCTTCATTGATAAATCCATTAAATCTTGGAAGGTTAAGTAGAATTGATGCCCTTTATAATCTTGAAGGTACTACAATTGATAATCTCCTAGGTAATATCATTGGATTGATCTGGGTATTGGTTTGGAAGCTGAGGTTTTTTTCATTGACTATACTAACCCTTGGAGTTGGAATTGGTAAAGGCTCTACTTGAGGCTTTAAAGGCTATTTTTTTCCGTGCTCCATCCTAATAGAAGCTTGTGACATCTTGTCGTAAATTTCTTTTAATACCTGGGTTTCTAAAACTATAGGCTCAATATATATTTCAGATTATAAAACACGTCCAGATTGCAAAATACGACCAGTAAGAGGATGAATTACCTTAGATTTAATCCTAGGTGGCATACAACTAAGTATATGGTTTCTATATAATTTCCTTACAAAAAAAGATCTAATAGGTGGTTAAAAGGAAAACAAGTAGATTTTAAATTATTTTTATTTTTATTTTGTGAATTAACATAAATTTTTTTCTCTTCTAATCTATTGTCAAGGACAAGAACTCGATGAAAGAAAATAAACATATGAAACTTCTATTAAGAAGAATAACAAAACAAAAGTAAGAAAGTATGTATATTAAAAAAAACTAGAATGGCTATTGCCACAAAACAAAAAAACTATACACTCTTGAATCTAGACTAGAAGCAAGAAAGAAGTTGAGAAGAGTGAAGAAGGCTTTATTCTTACCTCTATAAATACTATCTAACTAAGAGCTATATGGTGGTATTCTATAGGACCTCCTACATGTGTCTAACTTGTATGACAAGTTTTCCACATGTGCGCCACGTACTTGGCTTGTTCCGCAAGCTACCAATATGTGTGACACATGACTAGCTTGTTCCACAAGCTACCAACATGTGCACCATGTGGCTAGCTTGTTGACCAAGTTTCTAACCTACCAATCACCTATAGACATGTATAAAGGTGATTCCGCATCCATAGAGCTTCTAGGAAGTTTCTATATCAGATATTATCAAATCAACTTATTTTACTTACTTCTATTAATTTATATTAATTAGATAATTATTAAAATAAATCTTATGTCTATGATATTATCTCCCTTCTAGGGACGAGTTCTAAGAGGAGCGGTGATTACATGTTGAGGAAGTCTAAGATACGTCGAATTGTGCTTGTCACATACTTTGATCTTTGTTCCCTTCAAAGGTAGTTGATAGGTCCTTTCAGCCATCGATAATGTTCCATATCAAGGTGAGAGGACCACCTTATTATTTAATCATTGTTGAGGCCTTCATAACTCCCTTCAAAGAAAACATTAGGAACACTATCAGGAGTAGTTCCTACCTCTAAAAGTATCACCAAACATGAGGAGTCTCTTCCAAGGTTGTGATACCAAATACGTTGTATTTTGCCATCAATCTAAGGAAGGATATGTTGTTGTCACAAACACAGAATATAGACTTGAAGTCTAAACAAGAAGTTCAAGAAGAACTGGTAGGAACTTGATTAATATTACGGACACAGAATATAGACTTGAAATCTAAACAAGAAGTTTAAGAAGAACTGGCAAGAATTGGATTAATCAGATGAGTACAAAAACAACACCAAAGAGGTGAGCTAGAGCTCCAAGAGATGTGTTGTTGAGACTGAAGAACTCTTCAGCCTCGACTCCAATATATACTCCTACCTAGGAAGCTTCTCAAGCAGCTTCCTCCAACTAGGGAGCTTCTCAAGCAACTTCTACTAACTAAGAAGATATTAGAAGGCTCTGGAAGGTTCTAGAGAGTTCTAGGAAACTTCTAGAATATTCTAGAAGGTTCTAACAAGTATGTCCTTGACACTAGGAAGATATTAGAAGGCTCTGGAAGGTTCTAGAGAGTTCTAGGAAACTTCTAGAATATTCTAGAAGGTTCTAATAAGTATGTCCTTGACATCACCTCCTCCTCTAGCTTCGAGGTCTCCGAGAAGCCATTTGAGATGTATACTCACAAACGTAGGAAATCAAAAATTTGTTGCATAGTCTCTGTAATATACTCCAGCTGTCGTTCACAAGGCAGATGATTCATAGGTCCTTGTAGCCACCGATAATGACCAATACCTTCTACTTGAGACCATGCTTGAACTTCTGTATCTTCATTGTGGAAACGACCTAAAAATATCGCTTCGCCACTACTTGCATGAGCTGGTTCAACTTCAAAGACAATTACAAGTGACTTGCTGCTTGATATTCTTTGACATCTTCTTGGCTCTTCTAATTCTTCATCTCAAGGTTGACGTCGTGAGCTACTTGTTTGAGATGGTACCACTAATACAGTATCTACATTCTCACTAGCCATATCTAAATATACCTTGATATTAGATATCTTGATACAATGAGATACAACAAGTTATGTTTTGATCAGACCTAGATCCTTTTTCTATTCATTTCTCCAGAGAAGGCTTCATCTTCATGCTTTGTTAATGACCAGCTTTTGATTTATTAGGATATCGTTGATAGAAATCCCGTACCTTTCGTGATGCATTGGCAAGATTTTCGGCCGGTTCCCATGTTCTTTCATTAATATCGTAGCCGCTCTAATGCACAAAGTACTCTAATTTATTCCATCTTTGTCGTGAATCTATTATCCTTTCCACCTCATATTCTTCGTTGTTTTCAATTTCTATACTAGGTGGCAGACATTGCACTCTTCCAGGAAAAGATGATTCTTGATAAGGCTCTAATACAGAAACATGAAAGACAGGATGTACCTTCATAGCAGCTGGTAACTCTAAGCGGTACGCCACATGATTGATCTGCTTCTGGATAACAAATGGTCCTAATCTCCGGTAGTCCAACTTATCACATGGCTGCTTGGTCTTGATATTTCGTCGAAGTAGCCATATTTTATCTCCAATCTTGAAATTAGGTGCCTGATTTCGAAATTTATCTGCAGATGCTTTGTAAGACTCTTGGGCAATTTGCAATTGAAGCTTCAATGTGGTTTGAAGCTCCAATAGCTGCTGCACCAATCCTTTAGTTGTTGGGTTGTTATTCGCTGACGGACTCAATAGATCAAGCTTCGGATGGTACCCATAGTTGGAAAAGAATGGTGTTTTCTGAGTCGACCCATGAAGGGTGTTGTTATATGCAAACTTGGCTAGCGATAGATATGCAGTCCAATCATCTTGTTGACAGTTGATGCTGCATCGTAAATACTGTTCCAAAACTTGATTCACCCGTTCCGTTTGGCCGTCAATTTGAGGATGGAATGCCGAAAAAAGCTTGATGTCTACCTTCAATATCTTAAAAAAAGATCTCCAAAAATTTGATACAAATTAAGTTCCTCGATCCAACACGATGTCGTGTTGTAAATCAAAACATAGTGTGAAAAATATAAAAGAATGCATTAAAATAAAAAGATTAAGATTAGAAGAAAGGTTGATAGAAAATTAGTAGTAAGAAGATACAATGGAAATTTACCTTGAAAAGTGAAATTTCTTCAAGTTAGTAAAAAGAAAAAGGTTGAGGAAGTGGAAAAGACATGGGTTAAGAGGTCTTTTTGACCAAGAGGATAAAAAAGACCAGGAGGGAGATGACAAGGAAGGGTCGTAAAGAAGAAGGAAGAGAGTTTTTTTGGAAGGCATAGGGTTTTTTTGATAGGCAGTATACATTTTTGTGTGTAGAAGAAGCTTAGAGAGAATTTTAGGTGCGAGTTTTTGTAGGTTTGTAGTAGACAAGATAAGAAACTCATAGAGACAATTCTCATGTCTTTTCATTAAGTATCAAGGGAGATATGAGTCGTGAAAGTTGCAGGTGTTTAAGACTAGGGCAGAGAGGGTTACTAAATTTCGGGCCTTGGTTCTTGAAAACCACTTAGACTTTAGTGGCGAAATTTGTTGGGTTTTTGTTCCTTATAGAGTTAACTACTTTGTGTCAAAATCTCAAGTCAATATGACCTCTAAGCAAAGAGTTATGAGTGAAATTGTAACCGGTTTGAATGAAAAGAGAAATAGAGTGAAGGCAAGGTTGAGGGTTTGTATGGGCAGTGCATGTGTGTGGGTTTTTTTGGGTATAAAGAGATTTAGGAGACGAATTTGAGTGTGAAATTTGATAGACATGATCTATGTAAGTTAAGGAAGAGATGAGTGTAAGTTTGATACTCATTAGTCTTATAAATAAAATGTTATGCTCTTTCAAAGTGACAGGGGTCTATCTCCAAATCAGTGAAGTTTGAGGGAGCATATCTTTGTGATCAGAGTAGTATTTTGAGTAAAATTTGTTGGGGTTTGTAGATATATGAGTCTATTAAGTTGTGTAAAAAACTGATTGCTATTGGAGTTATATTCGAGGAGTTATGAGGAAAATTGTGGTCGGATCCAGAGTTGTTAGAAGGCAAAATTAAAGAAGAAGGATGGAACCTATAACTCAAGTTTGGAGAAGGCTCTTGGAGCAATATTTGGAGGGTGTTTACAACATGAGATAAGCTATAAGTCTACCAAATTTCAGCACTTAGGTCTTCTTTAATGAAGAGCAATGAAGGTGTGAAGCAAAGGGGGTCCAGAATCAAAGGCAGCATGGAGGAATTACTTTGACAACATGGTTCTCTCTAACCACAAGAGCTATAATCAAAAGGTTTATGGGATTTGCTTATGTACTCTCTTAAGTACCTTGTGTCCAAGTTTTGCTTCAATTGATATGATATCCTAGGATTTATGAGCAAAATTGAGGGCGGGTTTCTAAAGGCAGAATATGTTAGGGTTAATAAAGTATGTTTTTATATAAATTCTCCAATTTTATGAACTTTATGAATCTCATCTTGCACTTGAGAAACTAGAGGCAAAAAAGACCCAGTGTTTCTTAGTACTAAAACTCTCACCACGACAATGATATCATGTGGTAAACCATGATATCGATACATATTATCAAGGAAGAGCCTTGCTGTATCTTTGCTTGACGATGTCTTCTTGCAAGGGATAAAATGTGCCATCTTCATAAGTCGATCCACCACAACAAAGATGTTGTCAAATGAATTTGATGGCGGCAGATCTGTAATAAAGTCTATGGAAACTGAAGACCATGGACGACACGGAATGGACAATGGCTGTAGAAGTCTATAAGGGCGATGTCGAGGGTTCTTGGATCTTGAACAAATGTTATAAGAGAAGACAAAATTCTTCACATCCTTCCACATTTGGGGCCACCAAAAATCTCAAGAAATGAGTTCCAAGGTTTTATTGAATTTGAAATGTCCCGCAGCTGGAAAGTCATGACGAGATTGAAGGACTCAAAGTCGTGCTAGTCCTTTTGAGGTATACAGCCGCTCGTCAAAGTATAAGAGATCTCTTTCAACCTTGAACTTGTCATCATTGATACGCTGCTTAATATCAAGGACTATTGAATCTTCAATGGTCGCAGCACGTACCTGGTTGAGGAAGTCAGCATCAATTGGCACCACAGCAGCACAAATCCTGAATTGCTCTGGCTTTAATAATGTCGTACACTGTTGATCAAGCGCTGCTTCTCCAATCTTTGGCACAAGATATGATCTTCTTGATAAGGCATCGGATAGTCCTTGCTGCTTTCCAGGCCGATAAGTAATAACAAAGTCAAATCTAGATAGCGACATATTCCATCGAGCTTGACGACGGTTTAGAATCCGAGCAGACATGAAATATTTTAGATTCTTGTGATCCGTATATACGGTCACCAGATGCGCAGCTCCTTCGAAGGAAGTGACGCCACTCTTGGAAAGAATCCACTATAGCAAGGAGTTCCTTATCATGAATCTCGTAGTTGATCTCAGCCGCAGAAAACTTCCGTGAATAGAATGCAACCGGATGAAGCTTATTGTCGATGCCCATCTGTGAAAGTACGGCTTCTAAAGCAAAATCCGAAGCATCGGTTTCCAAATAGAAAGCGTTTGCAAAGTTTGGGTGTATTAAGATTGGAGCCATAGTAAATGCCGTTTTAAAATTTTGAAATGCTTTTTCTGCTAGAGGTCTCCATTCCAACTTATCTTTACATATTAATCGAATGAGTGGAGCAACAACTTGAGAATAATTCTTGATGAAGATCCGATAGAAGTTAGCAAAACCGAGAAAATATTATATGTCTCTAACCATCTTTGGAACTTCCTAGGACACAATTGCTTCCACCTTCTTGGGATCTATCTTCAAGCCTTCCGTAGTTGCAACAAATCCTAAAAACTCCATCTTAGTTTGGTAAAATAAGCACTTCTCCAACTTGGCGTAGAGTCCTCGCTTGTGTAGTTTTTCGAGTACCAAACAAACGTGCTTCTTATGCTTTTCTTCATTCTTAGAAAATATCAAGATATCATTTAAATAAATGACAACAAAATCGTTTAGATATTCTCAAAAAATATCGTTCATCATGTGTTAAAAAACCGCCGGAGTATTGGTAAGACCAAATGGCATGACATTATATTTAAAATGACCATACCTTGTACGAAAAGCTGTCTTCCATTTGTCTCCTTCTTTGATTCGCACAAGGTTGTAAGCTCCCCTTAGATCAATCTTTGTAAAGATCTTTGCACGTCTAAGTTATTTTAGAAGACTAGAGATCAAAGGTAATGGATAGCGAATCTTCTTTGTCACCTTGTTGAGATCTCGATAGTCCACGCACATCCGTAGTGAGCCATCTTTCTTCTTCACAAATAAGATTGGTGCCCCAGTTGGCGATTTTGAATGACAAATGAAGTTCTTGGCTAGGTTCTCATCAATGTATTTCCGCAACTCAGCCAACTCCGTCTGTGATAGGTTGTAGATTGGGCCAAAAGGCGGTTGTGCTCTTTCTTGTAATTCTATGGCACAATCATAAGGTCGATGTTCTAGTAGCATATCAACATTCTTCTTTTGGAACACGTCTTCAAAATCTTTGTATTGTTTTGATATTCTTGTTGTTGAAATCTGCTCTCCACTAATTGGAGCCGCATAAATGACCAATGGTGTGCCTTCTTTGCATGATCTTACAAACGTTCTTGCTCCAATGAATAAGGATTTTTTGGTTTGGGGTCTTCTTCCAGGCTTGTCCTCAAGTTGTTCTATGGAAAATGTTATCTTCCGCAACCTCCAATCTATGGATGGATTATATTTTTCCAACCAAGAAAGACCAAGAATAATAGGATTTGATGGGGTGCTAATAATGTTGAAAACAATATAACTACTGTGGTCTTTAAACGTCACTTCTATAGGTTCTGATTCATAGGTGACACTACCAGATAATAAAGGTCGTCCATCTATTACTTCTATGTGAACAGGTTTGAATTTTTGTACTAGGGGAATTTTGTGATGCTTAGCAAATTCTTGGTCTAAGAAACAAGCAGATGCTTCTGAATCTAATAAGGCTAAGGTTTTTAATTTTTCAGGACCAAAAGACAATGGAATTGTAAAACAACGGGCAGGTTGAGTAGAAAGAAGGGAACTTGGTTTTGATTTGTCCAGCCGCATGGTTCCTATTGTGGCTAAGCATCCTTGTTTTTCTGAACAAACGCACCTCTATTCTTGATGCTGCATCCATTTTGCTTCTTCAGATAGTTTCCAACTCTATGGCCTTCTCCACCACAATAAAAGCACAAATTTTTCTCCATATGCTGCTTCTTTTCTTCTGGAGTAAGAGATTTGATACGTACCGCATCAATCTGTATGTCCTCTATCTCCGCTTGTGAATTTAGGTTACTTGCTGATATAATTGCGCCGCGATGACTTGTATATTGTCTAGAGCATTGATCTTGGCAATGTTGAAATAGGCGGTTATTGCACTTTACAGCTTGGCTGATGGCTTCGTTGAGCGTTTGTGGATCAGGAAGAGATAATAACAAATCCTTCACGTAATTCCTTAGACCCCAATAGAATTGACTCATCAATGCTTCTTCATTTCAATTGATGTCGCATGCCAAATGCCTGAAATTCGATGCATAGACTGATGCAAAGCAAGTCCCTTGTCGTAGTGATCGAATTTTTGTTGTAGCCCACCGAGCCTTGTCATGCTCGCCAAATGCTTCTACAAATGCCTCCAAAAAAGTCTCAAAGTTGTTCAAAATCGGTGATCCTTTTTCAAATAGAGGAGCAAACCACGATAGAGCTTGTCCCCTAAGCAAAGTTCCAACCAATCGAACGCGTGATTCCTCCGTCGAATGACGTTTGGGTTGTAGAGCTGTTATTAACTTGATTTGATTGATGAAACCTCGAAATTTGGAGCGTGTGCCATCAAACTTGTTTAGAAGGCTAATTCGAGGTTCTTTTTGTTGTAGAAGTAATAGTTCTCATTGAACCATAAGTAAAACTTCTTCTTCTAGTGCAGAAGCTCGAGGCTGATGAAGCCCAGATTGTGCTATTCCGGATGCTCCATCATTATGAAGTCTTACAAAGACTCCTTCCATCATCGTAGTTCTCTGTGATAACGTAGCAAGAGCATTCATAATGGCATCCATCTTGGACTCCAAACTTTCACTCATATTAATGTCTTGATCTCCAACCATTCTAAGAGAAAGGAAGTAATTGTTTCTACAAGGAGGAAATATTGGTTTAAAAGAGGGTACTCCGCAACCTCTAAAACACCTTAAGACCTTCAAGAAGAGGAATAATCCACTCTCTCCAAGAAGAATAAGACTCCAATATTATGACAAAAAGATATCAGTTTAGAGGAGGGTAATCCGCAACCT
The DNA here is from genome assembly GCA_036785485.1 of Physcomitrellopsis africana. NCBI lineage: Eukaryota > Viridiplantae > Streptophyta > Bryopsida > Funariales > Funariaceae > Physcomitrellopsis > Physcomitrellopsis africana. Next base: position 728,418 of record JAWRVF010000050.1, read on the forward strand.
CTAAAATACTAGTGTACCTTCAAGAAGAGGGGTAATCCACACTCCAACAAGAAAGAACTAACTCTGATATCCAAGGTGAGAGTAGTCTCGACAAACTGTCACGGACACAAATTATAGACTTGAAGTCTAAACAAGAAGTTCAAGAAGAACTGGTAAAACTTTAATATTACGACACGTAATATGACTGGAAGTCTAAACAAGAAGTTCAAGAAGAACTGGCAGGAACTGGATTAATCAGATGAGTACAAAAACAACACCAGAGAGATGAGCTAGAGCTCCAAGAGATGTGTTGTCAAGATTGAGGAACTCTTCAGCCTTGACTCCAATATATACTCCTATCTAAGAAGCTTCTCAAGTAGCTTTCTCCAATTAGGGAGCTTCTCAAGCAACTTCTATTAACTAGGAAGATATTAGAAGGCTCTGGAAGGTTCTAGAGAGTTCTAGGAAACTTCTAGAATGTTCTAGAAGGTTCTAACAAGTATGTTCTTGATAATCATTCTTGAGGGTCTTCATCTTTATTCTGTCGTCTTGAAGGTTGTGATAGTCTTAATGTCTCGATTCATAATTCAGCAGATAATGGCTCTTAAGCTGAATTTGCTAGTTGTTGATCCTCCATCTCTTTAGCACAAATAAATCTAAGGAAATAATAAACAATGATACGAGGTAGGATAAACCTGTATAGAATTTGCTTTTCTCTATAGCAAAGATTTTCTTGGTTTTTTTATATCTTAATTTTGACGAATGTTGTCAATGAAATGCATTGGCTTTTATTAATGTATTTGATAAATCTTTAGATGGCTCCCATGTGCGTTCACTAATATCATATCCATGCCAATGCACAAGATATTCTTGTCTATTATGGCACCACCTTGAATTTAAAATCTCTTCAACCTCAAATTCTTCATCATTGTCCGCTTTTATAGGAGGTGGTGTTGTGGTAGAGAGAATTTGCCTCAAGAAAGCGTTGGGCTTTTGGCTGCAACTAAATACTTAACTAAGATTCAAAATAATAAAATCCTCAAATTTATATAAAAGTTTTTATTTTAGGGCTATTACACCCGATACACAAGTTTTATTTCACAAAAACACTCAAACTATAACAAAATACTCTAAATCCTCATTCATCCATAGAAGGGGAATTTTTTCCAAACTTCATCAACCTATAATTCTTAATCTAACTTTTCAAATCTACTAAAATTTTATTTGAAGTATTGATGTGCTCTTAACAACTAGCACAACAAGTTTAGACTGTTGATTGTTTATTAATCTTTAGATATCGTAAAAATCCTAACAGTAGTTTCAAATCTTTATTTACAAACACTCATGTATTAAATTCTTCATATCTCACAAACCTAATGTCCAAATGCTATGAAACTTTGATATATAGCTTTTTAGCACAAAGATATACCTTCTTGGGAATTAGATAGAAATTCGTCCAAAAACTCAAGATATAGCAAAACCCATCACTATGAATAAAACAACCTACTTACTATCTTAGAATTCAATGTGCTATCTTTGACTCCTAATAACTCCTTCTTTAGAACTCCAAATGTAGTATTTTTTTCTTATCAAATGTACATCTTAAAACCCCCTCTCCAACCGCACCTCTCAATCTCCAAAAGCTTTGATAAAACTCCTCCAATTCTCAAAAGCGTGATAGTAGGTACAAAATGCACATCTTAATTTCAAGCACCTACTTCTCCCTCATAAAAACTCTAAATCTTTCAATTTTTATACCAAAATTGTAGTCCAAAAAATAAGCTTTCTAATCCTAGTCTTTGATTTTAAAATGGCCTTGTTGAAGTTGCCAAAATCCTTGTTCTTGTTGCAAGCAACCTCCTCAAAGTCTATTGGGCATAACCATTGACCAATAGGAATGAAGAACTTCATCCCTTGTCTTCATTCATACTCACTTTGTCTTCATGCTTCCAAATAGGCCTTTTAGTACTTCAATTCTTCTTCTTTGGACCCCAATTGCCTCACAAGGCTTTATACTAAATATTTAGGTTTTATATAATTTAAAAGCCATAATCAAATTAAGTAAAAATCTAAAATAAATTTTCTTACATCAACCCCTTTTAATTTATTTCACTAATCATTCTAACACATATCTAAACCTATAAATATATTATACATTTTGAGTAGATTTTACATACTATAAGCAATTACAATACGACAACGGTGGCATTTGTCTTCTTTTTTATATATCCATTATCTTGTATGGCTCGAGTAGTAACACCTGGAATATAAGATGGATCTTTATGGACTCCGGTAGGTGTAATCAATATGCAATTGGATTGATTTGTTCAGAAATAAGAAAAGATCTAAGCCTACGATAGTCCAACTTATCACAAGGACAAGTAGTCTTGATATTGCAATGAAGTAATCATATCTTGTCCCCCACATTGAATTGTGGTTGTTCCTTGCGATGCGCATTTGCATTTATTTTTTGTTGTTCTTGAGCTTCTTTTAGTTGCACCTTCATTATTGCATGTAGCTTTGACAAATGATTTGCCAAATCTTTTGCTGTTGGATTATTAAATTTTGAAAAGTCAAAAGTATTAAGTCATAGGTAGTAACCATAATTGGAAAAGAAAGGTGTTTGTTGCATAGAAGAATGTATCGTATTATTATAAGCAAACTGTGCCAATGGCAGAAGAACTGTCCAATTATTTTGTTTGTAGTTGATGGTACACCTTAAATATTGCTCTAAGACTTAGTTCATGTGCTCTGTTTGTCCATCGGTTTGAAGATGAAAGCTGAAGATATTTTTATGTCTATTTTTAAGATTTTAAAAAGAATTTTTCAAAATCTTGATACAAATTGAGTTCTCCTATCGGATATAATATCCTTAGATAATCCATGATAGTGATAGATATTATCAATGAAAAGCTTAGCTATTTCTTCACCTGTGATCGATTTTGTACATGGCACAAAATGTGCCATCTTAGTGAATCGATCTACTATCACAAATATAGAGTCATAAGATCTTGAACTTAGAAGATCTGTGATGAAATCTATAGAAACAGAAGACCAGGATTGTTCTGAAATAGGTAATGGCTAAAGAAGTCTAAGAAGTCAATGATGAGGAATCTTTGATCTTGAGAAAATATCACATGATTGTACAAAATCTTTGACTGCCTTCCACATTTGAGGCCACAAAAAATCTTTTGATATAAGTTCCAAAGTCTTGTTGTATCCAAAATGTCCTGCCGTTGAAAAATCATGACGTGCTTGAAGAATACGTAAACGTGCTTCTCTTTCTAGAACATATAGGCGTCCTTTGAAATATAGTAGATTATTCTTGAACTTAAATTTAGAAGAATCATAAGTCTTGGAAGAATTATACTTGATATCATGAACAAGAAGGTCTGAGGACATACTTGGCTGAATTTGCCAAAAAAAGTTGAATCAATAGTCAATGTTGATTTCATTGCTCGAAGATGAAATTGCTCCGGTTTCAAAAGGGCCATTCTTTATTGTTCAAAAGCTACATTTCTTTCTTTTAGAACAAAATAAGAACGTTTAGAAAGGGCGTCGGACAAACCTTATTCTTTTCTTTGCCAATAAGTGATAATGAACTCAAATCTTGACAAAGACATACTCCAATGAGTTTGACGATGATTCAACACGCGTGCCGACATGAAATACTCAAGATTCTTGTGATCCGTATATACAATGATTGGATTGAAAGTGCCTTCTAGATAATGATGCCATTTTTGAAAGGAATCCATGATTGCAAGAAGTTCTTTGTTGTGGATCTCATAATTGATCTTGGTTGTTGAGAAATTTCTTGAATGAAACGCTACTAGATGAAATTTGTTATCTGTTTCCATTTATGATAAAATCGCACCTAAGGTAAAGTTTGATATATCTATTTTTATAAAAAATACCTTGAAAAAGTCAATAGGATACAAAATTGGTGCAAAAACAAATGATCTCTTCAGAGCTTCAAATATTGCTTCCGCTTCTTGATTCCATTAGAATTTGTCTCTACAGGTCCAACGTATAAGTGGAGCTGCAACTTGAGAGAAGTCTTTGATGAAGATTTGACAATAATTGGCAAATCCCAAAAAGCATTGGACAATTCTTACTGTCTTTGGAATCTTCTAATTCATGATTGTCTAGACTTTCTTAGAATCTATCATGAGACCATCATTTGAAATGATGTATCCTAAAAAATCAACTTGAATAGTGTGAAATATAAACTTTTCTATCTTGGCATATAATCTTGCATCTTTGAATTTTTGTAATACTTGACAAACATGTATTTATGTTCTTCTACGTTCTTTAAATAGATCAAAATATCGTCTAGGTAGCAGATGACAAAATTGTCTAGGAACTCATGAAAAACATCATTTATAAGATGTTGAAAAGCAGCTGGTGCATTTGTAAATCCAAAAGGCATGACATTATATTCAAAATGTCTGTACTTGGTTCAAAATGCTATTGTATGACGTGGTCTTCTATCTGGGAATACATTGGGTACCTGATTGTAGAGAGTTTATTTGAAACTTGATGGCAAAAATCCAATAGGTGATTTGTCCTTAATAAAAAAGACAAATAATATAATAATCTCATGAAAGAGAAGTTATATATATAAACTCTCTTGTATTCAAGTAAATTTGAACAAAAAAGATTCAAATTTCCACAAAAACCCTTCAAAACTTTATTCACCCGCAAAGACTTATTTCTTACTAAACTTTAGAGTCTAATAAGTTTTGATCCAACTATTCAATTTCTATTAAATTTAATTCAAAGTGTAGATGATTTTCTTAAATTTCACCAAAAAAAAGGAAAAACCATAAATTCGTTTTCAATTGTCTGATATCTCAAATTCCCTAGCAAGTGCTTAAAACCCTAGCTCAGAGACACCTGAGCACTATTTTCCTTATATCTCACAAACCCAAAATCTTAATGCCACAAATTTTTTGCACATAGTCTTATGACATAAACATATACACATCTGAAAATTTTGAGCCAAAAATCTATTAAATTGCCTAAGATATAGCTCAAAATGTAACCAATATGTAAGTAGGTCACTTACTGCCCTTAAGTTTGTAAGCTCTGACTTCAACTCCCAATAACTCCTTCATTCTAGCTTGGATTTTATCAAGCTGTATATAAAAAGTATAGCCGTGAAAGTGCTCTCTCCAATCCTAGTCATTAATTCTTGATTGCTCTCTGTATGTGCAAGTTATACCCAAAAGAATGACAGTAGACTCAAAATCAATACCTTAACTTTGAATGCCTATAACTTCTTCACAAAAAGTGCAAATCACACAAAATTTGCATCTAAATCAGATCCAAAAATCTAAACCTTATAACCCTAGCCTCTAATATTCGACTCCCTTCGAAAAAAAAACCCTAACTCCTAATAAACCCTCAGGCAGCCTCCTTGAAGCCCATTGGGTATGATTTTTGGCCAATTAGAATAGAGATTTCTATCATCCACATGTTTTCATCTACATAGATGGCAAAACTACCTTTTTTATACTAAAAACCCTTTTCTAATCCTTCTTTTTAAAAGATTTACATACTTGGTGCTTTAAGTACTAAATAAAAGAAGTAAATAAGATCTTAAGAATCACCAATGTCTAACATAGGCGACTTAAGATATATACAAGTTACTATCAATATAAAATTAACTTCGAAAGTCACTACTAAAAAGAAATAAGATTGTATAAACTTTAATAATAATCTTTTTATGAGATTCCTTCTAAACTAGCAACCTAATCACATCCTATAATCAATAAAAGTCCACTGATATGGCTCTCATTTAGCTATGTAGTAAATTGTACATTAAATATATATATATAATTTTTTTACATAATAGCTGAACCACAATACGATAACGTAGTTTTCCATTCATCTCCTTCTTTGATGCATACTAGATTGTATGTTCCTCTTAGATCTATTTTTGTGTAGATTTTAGTTTGATTTAAATATTCAAAGAGTCCTAATATCAAAGATAACAGATATCTGTTCTTGATTGTGATCTTATTGAATCTTTGATAGTCAAGACACATCCGTAATGATGCATCTTTTTTCTTCACAAATAGACTTTAAGCTCTTGCTGGAGATTTAGAATGGTGTATAAAATTCTTGGCCAAATGCTCATCAATATATGCCTTGAGTTCACTCAACTCATCTTGTGATAAACTATAGATTGGTCCAAATAGTGGCTAAGTTCCTTGCTTGAGGTTGATTGAATAATGATACGGACGATGCTCTGAAAGAATATCTCTATTTTTTTTTTCAAAAACGTTCTGATAATCTAGATATTGGTTTAGAATGCCACTTAAAGTCTTTCTACTTTCAAAAACGGATGTGGCATAAATAACAAAAGTTGATCCTTCTTTTGCTGCATGTATAAAAGCTTTTGCACCTATAAATACGGATTTTACTATACTAAACTTATAGCTTTTCACTTGGTCGGCAGGATGTTTAATAACGTTTTGAAAAAAATAAAGTCTATGAGAATTCTAATCTATTTGAAGGTTATATTTTTCTAGCCATGATAAACCTAAAATAATTAGATTAGACAGAGATTTAATTATGTTAAAGATTATGTAGCTATTATGACCATCTATTGTTATTTTTATAGGACAAATTTTATGAATGACATCTCCAAAAGACAATAGATGACCATCTATGATTTCTACATGTACGGATTTAATTTTTTGTACTAAAGGTATTTACAATTCTTAACAAATTGTTCATCTAGAAAGCATGTTGAGGCTCCTGAATTTAATAAGGCAAAGGCTTTGTAGATTTTTGATCCTAAATATATATCTATTATAAAACAAGGAGAGGGTTGTGACGAGAGAATAGGACCTTTACTAGGAATTGTATGAGGTTCCAACTGCACGGTGTCGTACTGTAATTGCTTACAGTATGTAAAATCCACTCAAAATGCCTAATATATTTATAGATTTAGATATGTATTAGAATGGTTAGTAAGTTAAATTAAAAATGGTTGATAGAAGAAACTTTATTTTATTTTATTTTACCTATTTAGTTATGGTATTTAAAAATTATAAGATCTAAATGTTTAGTATGAAGCCTTGAGAGAAGGTGGGGACTTAAGGATGAAAATTTAAGCTAGTAAGAGGCTAATTGGGAGGGATGAAATCAAGCCATGGTCGGATGAAGGCAAGGAATAGGGAACTTCATCCCTATTGGTCGAATACCATGCCCAATGGGCTTTGAGGAGGCTGCCCGCGACCTTAACAAGGGTTTTCGGCAACTTCAAAAGGGGATTTGCAATTTCAGAGGTAGGGTTGTAAAGTTTAGGGTTTTGGGTATAGTTTGAGAGGAAATTTTAGGCGATTTGGAGTTAGGGTGAAGAAGTTATACTTGTTCAAAGTTAAAGAGTGGATTTCATATATACTTGTCACTCTTTTGGGATTTTGCGGAGTTGTACGGAGGCTTTTGGAGATCGGACGGTGCGGTTGGAAAGGTGATTTCAAGATCTACGTCTATTATGAAGGAATTCTTAAGTTTTGAGTTTAGACGAAGGAGATATGAAGAGTTGAAGACAGCGCATCCAATTCCAAGGCAGTAAGTAGACCATTTTATTGATGGTGATGGGGTTTGCCATATCTTAAGTTTTTGGACGAATTTTTGTTTCAAAATTTCTAAGAAGGTGTATTATTGTGCTAAGAAGCTATACATCAAAGTTTCATAGCATTTGGACTTTTAGATTGTGAGATATGAAGAATTTAGTACACAGGTGTTTGTAAACAAGGGTTTAAAGCTACTGCTAGGGTTTTGGCGATATCTAAAGATCGATAATGAATCGACGGTTGAAATTTGTGGTGGTAGTTGTGAAGAATATATCAGTACTTCATGTAAATTTGGAGTAGTTTTGGACGGTTGGATTAAAAGTTATGGGTTATTGAAGTTTGAGAAAAATTCCCTTCTTACGGGAGAATGAGGGTTTAGAGTATTTTGTTATGTTTTGAGTGGTTTGAAGAAATTAGGCTTGTGTATTGGGTGTAATAGCCCTATGGAGATCTCTTTTATATAAAATTGGGGATTTTTATTATACTTGAATCTTGCTTGAGTAATTAGTGGCAGCCAAAAGCCCAGCGCTTTCTTGAGGCAGATTCTCTCTACCCCGACAACAGTGCCTATTGTAGCTGGACAAATTCATTTTCTGACATGTTGTCTTTTCTGACAGCCATAATTCTCATTTTATAGTTGTGTCATTTCTTTGGACAATATTCAACAATGTGCTTAGGTTCTCCATAATATAAACATAATTTTCCTTGACGACGTTGTCGTGGTTGAGAGAATTTGCCTCAAGAAAGTGCTGGGCTTCTGGCTGCCACTAATTACTCAAGCAAGATCCAAGTATAATAAAACCTCCAAATTTATATAAAATATTTCTTCATAGGGCTATTATAGCCAATATATAAGCCTTATTTCCTCAAACCTCTCAAAACATAACAAATGATTTAAAACCCTGATTCCCCCGTGGGAAGGGAAATTTTTCCAAACTTCAATAATCCATAACTTTTAATCCAATCGTCTAAATCAATTCCAAATTTACATGAAGTACTAATATATTCTTTACAACTACCACTACAAATTTCAACTATTGGTTTATTACCAATCTTTAGATATCGCCAAAATCTTAGCAGTAGCTTCAAACCCTTGTTTACAAACACCTGTGTACTAAATTCTTTATGTCTCACAATCTAAAAGTCCAAATACTATGAAACTTTGATGAATAGCTTCTTAGCATAATAATAAACCTTCTTAGAAAGTTTGAGACAAAAATTTGTCCAGAAACTTAAGATATGGCTAATCCCATCACTATCAACAAAATGGCCTACTTACTACCTTAGAATTTGATCTGCTATCTTTGACTCCCAATATCTCCTTCTTCAAAATTCTAAATGTAGTAATTCTTCTATATCAAGTGTAGAGCTTGAAACCACCTCTCTATCTACACCTCCCGATCTCCAAAAGCTTTCATAAAACTCCTCCAATCCTCAAAAGAGTAACAGTAGGTACAATTTGTACATCTTAACTTCAAGTGCCTACTCCTCCCTCATAGAAACTCCAAATCCTTCAATTTTCATACCAAAATTGTAGCCCAAAAAATAAGCTTTCTAATCCTAGTCTCTGATTCTCTAATGGCCTTCTTCTAGTTGCCAAAACCCTTATTAAGGTCGTGGGCAGCCTCCTCAAAGCCCATTGGACATGGTATTCAACCAATAGGGATGAAGTTCTCCATTCCTTGCCTTCATCCGACCATGCCTTGATTTCATCCCTCCCAATTAACCTCCTACTAGCTTAAATTTTCATCTTTAGGCTCCCACCTTCTCTCAAGGCTTCATACTAAACATTTAGATCTATGTAATTTAAATCCCATAACCAAATTAAGTAAAAATCTAAAATAAATTTTCTTATACCAACCTCCTTTAATTTTCTTTACTAACCATTCTAACACATATCTAAATCTATAAAAATATTATGCATTTTGAGTGGATTTTATATATTGTAAGGAATTATAATACGACATCCACCCCCTCCAAACCTGCACATCCTCCGATATGTGTGAAGAAATCATCCCTTCCAATCTTCAGCTTAAGCAATGATTCTTGAATAATCTCATGCCCAATTTTGTACTTCTCTTTTCAACTTGGCTCCTTAACTTCTTTTCTTGAATGTATCTCTACTATAACATCTTCATCCATGCTTATAACTAAGTTTTGCAAAACTTATATATTGGCTCTCTTCTTTTTATATTGGTCTTTTGTTGTTGATAGGAAGTATCGTTTAGAAGCCAAGAGATATTACTGTCCATGAAATCTTCAATGACCATTGAATCTAGATTTTTTAGGATATTATTGATGGAATTGGCGAACCTTCATAAGTGCATTCTTAAGGCTATCTGAGGATTCTCATGTTCTTTTGCTAACTCCATAATCCTTTCAATGGATGAAATATTTCAATCGTCCATATCTAATACGTGAATCCAATATTTCATCCACCTCGTATTCAATCTCTTGATTGACTTCAACTGGAGCTGGTAGTGGAATAGTTCTTTCAACAATATTTGATTTATAATAGATTTCGAAAAAAGAAACATGAAAGATTGAATGAATGTGCACGCTACTTAGTAGTTCGAGACAAAAACTTACTGGATTTACTTGGTGTAGAATTATAAAAGGTCCTAGTCCTTGATAGTCTAATTTTTGTGATAGTCGATTTGTTTGTATATTTCATCGAAGTAATCAGATATGATCTCCTACTTTGAAATTTGGTTGATTCTTGCGATGAATGTCTACATAGTCTTTATATTGATCTTGAGCTATTTGTAATTGGAATTCCAATTCTTCATGGATGGTTTTTAAATAAATAGCTTGACTTTTTACAGTAGGGCTTCTCACATCTTCAATTTGGAATGGATCTGCTCTAAGGTAGTATCCATAATTTGAAAAGAATGGAATTTGCTTTGTTGAAGAATGTTTGGAATTATTATATGCAATCTCAGCCAATGATAGAAAGTCCGTCTAATCATCTTATTAATAATTTATATTACAACAAAGATATTGTTCCAAGATCTAATTCACTCGTTCTATTTGACTATCAGTTTGAAGATGATAAGCGGATGAGAGGTTGATCTTGACCTTAAAAAGCCAAAATAATCCTCTAAAATTTTTTAATACAAATTGCGGTCCTCAATCTGAAATAATATCAATTGAAAGGTCATATATTCGATAAATATTATCAATAAAAAGCTTGGCTGTTTCCTTCCCAAAAATATTCTTGTTGCATGGAATAAAATATGCCATCTTGATAAGACGGTCTACCACCACAAAAATTGAATCTTTTCCATTCAAAATTGGGAGGTTTGTAATAAAGTCCATAGATAACAATTGCCATGGGGCCTTAGAAATTGGAAGGGGTTGCAAAAATTGATATGGTTGGTATCTTGGAATCTTTATTTGCGCACAAATTTTGCATGATTGGATGAATTCTTTCACCAATTTCCACATTTGAGGCCACCAATAGTCTCTTGATACCAATTCTAAGGTCTTATTGAAGCCAAAGTGTCCAACTACTGGAAGGTCATGTCAAGCTTGAAGAATTTGAAGTCTTGTAGGTCCTGGAAGAATATATAGGAGATTTTTGAAATATAACAATCCATCTTCTAATTTGAAATTATTATTTTCTTCCACATGTACATTTTTTAAACGTTGTTGGGTAGAGAGAATTCGCCTTGGGAAAACGCCGGGTTCCTAGCTGCTACTAGAACTTGCAGGGAACATGAGAGGAAGCCGTGCAAGTATGTTCTATACTTGCACAATATTTCTTCAAGCTTTCAAGTTATACTTGTATTATACTTATACAAGTCTTGTACAAATATAAAGTATAAATACTTGAATAATACTTATACAAATACTTGTATAAATACTTGTATAAATCCTTGGTATAACATTTGTACAAATACTTGTATAAATCCTTGGTATAATACTTGTACAAATACTTGTACAAATATTATGTATAATACTTGTAGAATACTTATAGAATACTTGTATAAATACAAGTATATATACTTGTATAAAAAGTATAAGCAAAGTATGTATGTATTCAAGTATACCTCAAAATACAACCGCATATGAGGAATACAAGTTATACAACAAACTGAAACTAAATAAATCACTAAAAATTCATCCAAAGGTCGAATCAAGCGTGCTTATAGCCTATGGAAAGCCAATAATCCATTGTAAAACATATCAAAATTTCACAAATAGATGACTTACCATTTAAAAGTTATGGCTAAAAGAAGTAGGCGCTAAAATTTCCAAGCAAATGCAAAGGCAGCAAAGCTCCTCTTCACTTCAGCCTTTGTTGTGATCACTTCCCTTCTCCAAATTGGACATGCAATAGCTTTTTAGAAAGCTCACTCCATCATCTAGCTTGCTCTAAAATTTCGCATGCATGCCTCTCAAACTCCAGATTTTGTAGCTAGTCGATTCTACTCTTCAAACCCTAGCAACAATTTTTCCTCTTTGACACTTCACGGCTCATAAAACTTTCATCAAAGCTCCAAATGTATTGATTTTTGTTTTTGTAGAAAGCTTACATAAGCTACTATAAGCACCTAAAATATCAAAAGGATTGAAGAGACTGTCCGACTTGGGTGGTTGAACAAAGTCTCTGCCCCTCTTCATCGGGTGGCAGCAAACCCTTTCCCACTCTCAAGCTCACAACTTTTGCTCTCCAACTCCAAATGCTACAAGAGATGTCTTGATAGATAGCTAGCACAATCTTCCACACTCTCTATAAATTTCACTAAGAAAGAGTTGAAATCAAACTTGCAGTGGCAGCTCGAAGTTTCTGCCCCTCTTCGTCGGGTGGCAGCAAACCTCACTCTACTAAAACAAGCATAACTTTTTGTTCACAACTCCAATACAAGCAAGTGAGTAGGTTCTAGAATCCTCACAACTCGAAGAACACACCCACCAATTTTCACTACAAACACTTCTATCTCCTCGGAGCTATCTCTCTCCAAAGTTCACCATTCAAAACTGCCTCTCCTCTCGGTCTAACAAGAGGAGTATATCTCCCTTTCTTTCTATATTAGACTATGAGACGCCCACATGGGCAGCCAAATCCTATTGGATGGGCCTTATTCACCCCATGCTCTTCTTTCTTATCCTTCATAAGGTCCATTCTACCTCAAAAGTCAACAAGAAAGGTAAAACAACCTTTACCTTTCTTCTAATTACAAAAGAGTCTATTCTAGGATATAAATAAGGTAGGAACAAAACAAATAGCCATCTTAATTCACTAACTAAGTGGCTATAATAAATCCTCTCCTTATAATATCTTCTAAAATAACCTTTAGCACTCACACATATATTAACAATAGATACAAGATTTTTAATATTTTTACACACTACACGTAAATGCAGTACGACAACGTTGCTGAATGTTCTTAATAAATGGATTTATCTTCATTGTTTTTTGGATTTTCGTCTTGAGAGTTGTATCTGTATAGGTAGATATCATCAAAGTCTTTAACTGCAAATTAGACGGCTTCAACATGATTGATTTTTGTTGATTCAATACAATATCTTTTATTCTTTGTACAAGATATGATAATTGAAAAAGGGCATTTGGTTTTCCTTGAAGTTTTTCTAGATGACATGCAATTACAAAATCAAATCGAGATAATGACATGTTCTATCATACTTGTCCATGATTTAGAACTTGAGCACTCATAAAATATTCCAAATTTTTGTGGTCAATATATACTATGATTTTGTGTTGCGTCCCTTGCAACAAATGGCGCCATTCTTCAAAAGCATCAATAATTGCCAATAATTCTTTGTCATGGATCTTGTAATTAATCTCTGCACTTGAAAATTTTTGAGAGCGGAATGCTACTAGATGTAGTTGACCATCATTACTAGTTTGAGAGAATATAAATCCCAGTGCAAAATCATAGGCATCCATTTCCAAAATGAATGATTTTGTTGGATTTGCATGGACAAGTATAGGAATAGAAGTGAAAGATTCTTTTAGATTTTTGAATGTTTCTTTAACCTTACCATCCCAAATAAAATTGTCCTTGCCTGTGAATCACGTTAATACAGCCGCAATCTTGGAATAATCTTTGATGAAGATTGTACAAAAATTTATAAATCCTAAGAAATATTGTACATCTTTAATTGATGATGGTTGTTTTCACTCTATAATTGTTTGTATCTTCTTTAGATCCATAGAAATTCCATTTCTTGAAGTGATATATTCCAAAAATTTGACTGATGGTTGGTGGAAAGAGCATTTTTCCAATTTGGCATACAATCTATTTTCTCGGAGTTTCTCTAATACTTTATATACATGATATTCATGCTCTTGTTCATTCTTAGAAAAGATCAAGATATCATCCAAGTAGATGACTACTAAGTCATCTAAGTATTCTTGTAAGATATTATTCATCATATGTTGAAAGATTGCAGGTACATTTGTAAGTCCAAAAGACATAACATTGTACTCAAAATGTCTATACCTTGTGCGGAATGTTGTCTTTCATTGATCTCCTTTTTTAATCCTGACTAGGTTGTAGGCACCTCTCAAATCAATCTTTGTAAAAATCTTTGCTTGTCCTAATTGTTCCAATAATCATAAATTTAATGATAATGGATAGCAATTTTTTATAGTTACCTTGTTCAAACCTCAATAGTCAATATACATACGTAAGGAACCATATTTTTTTTTTTTTTCAAAAATGATATAGGAGCTCTAGTAGGTGATTTTGAATGTCAAATAAAATTCTTGGCTAGATTTTCATCAATATATTTTTCCTAGGTTGTAAGCTCCATTTGTGACAGATTGTAAATTTGACCAAATGGAGATTGGGCTCTATCTTGTAATTCAATTGTACAATCATAAGGATGATGTTTGAATAATATGCCTCCTTTTTTCTTTTCAAATATATTATCACATTGTAAATTAAAACATAGCGTGAAAGATATAAAAGAATGTGTTAAAATAAAAAGATTAAGATTAAAAGAGGAGAGGATGAAAAAGAGAAGGAGTTGTGGTTATAACCACATTATTTTGGGGGTTATAGTATTTATCACAAGCTCAAGGATGATAGGTAGGCCAAACTACTAATTTCCTGCTGAAATTTCTACTAGCAGTATCAAGTCATGAAGCCAAGGATTTCTACATTAAAGTCAAGTAGATTCAAATCCACGTCAACTCCAAAGTAGCTAAGAACTTAACCACACAAGCTTCTTTGACTTGGCAGTGTAGGATGTAGTTCTTTCTTTTTTTAAACTCTAATCTAATCTAAATTATTTCTTTCTATTTGTTAGGTTTTCTTCTATTTTATCTTAGATCTACTTTATCTTTATTCTCTTCTATCTTAGATCTAAACTGAAATGTTGTAGACTTAAATTAGAAGAGAAGTTGGTAGAAAAATGGTAGTAAGAAGATAGAAAAGAAATTTATCTTAAAAAGTGAGATTTCTTCAAGTTAATCCAAAAGAAAAAATTAAAGAGGTGAAAAGATGTAGCTGAGGTGTCTCTTTGACCAAGAGAAGAAGAAAGACTGGGCGGGGACGACAAGGAGGGGTCATGAAGAAGAATGAGAAGAGTTTTTTTGGAGGTGTATAGGATTTTATATAGACAGTGTATATTTTAGTATGTAGAGAGAGCTTGGAGAGGATTTTAAGTGCAATTTTTTTGTGAGTTTGTAGTAGACAAGATAAAGAATATATAAAAATAATTTTCATATCTTTTGATTAAATATCAAGGGAGATATGAGTCATCAAAGTTGCAAGTGTTTATGACTAGGGCAGTGAAGATTACTAAATTTCGGGCCTTGGCTCTTGAGAACCACTTGGACTCTAGATGCGAAATTTGTTGGATTTTTGTTTCTTATAGAGTTAACTACTTTGTATCAAAATCTTAAGTCAATATGATCTCTGAGCAAAGAGTTATGAGTGAAATTGTAACTAGGTTTAGATGAAAAGAGAAATAGAGTGAAGGCAGAATTGGGATTTGTATGGGCAGTGTGTGTGTGTGGATTTTTTTTGGGTATAAATGGAGTTAGGAGATATATTTGAGTGCGAAATTTAGTAGACATGATCTAAATAAGTTAAGAAAGAGATAAGAGCAAGTTTGATATTCATTCATATTATGAATAAAATGTTATGCTCTTTCAAAGTGATAGGGGTCTATCTCCAAGTCAGTGAAGTTTGAGGGAGCATATCTTTATAATCAAAGTAGAATTTTGAATAAAGTTTATCAGAGTTTGTAGATATATGAGTCTATTAAGTTGTGTAAAAAATTGATTGCTATTAGAGTTATATTTAAAGAATTATAAGGAAATTTGTAGTCGGATCTAGAGTTGTTAGAAGAAAAAATTAAAGAAGAAGGGTAAAGTCTATAATTCTAGTTCAAAGAGGAATTTTGGAGCAAAAATTGGAATGTGTTTACAACATAAAGTATGCAATAAGTCTACCAAATTTTAGTACTTAGGTCTTTATTAATGAGGAGCAATGACGGTGTAAAGCAAAAGGGGTCTAGAATCAAAGGCAGCATAGAGGGATTACTTTGACAACATGGTTCTCTTTAACCACATGAGCTATAATCAAAAAGATTATGGGGTTTGCTTCCTTACTTCTTTAAGTACTTTGTGTCCAAATTTTGCTTTAATTGATGTGATGTCCTAGGATTTATGAGCAAAATTGAGGGCAAGTTTCTAAAGGCAGGATATGTTAGGATTAACAAAGTATGTTTTTATATATATACTTCAATTTTATGAACTTTATGAATCTCATCTTGCACTTGAGAAACTAGAGGCACAAAAGACCTAGTGTTTCTTAGGACTAAGACTCTCATCACATCAACGTCTTCTAGATCGTGATATTAAATAGGAATTTTTTGCTTCAATTGTTCTATTGGATCTTTCATTGGAATAGCATATAATGCAAATACATCTTCTTTTTATGTTGCTTACATAAATGCTTTAGTTTTAAAGAATAGAACATTACCTCATTTCTTCTTTTGATGTGTGGATCTTAATGAAATCTTCCGCATATCCTAATCAATATCAGGATTATGTAGCTCAAACCAAGGAAGTCCAATGACAATAGGATTTGTCAGACATCTAATGATGTTGAAAATAATTTGTGATACTTGATCTCTTATTATCACTTCCAACAGTTGGATTTCTTCTACAACATCTCCTGATGCAAGGTTTCGTCTATCAATGACTTCAACGGATGCAAGTGTCACGGATTCAGAATATAGACTTGAAGTCTAAACAAGAAGTTCAAGAAGAACTGGTAGGAACTGGATTAATATCATAGACATAGAATATAGACTTGAAGTCTAAACAAGAAGTTCAAGAAGAACTGGTAGGAATTGGATTAATCAGATGAGTACAAAAAGAACACCAGAGAGGTGCGCTAGAGCTCCAAGAGATGTATTGTCGAGACTGAAGAACTCTTCAACCTCGACTCCAGTACATACTGCTATCTAGGAAGCTTCTCAAGTAGCTTCCTCCAACTAGGGAGCTTCTCAAGCAACTTCTACTAACTAGGAAGATATTAGAAGGCTCTGGAAGGTTTTAAAGAGTTCTAGAAAACTTCTAGAATGTTCTAAAAAATTTCTAGAATTTTCTAGAAGGTTCTAACAAATATGTCTTTGACACTAGGAAGATATTAGAAGGCTCTGGAAGGTTCTAAAGAGTTCTAAGAAACTTCTACAATATTCTAGAAGGTTCTAATAAGTATGTCCTTGACATCAACTCCTCCTCTAGATTTGAGGTCTCCGAAAAGCCATTTGAGATGTATACTCACAAACATAGGAAATCAAAGATTTGTCGTATAATCTCTGTAATATACTCCAGTTGTCGTTCACAAGGCAGATGATTCATGGGTCCTTGTAGCCACCGATAATGACCAATACCTTCTACTTGAGACCATGCTTGAACTTCTATATCTTCATTGTAGAAATGAGCTAAAAATATCGCTTCGCTACTACTTGCATGAGTTGGTTCAACTTCAAAGACAATTACAAGTGACTTGCTGCTTGGTATTCTTTGACATCTTCTTGGCTCTTCTAATTCTTCATCTCGAGGTTGACGTCGTGAGCTACTCGTTTGAAATGGTACCACTAATACAGTATCTACATTTTCACTAGCCATATCTAAATATACCTTGATATTAGATATCTTGATACTATGAAATACAACAAGTTATGTTTTGATGAGACCTAGATCCTTTTTCTATTCATTTCTCCAGAGAAGGCTTCATCTTCATGCTTTGTTAATGACCAGCTTTTGATTTATTAGGATATCGTTGATAGAAATCTCGTACCTTTCGTGACGCATTGGCAAGATTTTTGGCCGGTTCCCATGTTCTTTCATTAATATCGTAGCCGCTCCAATGCACAAAGTACTCTAATTTATTCCATCTTTGCCGTGAATCTAGTATCCTTTCCACCTCATATTCTTCGTTGTTTTCAATTTCTATACTAGGTGGCGGACATTGCACTCTTCCAGGAAAAGACGATTCTTGATAAGGCTCTAACAGAGAAACATGAAAGACAGGGTGTACCTTCATAGCAGCTGGTAACTCTAAGCGGTACGCCACAGGATTGATCTGCTTCTGGATAACAAATGGTCCCAATCTCCGGTAGTCCAACTTATCACATGGCTGCTTGGTCTTGATATTTCGTCGAAGCAGCCATATTTTATCTCCAATCTTGAAATTAGGTGCCTGATTTCGAAATTTATCCGCGGATGCTTTGTAAGACTCTTGGGCAATTTGCAATTGAAGCTTCAATGTGGTTTGAAGCTCCGATAGCTGCTGCACCAATCCTTCAGCTGCTGGGTTGTTATTCGCTGACGGACTCAATAGATCAAGCTTCGGATGGTACCCATAGTTGGAAAAGAATGGTGTTTTTTGAGTCGACCCATGAAGGGTGTTGTTATATGCAAACTCGGCTAGCGGTAGATATGCAGTCCAATCATCTTGCTGATAGTTGATGCTGCATCGTAAATACTGTTCCAAAACTTGATTCACCCGTTCCATTTGGCCGTCAGTTTGAGGATGGAATGCCAAAGAAAGCTTGATGTCCACCTTCAATATTTTAAAAAAAGATCTCCAAAAATTTGATACAAATTGGGTTCCTCGATCTGACACGATATCATCTGGTAGACCATGATATCGATACACATTATCAAGGAAGAGCCTTGCTGTATCTTTGCTTGACGATGTCTTCTTGCAAGGGATAAAATGTGCCATCTTCATAAGTCGATCCACCACAACAAAGATGTTGTCAAATGAATTTGATGGTGGCAGATCTGTAATAAAGTCTATGGAAACTGAAGACCATGGACGACACGGAATGGACAATGGCTGTAGAAGTCCATAAGGGCGATGTTGAGGGTTCTTGGATCTTGAACAAGTGTTACAAGAGAAGACAAAATTCTTCACATCCTTCCACATTTGGGGCCACCAAAAATCTCAAGAAATGAGTTCCAAGGTTTTGTTGAATTTGAAATGTCCCGCAGCTGGAAAGTCATGACGAGATTGAAGGACTCAAAGTCGTGCTAGTCCTTTTGAGACATACAGCCGCTCGTCAAAGTTTAAGAGATCTCTTTCAACCTTGAACTTGTCATCATTGATACGCTGCTTAATATCAAGGACTATTGAATCTTCAATGGTCGCAATACGTACCTGGTTGAGGAAGTCAACATCAATTGGTACCACAGTAGCACAAATCCTGAATTTCTCTAGCTTTAATAATGTCGTACACTGTTGATCAAGCGCCGCTTCTCCAATCTTTGACACAAGATATGATCTTCTTGATAAGGCATCGGATAGTCCTTGCTACTTTCCAAGCCGATAAATAATAACAAAGTCAAATCTAGATAGCGACATATTCCTTCGAGCTTGACAACGGTTTAGAATCCGAGCAGACCTGAAATATTTTAGATTCTTGTGATCCGTATATACGGTCACCAGATGCGCAGCTCCTTCAAGGAAGTGATGCCACTCTTGGAAAGAATCCACTATAGCAAGGAGTTCCTTATCATGAATCTCGTAGTTGATCTCAGCCGCAGAAAACTTCCGTGAATAGAATGCAACCGGATGAAGCTTATTGTCGATGCCCATCTGTGAAAGTACGGCTTCTAAAGCAAAATCCGAAGCATCGGTTTCCAAATAGAATGCGTTTGCAAAGTTTGGGTGTATTAAGATTGGAGCCATAGTAAATGCCGTTTTAAAATTTTGAAATGCTTTTTCTGCTAGAGGTCTCCATTCCAACTTATCTTTACATATTAATCGAATGAGTGGAGCAACAACTTGAGAATAATTCTTGATGAAGATCCGATAGAAGTTAGCAAAACCGAGAAAATATTATATGTCTCTAACCATCTTTGGAACTTCCTAGGACACAATTGCTTCCACCTTCTTGGGATCTATCTTCAAGCCTTCCGTAGTTGCAACAAATCCTAAAAACTCCATCTTAGTTTGGTAAAATAAGCACTTCTCCAACTTGGCGTAGAGTCCTCGCTTGTGTAGTTTTTCGAGTACCAAACAAACGTGCTTCTTATGCTTTTCTTCATTCTTAGAAAATATCAAGATATCATTTAAATAAATGACAACAAAATCGTTTAGATATTCTCAAAAAATATCGTTCATCATGTGTTAAAAAACCGCCGGAGTATTGGTAAGACCAAATGGCATGACATTATATTTAAAATGACCATACCTTGTACGAAAAGCTGTCTTCCATTTGTCTCCTTCTTTGATTCGCACAAGGTTGTAAGCTCCCCTTAGATCAATCTTTGTAAAGATCTTTGCACGTCCAAGTTGTTCCAGAAGACTAGAGATCAAAAGTAATGGATAGCGATTCTTCTTTGTCACCTTGTTGAGACCTCGATAGTCCACGCACATCCGTAGTGAGCCATCCTTCTTCTTCACAAATAAGATTGGTGCCCCAGTTGGCGATTTTGAATGACAAATGAAGTTCTTGGCTAGGTTCTCATCAATGTATTTCCGCAACTCAGCCAACTCCGTCTGTGATAGGTTGTAGATTGGGCCAAAAGGCGGTTGTGCTCTTTCTTGTAATTCTATGGCACAATCATAAGGTCGATGTTCTAGTAGCATATCAACATTCTTCTTTTGGAACACGTCTTCAAAATCTTTGTATTGTTTTGATATTCTTGTTGTTGAAATCTGCTCTCCACTAATTGGAGCCGCATAAATGACCAATGGTGTGCCTTCTTTGCATGATCTTACAAACGTTCTTGCTCCAATGAATAAGGATTTTTTGGTTTGGGGTCTTCTTCCAGGCTTGTCCTCAAGTTGTTCTATGGAAAATGTTATCTTCCGCAACCTCCAATCTATGGATGGATTATATTTTTCCAACCAAGAAAGACCAAGAATAATAGGATTTGACGGGGTGCTAATAATGTTGAAAATAATATAACTACTGTGGTCTTTAAACGTCACTTCTATAGGTTCTGATTCATGGGTGACACTACCAGATAATAAAGGTCGTCCATCTATTACTTCTATGTGAACAGGTTTGAATTTTTGTACTAGGGGAATTTTGTGATGCTTAGCAAATTCTTGGTCTAAGAAACAAGCAGATGCTTCTGAATCTAATAAGGCTAAGGTTTTTAATTTTTCAGGACCAAAAGACAATGGAATTGTAAAACAACGGGCAGGTTGAGTAGAAAGAAGGGAACTTGGTTTTGATTTGTCCAGCCGCATGGTTCCTATTGTGGCTAAGCATCCTTGTTTTTCTGAACAAACGCACCTCTATTCTTGATGCTGCATCCATTTTGCTTCTTCAGATAGTTTCCAACTCTATGGCCTTCTCC
Source organism: Physcomitrellopsis africana (assembly GCA_036785485.1). Classification (NCBI taxonomy): domain Eukaryota; kingdom Viridiplantae; phylum Streptophyta; class Bryopsida; order Funariales; family Funariaceae; genus Physcomitrellopsis; species Physcomitrellopsis africana. Next base: position 749,796 of record JAWRVF010000050.1, read on the forward strand.
ACCACAATAAAAGCACAAATTTTTCTCCATATGCTGCTTCTTTTCTTCTGGAGTAAGAGATTTGATACGTACCGCATCAATCTGTATGTCCTCTATCTCCGCTTGTGAATTTAGGTTACTTGCTGATATAATTGCGCCGCGATGACTTGTATATTGTCTAGAGCATTGATCTTGGCAATGTTGAAATAGGCGGTTATTGCACTTTACAGCTTGGCTGATGGCTTCGTTGAGCGTTTGTGGATCAGGAAGAGATAATAACAAATCCTTCACGTAATTCCTTAGACCCCAATAGAATTGACTCATCAATGCTTCTTCATTTCAATTGATGTCGCATGCCAAATGCCTGAAATTCGATGCATAGACTGATGCAAAGCAAGTCCCTTGTCGTAGTGATCGAATTTTTGTTGTAGCCCACCGAGCCTTGTCATATTCGCCAAATGCTTCTGCAAATGCATCCAAAAAAGTCTCAAAGTTGTTCAAAATCAGTGATCCTTTTTCAAATAGAGGAGCAAACCACGATAGAGCTTGTCCCCTAAGCAAAGTTCCAACCAATCGAACGCGTGATTCCTCCGTCGAATAACGTTTGGGTTGTAGAGCTGTTATTAACTTGATTTGATTGATGAAACCTCGAAATTTGGAGCGTGTGCCATCAAACTTGTTTAGAAGGCTAATTCGAGGTTCTTTTTGTTGTAGAAGTAATAGTTCTCATTGAACCATAAGTAAAACTTCTTCTTCTAGTGCAGAAGCTCGAGGCTGATGAAGCCCAGATTGTGCTATTCCGGATGCTCCATCATTATGAAGTCTTACAAAGACTCCTTCCATCATCGTAGTTCTCTGTGATAATGTAGCAAGAGCATTCATAATGGCGTCCATTTTGGACTCCAAACTTTCACTCATATTAATGTCTTGACCTCCAACCATTCTAAGAGAAAAGAAGTAATTGTTTCTACAAGGAGGATATATTGGTTTAGAAGAGGGTACTCTGCAACCTCTAAAACGCCTTAAGACCTTCAAGAAGAGGAATAATCCACTATCTCCAAGAAGAATAAGACTCCAATATTATGACAAAAAGATATCAGTTTAGAGGAGGGTAATCCGCAACCTCTAAAATACTAGTGTACCTTCAAGAAGAGGGGTAATCCACACTCCAACAAGAAAGAACTAACTCTGATATCCAAGGTGAGAGTAGTCTCGACAAACTGTCACGGACACAGAATATAGACTTGAAGTCTAAACAAGAAGTTCAAGAAGAACTGGCAGGAACTGGATTAATATCACGGACACAGAATATAGACTTGAAGTCTAAATAAGAAGTTCAAGAAGAACTGGCAGGAACTGGATTAATCAGATGAGTACAAAAACAACACCAGAGAGATGAGCTAGAGCTCCAAGAGATGTGTTGTCAAGATTGAGGAACTCTTCAGCCTTGATTCCAATATATACTCCTACCTAAGAAGCTTCTCAAGTAGCTTTCTCCAACTAGGGAGCTTCTCAAGCAACTTCTATTAACTAGGAAGATATTAGAAGGCTCTGGAAGGTTCTAGAGAGTTCTAGAAAACTTCTAGAATGTTCTAGAAGGTTCTAATAAGTATGTCCTTGACACTAGGAAGATATTAGAAGGCTCTGGAAGATTCTAGAGAATTCTAAGAAATTTCTAAATTATTTTAGAAGGTTCTAACAAGTATGTCCTTGATTGCAAGATGGATCTTCTTTACAAGTAGTAGATTGTGCCTGGTTGCAAAATTCTTATCCATAAAGCATGCTGAGGCTCCAGTATCTAAAAAGACTTTACCAAAAATTTCTTGTTTCAAAGTTCTTATATATACATGAAGTATAAAATAAGATGTTGGATCCGGAGGTAAAAAGAGACCTTTTTCTGGTGCTTTAGATTTGGGGGTGTCCAACTGCAAGGTCCCTATTGTAGCTGGACATCTTTGTTTTCCGACCTTTCTAATTTAGATATTATACCTTATGCCTTAAATTCTCTAAATTTATTTGGACAATTTGCTGCCTTGTGATTGGATCTTCCATAATATAGGCATAAATTTTCTTGTCGACATCTAGTCTTTTTTGTTGGTGTTAATGACTTGAATTGAGTCGTATTAATCTGCATAGGTTTAGGATATGTTGATGGCTTTTCTAATATTCTTGAAGATATAGTAGTCGTACCTTCATAGATATTACTGAAAATTGATTGTCTTTCTTATCATAGTTCAAATAGGTGATTGTTATAAATAACAGCTTGAACTATGAATTCCTCTATACTTTCAACTCTTGGCATCATGATCAATAAATTCTTTACATCATCTTTTAGGCCATAACAAAATTGAGTTATAAAAGCCTTATCATTCCAATCACAGTTACATGTAAGTTGTTGAAATTCTGTGGTATAAATTGCAACTAAACGTTGTACTTATCAAAGATTTTAGATCTTCTTCTCTGCCACCCTCTCTCAATCACTGTCTCCAAATACAGTACTAAATCTTTCCATAAAAGCTTCTAAATTGTATAGGATTGGAAAATTCTTTTCCAATAATGGTGCAAATCATGATTGAGTACTTCTTGATAAAAGATTGCCTACAAAAGTAACTTGAGTGAATCCATTTGGATAATGAAAAGGATATAGTCATGAGTAAAGTCGCACTTGTTGTACAAACCCTCAAAAGTTGGATCTTGTTCTATCAAACTTATCAGGCATACTAGCTTTTGGCACTTTTATGACAATACTTGGAACTTCTAGAAAAGTTGTGTGTATAGCTTATCTATTGCTTGTCTCTCTTAATTGAATAATCTTTTATTGCAAGTTATGAATTTTTCGCTTAGTTTTTGGAGATACTTGTTCTATTTGTGATTTCTTTTTTGGATTGCAAAAGAATGTCATTTCTTCTTGTATCGTATCCAATAGGGCTCAAAGATCTACAAGTGTTGCCACTCTATTCTGTGTTTGTGAGGATGCACATCCATTAACCTGATCTATTTCCATCTTAAAAAAAAAAAAAAAATCGATAAGCCATTAGTATTTTCTACACTAAAAGAAATACTTTTAAACAGTTAGTTTAGAGGAAGGTAATCCGCAACCTCTAAAATGTAGTAATATAACTTAAGAAAGAGGTAATCTATTCTTTTCAAAGAAAAATCAACTACAATAAGTAAGCATTTCAGTCTAGAAGGGGATAGTCCATACTCCTCTAGAACGCAATAATATCTTGAAGAGGGATAATCCACTTTCTATCAAAAAATTTAAGCACTTATATGATTATGTAAGTCAAGTCTTGCCAAACTGTTAAAGATGTAAGATAGCAAATTAGCCAAGAATCAAAGAAAAGAAATCAGAACCATAATAACTTCAAAAACAGAGAATTGGATGGACAGGAACAAGAACTAGATCAAGAATAAGAAATTGGATTAATATCAAGAACAAGGCAACACTCTGGATTGCTTCAAGACTTGTGTTGGCAAGATTGAGGTACTCCTCAGTCTTATCTCTTATTTATATTATGAGGCCTTATATCCTATTGGACCTTTTAAGAGTATCTTAGAATATTCTAGAGCCTTGAAGAAGATTTTGGAAGACTCTAAAAAGTCTACGAGAGGTCTTGGAAGGTTGAAGAAGATTCTAGAGGGTCCTAAAAATATCTTAGAATATTTTAGAAGTTTGAAAAAGATTTTGAAAGACTCTAAAAAGTCCACAAGAGATCTTGGGAGGTTGAGGAGGATTCTAGAAGGTTCTAAAAGATTCCAAAAGATTCTAAAAAGCTATAGAAGATTCTAGAAGACTACAAAAAATTCTAATAATGGCTTAAATTATATCCGTGACAAGTGTAGCATCATCCTACTTGATATCAATCGCTAGTTGTCAAAATTGTGAAGCATATAACAACACTAATTGATTGCCTTGTTGTAGGATGTAAATCTTATTAGTTGCAACATAGATTACATCATGTCATCCATACATAAATCAAAATTTTGCTAAAAATGCCTCCAAATTATCCAATATTAGATCATGTCGTTTAAAAAAAGATAAAAATCATGATAAAGCAGATCTCAAAAGTAACATTCTAATAAACCTAACTTGGGATCCTTGCGTAGGATAACTCTGAGGTTGAAGTTCAATCACCAATTGTACCTGATTGACGAATCTTCAAAACTTAGATCTTGTGCCATCAAACTTCTCAAGCAAACTAATTTTTGGTTCTCTAATATTTGAACGGTACTCCATCATAGGTGAGGTAGTATGGTTCATTGTAGATATTGACGTTGTCGTGGTGAGAGTCTTAGCCCTAAAAAACACTGGGTCTTTTGTGCCTCTTGTTTCTTAAGTGCAAGATGAAATTCATAAAGTTCATAAAATTGAAGAATTTATATAAAAACATACTTTATTAATCCTAACATATTCTGCCTTTAGAAACCTACCCTCAAATTTGCCCATAAATCCTAGGATATCACATCAATTGAAGCAAAATTTGGACACAAAGTACTTAAGGAAGTAAGGAAGCAAATCCCATAATTCTTTTGATTATAGCTCATGTGGTTAGAGAGAACCATGTTGTCAAAGAAACCCCTCCATGCTGCCTTTGATTCTAGACCCCCTTTACTTCACACCTTCATTGCTCCTCATTATCAAAACCCCAAGTATTGAAATTTGGTAGGCTTATTGTTTGCTTTATGTTGTAAACATCCTCCAATTTTTGCTCCAAAACTCCTCTTGGAAATAGAGTTATAGATTCTATCCTTCTCCTTTAATTTTGTCTTCTACCAACTCTGGATCTGACTACAAATTTCCTCATAATTCTTTAACCATAACTCCAATAGCAATCAATTTTTTTACAAAACTTAATAGACTCATATATCTACAAATCCTAATAAATTTTACTCAAAATGCTACTTTGATCACAAAGATATGCTCCCCCAAACTTCACTGACTTAGAGATAGACCCCTATCACTTTGAAAGAGCATAACATTTTTTTCATGAGATAAATGAGTATCAAACTTACTCTCATCTCTTTCTTAACTTACTTAGATCACTTCTATTAAATTTCACACTCAAATTCATTCTCTAACTCCATTCATACCCAAAAAACCCACACACACATTCTACCTATACAAACTCCAATTCTGCTTTCACTCTATTTCTCTTTTCACCTACATCCTGTTACAATTTCACTCATAACTCTTTGCTCAAAGATCATATTGACTTAAGATTTTGATTAAAAGTAATAAACTCTATAAGGAATAAAATCCCAACAAAATTTGCCTCTAAAGTCTAAATGGTTCTCAAGAGCCGAGGCCCAAAATTTAGTAAACCTCACTGCCCTAGTCTTAAACACTTGTAACTTTGACGACTCATATCTCCCTTGATACTTAACTAAAAGACATGAAAATTATTTCTATATATTCCTTATCTTCTCTACTACAAACCTACAAAAAAATTTCACTTAAAATCCTTTCTAAGCTTCTTCTACACACAAAAACGTATACTACCTATCAAAAAGAAATCCTATCTCTCCAAAAGAACCCCCTCTCTTCTTCTTCACGACCCCTTCTTGTCATCCCCGCCTGGTCTTCCTTCTTCCCTTGGTCAAAGAGACACCTTAGCCATGTCTTTCCACCTCTTCAATCCTTTCTTTTGGATTAATTTGAAGGAATCTCACTTTTTGAGGTAAATTTCTATTCTATTTTCTTACTATCATTTTTCTACCAACTTCTCTTCTAATTTCAGCCCACAACATTTAAATTTAGATCTAAAATAGAAGAGAATAAAGATAAAGTAGATCTAAGATAAAATAAAATAAAATCTAATAAGTAGAAAAAAATAATTAAGATTAGATTAGAGATAAAAAAGAAAGAATTACATCCTATACTGCCAAGTCAAAGAAGCTTGTGTGGTTAAGTTCTTAGGTACTTTGGAATTGACGTGGGTTTGAATCCACTTGACTTCACTGTAGAAATGCTTGGCTTCATGACTTGATACTGCTAGTAGGAATTTCAACAGGAAATTAGTAGTTTGGCCTACTTATCATCCTTGAGCTTGTGATAAATATTATAACCTCCAAGATAATGTGGTTATAACAACATCCCCTTCTCTTTTTCATCCTCTCTTCTTCTAATCTTAATCTTTTTATTTTAACACATTCCATTATATCTTTCACATTATGTTTTAATTTACAACGTGACAACATAGCTCCAACCATCTCTATATCTTCACTTCTTGCTAATCTTGTTGTTCCTTGTGGTGGTAAATTGAATTCAAGCATTACAAGCATTAGCTCTCTCATTTTTTCTTGCATTTGTGCCATTACACTCTTTATTTCCGCAAGCTCTACTATGATAATACAATGGGAAGGAAGGTCTCTATTCTCACTTCAAGACATGTAAAATAATATACTCAAAAGAAAAAATTCTAGAAACAATATCAGTTTAGAAGTGGATACTCCAAAACTTCTAATATGCTTATGTCTTATTAAGAGGAAGAGGTAATCCACTCTTAATCAAGAAAAGACAAAGTTTTGATAATATATGTGTACTCTTGTCAATCTGTCAAAGACAAGAACTCGATAAACATAAAAAAATATATAAAACTTTTAATTAAAATAGAAATAAGAAAGTATATATATTAAAAGAAATTAGAATGGCTATTGCTACAAAATAAGAAAACTATAGACTCTTGAATCTAGATTAGAAGCAAGAAAAGAATTGACAAGAGTGAAGAAGGTTTCATTCTTGCCTCTATAAATACTATCCAACTAAGAGCTACGTGGCGGTATTCTATAAGACCTCCTACACATGTCTTGCAATTTAGACACGTGTCAAACTTGTATCACAAGTTTTCTACATGTATGCCACGTACTTGGCTTATTTTGTAAGCTATCAACATGTATGACACATTCGTAGCTTGTTCCACAAGCTTCCAACATATGCGCCATGTGGCTAGCTTGTTGACTAAGTTTCTAACCTATTAATTACCTATAGATATGTATAAAGATGATTCTGTGTTTATAAAGCTTCTAGGAAGCTTTTCTATCAAATATTATCAAATAAATTTATTTTACCTACTTCTATTGGTTAATATTTATTAGATAATTATTAAAATAAATCTTATGTCTGTGACAAGATTCAAAAATAACTGGAAAATCTCAAAAAGCATTGGATATCTCTTATTATCTTTGGAATATTCTAATTTATAATTGTCTAGACTTTCTTAGAATCCATCATGAGACCATCATTTGAAATGATGTATCCTGAAAAAATTAACTTGAATAGTGTGAAATATAAACTTTTCTATCTTAGCGTTGTCGTACTGTAATTACTTACAGTATGTAAAAATTAGTTAAAATATATTATATGTTTATAAATTAAGATATGTGTTAGAATGCTTAGTAAAATAAATTAAAGGGATTGATAGAAGAAACTTTATTTTATTTTACTTGTTTTGATTATGGTATTTAAAAATTATAAGATCTAAATGTTTAGTATGAAGCCTTGAGAGAAGGTGGGGACTTAAGGATGAAAATTTAAGCTAGTAAGAGGCTAATTGGGAGGGATGAAATCAAGCCATGGTCGGATGAAGGCAAGGAATAGGGAACTTCATCCCTATTGGTCGAATACCATGCCCAATGGGCTTTGAGGAGGCTGCCCGCGACCTTAACAAGGGTTTTCGGCGACTTCAAAAAGGGGATTTGCAATTTCAGAGGTAGGGTTGTAAATTTTAGGATTTTGGGTATAGTTTGAGAGGAAATTTTAGGCGATTTGGAGTTAGGGTGAAGAAGATATACTTGTTCAAAGTTAGAGAGTGGATTTTATACATACTGTCACTCTTTTGGGATTTCGCGGAGTTGTACGGAGGCTTTTGGAGATCGGACAGTGCGGTTGGAAAGGTGATTTCAAGATCTACGTCTATTACGAAGGAATTCTTAAGTTTTGAGTTTAGACGAAGGAGATATGAAGAGTTGAAGACAGCGCATCCAATTCCAAGGCAGTAAGTAGACCGTTTTGTTGATGGTGATGGGGTTTGCCATATCTTAAGTTTTTGGACGAATTTTTGTCTAAAAATTTCCAAGAAGGTGTATTATTGTGCTAAGAAGCTATACATCAAAGTTTCATAGCATTTGGACTCTTAGATTGTGAGATATGAAGAATTTAGTACACGGGTGTTTGTAAACAAGGGTTTAAAGCTACTGCTAGGGTTTTGGCGATATCTAAAGATCGATAATGAATCGACGGTTGAAATTTGTGGTGGTAGTTGTGAAGAATATATCAGTACTTCATGTAAATTTGGAGTAGTTTTGGACGGTTGGATTAAAAGTTATGGGTTATTGAAGTTTGAGAAAAATTCCCTTCCTACGGGAGAATGAGGGTTTATAGTATTTTGTTATGTTTTGAGTGGTTTGAGGAAATTAGGCTTGTGTATTGGGTGTAATAGCCCTATGGGGATCTCTTTTATATAAAATTGGGGGTTTTTATTATACTTGAATCTTGCTTGAGTAATTAGTGGCAGCCAGAAGCCCAGCGCTTTCTTGAGGCAGATTCTCTCTAACCCGACAGCATTATTGGATAGAGAGAATTTGCCTTGGGAAAATGCCGGGTTCCTAGCTGCCACTAGAACTAGCACAGAACATGAGAGGAAGTCGTGCAAGTATCTTCTATACTTGCACAATATTTGTTCAAGCTTTTAAATACTTATATAATACTTATATAATACTTATAAAAATACTTATATAATACTTATATAAATACTTGTATAAATACTTATATAAAATAATATATAATCTTTGATATAATACTTGTATAAATACTTGTATAAATATTATATATAATACTTATAAAATACTTATATAAATACTTGATATAAATACAAGTATATATATTTGTATGAAAGGTATAAGCAAAGTGTGTATATATTCAAGTATACCTCAAAATACAACCGCATATGAGGAATACAAGTTATACAACAAGCTGAAACTAAATAAATCACTAAAAATTCATCTAAAGGTCGAATCAAGCGTGCTTATAGCCTATAGAAAGCCAATAATCCATTGTAAAACGTATCAAAATTTTACAAATAGATGACTTACCGTTTAAAAATTATGGCTAAAAGAAATAGGCACCAAAATTTCTCAACAAATGTAAAGGTAGCAAAGCTCCTCTTCACTTCAGCCTTTGTTGTGATTACTTTCCTTCTCTAAATTGGGCATGCAATAGCTTTTTAGAAAGCTCACTCCATCATCTAATTTATTCTATAATTTTGCATGTATGCCTCTCAAACTCCAGATTTTATAGCTAGTTGATTTTACTTTTCAAACCTTGGCAATAATTTGCCCTCTTGACACTTCATGGCTCATAAAACTTTCATAAAAATTCTAAATGTATTGATTTTTTTTTTCATGGAAAGCTTACACAAGCTACTATAGATAATTAAAATATCAAAAAGATTAAAGAGATTTTCTGACTTGGGTGGTTGAACAAAGTCTCTGCCTTTCTTTGTTAGGTGGCAATAAACCCTTTCCTACTCTCAAGCTCACAACTTTTTTTTTCTAACTCCAAATGCTACAAGAGATATCTTGATAGAAAGATAGCACAATTTTCCACATTTGCAATAGGTTTCAGTAAGAAAGATTCAAAATCAAACTTGCAGTGGTAGATCAAAGTTTTTGCCATCATTTTTAGATAACAGCAGACCTCACTCTATTAAAACAAGTATAACTTTTTGCTTACAATTCCAATATAAGAAAGTGAGTAGGTTCTAGAATCCTTACATTTTGAAGAACACACCTACCAATTTTCATTATAAATGCCTCTATCTCCTTGGAGCTATCTTTCTCCAAAATTCACCACTCAAAAACTGCCTAACCCTAGGTCTAGAAAGAGGAGTATATCTCCCTTTCCTTCCATATTAGACTATGATACGCCCACATGGGCAGCCAAATCCTATTGGTCAGGCCCTATTCACCCCATGCTCTTCTTTTTTATCCCTCATAAGGTCCATTCTACCTCAAAAGTCAACAAAAAAAATAAAATAATCTTTACCTTTCTTCTAATTATAAAAGAGTCTATTCTAGGATATAAATAAGGTAGGAACAAAACAAATAGCCATCTTAATTCACTAACTAAGTGGCTATAATAAATCCTCTCCTTATAATATCTTCTAAAATAATCTCGAGCACTCACACATATATTAACAATAGATACAAAATATATAATATTTTTATATATTATACTTAAATATAGTATGACATCGTATAATCCCGTATCTCTAAGTTTTTATAATACTTGACGAACATGTACTTCATATTCTTCTACATTCTTAGAATAAATCAAAATATCGTCTAGGTAGCAGATGACAAAATTATCTAGGAACTCATGAAAAATATCATTCATGAGATATTGAAAAGCAATTAGTGCATTTGTAAGTCTAAAAGGCATGACATCATATTCAAAATGTCTGTACCTGGTTCGAAATGCAGTTTTCCATTCATCTCTTTCTTTGATGTGTAATAGATTGTATGCTCCTCTTAGATCTATTTTTGTATAGATCTTGGTTTGATTTAAATGGTCAAGGAGTCCTAATATCAAAGATAATGGATATCTATTCTTGAGTGTGATCTTGTTGAGTTCTCGATAGTCAACACACATCTGCAATAATCCATCTTTTTTCTTCACAAATAGACTTTAAGCTCTTGCTGGAGATTTAGAATGGTGTATAAAATTCTTGGCCAAATGCTCATCAATATATGCCTTGAGTTCACCCAACTCATCTTGTGATAAACTATAGATTGGTCCAAATAGTGGCTAAGTTCCTTGCTTGAGGTTGATTGAACAATGATACGGACGATGTTCTGAAAGAATATCTCTATTTTTTTTTTTCAAAAACGTTCTGATAATCTAGATATTGGTTTAGAATGCCACTTAAAGTCTTTCTACTTTCAGAAATGGATGTGGCATAAATAACAAAAGTTGATCCTTCTTTTGCTGCATGTATAAAAGCTTTTGCATCTATAAATACGGATTTTACTATACTAAACTTATAGCTTTTCACTTGGTCGGCAGGATGTTTAATAACGTTTTGAAAAAAATAAAGTCTATGAGAATTCTAATCTATTTGAAGGTTATATTTTTCTAGCCATGATAAACCTAAAATAATTAGATTAGACAGAGATTTAATTATGTTAAAGATTATGTAGCTATTATGACCATCTATTGTTATTTTTATAGGACAAATTTTATGAATGACATCTCCAAAAGACAATAGATGACCATCTATGATTTCTACATGTACGGGTTTAATTTTTTGTACTAAAGATATTTACAATTCTTAACAAATTGTTCATCTAGAAAGCATGTTGAGGCTCAGGAATCTAATAAGGCAGAGGCTCTATAGTTTTTTGATCCTAAATATATATCTATTATAAAACAAGGAGAGGATTGTGAGGAGAGAATAGGACCTTTATTAGGAATTGTATAAGGTTCTAACTGCACGGTGCCTATTGTAGCTGGACAAATTCATTTTCTGACATGTTGTCTTTTTTGACAACCATAATTTTCATTTTATAGTTGTATCATTTCTTTGAACAATATTCAACAGTGTGCTTAGATTCTCCATAATATAAACATTATCTTCCTTGACAATGTCAAATCTTTTCTTATTCAATAAGAGGTTTAAAACGTACTGCATCAATCTGTATGACTTCTACTTCTGAATGTACGTTTTGTGAAGACGTTGATGTTGCTATTGAATAATAATGTTGAAGCTCTCTTATACGACTCTCGGATCAAAATTCAAAAAGTCAATTGTCACACTTCACAGCAAAATCAATTGCTAGAATCAATATTTGAGGATCAGGAAAATTGAGCATTAATTTTTTTACGTCATATTATAATCTATACAAAAATTGGCTGATGAGCGCAGCATCATCCCACTTGATATCAATTGCTAGTTGTCAAAATTATGAAGCATAGAACAACACTAATTGATTGCCTTGTCATAGAATGCAAATCTTATTGGTTGCAGCACGGATTATTTCATATCATCCATACATAAATCAAAATTCTGCTAAAAATGCCTCTAAATTATCCAATATTAGATCATATTGTTTAAAAAAAGATAAAAATCATAATAAAACAGATCCCGAAAGTAACGTTTTAATAAACCTGACTTGAGATCCTTGCATAGGATAACTCTGAGGTTGAAGTTCAATCACCAATTGTACCTGATTGACGAGTCTTCAAAACTTAGACCTTGTGCCATCAAACTTCTCAAACAAACTAATTTTTGGTTCTCTAATGTTTGAATAGTATTCCATCATAGATGAGGTAGTATGGTTCGGTGTAAATATTGACGTAGCTCCAATCATCTCTATATCTTCACTTCCTGCTAATCTTCTTGCTCCTTGTGGTGGTAAACTGAGTTCATGCATTACAAGCATTAGCTCTCTCATTTTTTCTTGCATTTGTGCCATTACACTCTTTATTTCCGCAAGCTCTATCATGATAATATAATGGGAAGGAAGGTTTCTATTCTCACTTCAAGACATGCAAAATAATACACGTTTGACAAATACCTTAAATAATATCGCTAGGCTTAGATGTCTAAAATTTCACGGCGCTTAGCGCCTTATCAAAAGAAAGGAATAATCCACTCTTAATCAAGAAAAAGACAAAGCTTCGATAATATATACGATTATTAACTGCTGCCGACAAAGAACTCAATGAAAAGCAACAAATATATGAAACTTCTATTAAGAAATATAAAAAAATAGAAGTAAGAAAGTATGTATATTAAAAGAAACTAAAATGGCTATTGCCACAAGACAAGAAAACTATACACTCTTGAATCTTGACTAGAAGCAGGAAGGAGTTGATAAGAATGAAGAAGGCTTCACTCTTGCCTCTATAAATACTATCTAACTAAAAGTTACATGGCAGTATTCTATAAGACCTCATACACGTGTCTAACTTACATGACAAGTTTTTCATATGTGCGCCACGTACTTGGCTTATTCCGCAAGCTACCAACATGTGTGGCACATGGCTAGCTTGTTCTACAAGCTACCAACATATGCGCCATGTAGCTAGCTTGTTCACCAAGTTTTTAACCTACCAATCACCTATAGACATGAATAAAAGTGATTCCGCATCTATGAAGCTTCTAGAAAGCTTTTTTATCAGATATTATCAAATCAATTTATTTTATCTACTTCTATTAATTTATATTAATAAAGTAATTACTGGAATAAATCTTATGTCCATGACACCTATTTGTAAGGCATACGGTATTGTATTGTAACACGTTTATATAATGAAAAATATGAATAAGGATAAATTCTACTTAATACTTAATTATCTTGGTTTATTCAAAACTTAAGGTACTTAAGAAAAGATTTATAAAAGCCTCTTAGATTAATTCTTGTTTTAATAGCTAAAAGATAAAAGTTAATTATTAAAATTTTCTTTTAGGTTGTAGAAACCAATTCACAACTTTTAAAAAAGCCACAAGTTAATAAAAATAGGATAAGAGAAGTAAAAAATTAATATGGTAGATACCAAGATTGAATTGAAGATAGGATTAAATTTAAAAACCATTAAAATAAATAAGATCAATACCCGAGGGGTGACCAGATATGAAACAAGGTCAAAATCAAACCTTTAGCCATGTAAACAACCACCAAAGGCAAGAATTCAAGATATTTGGAGATTAACAAGTAGGATTGAATAGCCAACTTTAAGCTTGTTTTAAAGACAGTTAGCTTGTTACCATAGGATTTTGGATGACTTTGCAATCATTACTCAAAGTCAATGTTTATATTGGTGTTTTGGGTTTTATGTAAGACATTGACAACTTTCATTCTTGAATGATTTGTGCAATTTGTATAGCATCTACAGTTCAAAATTTGATATTGTCTGGATTATTAGGTATGCTAAGTATGCACAAAAGTTTGTATTAATCTAATGGTGCAATCAAGAATTCAAGGATTCAAGGTTCAAGGATTCCCATTTCTATTTTTTCCTTGAGCAATTCAATTAATTTTGAGAGTTGAGCTCTTGAAACCGGAATGGATTTTAAGTCCCATGGTATATGTGGAACTGTAAAGATCACCATTGGTGCCACTATGTTTAGATGGACACATCCTATTTTATTAGATTTTGATGCAAAAGACTTTCTATATTTAGAAAGCATACTCAAAAAAAGTTTTTATTCAAGTTCAGTCAAGAACTCACCCCCTCCAATCTTTAATTTCTTGAGTGTTTCTTCCGTAAACCAATGTCCGATCCCTTCTAGATTCCTTAGCCTTGGTTCCATTTCAGCTTGTTTTACATGATCTTTGAAATCTTTAGGCAATTATATTGCCACAGGCTTAATTTTCTTTGCCACTGATTTGTACTTTGTATTCATTTGTGCTTCAATTCCAAATATGCAATTGTTAGTTTCTTTAGCATGGTTTTTAACAAATTATTTTATTTCTTCATAAAGAGCTAAATCATGAGTTTCCACCACAATATCATTGTTGTCTCTTGTATCTATTCCTTCATTTAAATCTTTTAACTATTGCAGAACATTTCCTACAAACCATGTTTCTACCACCATCCCTGAAATAGCCTCATCTTCCAAAAGCACTCCTTTCATCTTTAGATTTTTTTTAATTTTTCTTAATTTAGCTCTATATTTAGAGTCTAATATATCAATACCTTGAAAACTTGAAATACCACATTTGGTCAAATCCAAAATTCCACAGTCATTCTTCTGTACATTGGGGAATGTAGTAGTAAATAAAATACTTACACCCGTAGATCCCCATGCTCCATGTGTGCTCCTTAGAAATCCTGGAAAGTCTCTTCAGTGTCTAGAGGTACTTCTCGCAGTTGATCTTGATGTCTTTCATGCTCTGGCTTTACTGTGAGAAATTGCACTGAATTTCTTCCATCACAACTCCGAATTCTAGCATAATGTGATCCATCGTCTAATACCTTAGTTTCCATTCTTGAAGCTGTAATATATGGTTGCCCAAGTATAATTGGATACGTACTTCGGACTTGCACAAAGAAATTCTGATCCACCTCCACATTTCCAATTTTTGTTTTAACTGCTGGGCATGCACCATAAAGACCCCCTCTTTCGTTGTTTGCCGCTCTCAATACCCATCCATGTTTGGTATCTATAGGCCATTTTTTTTTTTCATAAACGACCTTTGATATTATATTAATTTCAGATCTATGATCCACAAGAGCATGTATTGCTTCTTCTAAATTTCTAAGTTTAACTTGGGTTTCTGTTGTAGCCCTTGCCCAATATGGATGAGCATACATTGTTTTTTTTTTACTCACACTTTCCTCATCTGCAGCCGATAAACATGCATGCACTCTTGCCTCATCTTTCTCTCTTACTTTTATTTCTTTTGTTGCAAGATTAATTTGTTCTTCAATCTCACAATCATCTTCAACTCCTGATTTTTTAATTCCTTCATTTTTGATAGCAATCTTTTCTAGTAATGTTTGAATTTTAGGAGAAAATATACTTAGTACCTCCATTTCTAAATCCTCATCCAAATCATCATCCAAGCTTTGCTCTTGAATATCATAAGTATCATTTGTAAGTTCTTCATTGCAACCTTCTTTGGACCCAGAATCACATATTGTGGAGAATACATGAGCAATCTCATCACCTTCTTCTTCAGTTATGTAAGTATCAATTGCACTAGCCATGACTATTTTGGTTGTCATTTGACGTTTTCTTTTTATTACGTCGATTATGAGTTCATGAAAATCTTTCTTTGCTATTCCCAAGGCTTCTCTCAATGTGAATTCAATCTTAGCATCAAGAATTCTCTCTTCCAAAATTCCTTTCATATCTATTGATGTTTCTATATCGAAACAAAGTTTATAAATAGGGCCTTTAACCTTACCTTGTCCCGCTTCTTCTTTTTCCTTTCCCTTGCTTGCTCCCATTCTCTCCTCCCATTTGTCCTTAGGCAACAATGTATCTTTCGGGTTTGAAGTTGAAGGTGTAGACCCTGATGGATGGTTGGTACCTTGAACAAAATCCTCCTTTTTTTTCTCACCTTCATTACTTTTGCGAGTTTGCCTTTTATTTATAAGCTCTCCTTTTTCTTCTTCTGCATTTCTTCCTCTCTTCACCTCTACCCAAACATCTTGGTTGCCATCTTTTTTTTTATTTCTATCCAGAAAAGCTTTGATGCTTGTAGTATAAATTGGATCATCCCATCCAGTTCTTTGTCTGATAGCTTAGGCCCCTCGTATCATAGCCTCACGTATTACATGAAACGGAATTTCAATATTATTTTGCCATGCAACAATTTGATAAGAATTGACATTGCTTGAATCTTGGGATTTAGCTCTTTTAATCCAATCCTCCATCACCTTCTTCATTCCTCCTTTACCAAAATTAGTATCCAATGGAGAATCTGTAGCTGCTTCCCTAATTCTTCCTTCTTTGAAAATGATTTTTCCATCCTTTAAAGCTCCGGCATACTCTGTGCAATTATTCCGGCTATGATTAGTGTCATCACACCAAATGCACCTCATTATATAATTTTTTTTTCCTTCTGGTGGCTGTAAAGAACCATTTCTTTGACCCTTCTTCAACTCACTCATTTCCACCCTTAATTCTTTTATACCTTTGATTAATTCCTCAAGAGTACCTTCATCTATTGTTTTGCTCTTTCCAACAACTGTAGATGGAGTGGATTGCACCAATGGTGTATTTTGAATTGAAGAAGTCATTGGCTCTTTTGAGATGCCTATTGGAATGGCTTCTACATATGCCTCCATTCCCCTAGATCTCACCCTTTGTTGTTTGGCTAATAAAATGATGGATTCCTCTACTCTTCTCCAATGTGTGGTGAAGCCACCTTCTGCATCCTTATCTTCCAAAAGTATAAGCAATCTATCTTCTAAAGCTTCATCAGCTGCTTGTAAAAATAGCTCAACTTTTCGACCATCCAAGAACATCTAATCTGACACAGAAAGTTGGCCATATTTCTTTTCAAATGCTCTGAGTAACTCATTTGGTCCCATCATTTTTCTTGGTTGTTGTTCCATCCAATCTAGGAAAAACTGCTTAGTCATCCTGTCAATGTCTTCATCAAAGAACTCATTTCTCATCCGTTCTTTGAACCTCACCCATGTGATTGCATTAGCAGTTGTTCTTATATGATGCACTCGATGTCGAATCTCTGATACCACAGCCAAATCAAAAGTCTCTAACATTCTTACTTGTAGAACTTGATGGATCTCCATTTCACAAATATAGGTTTTAAGAAATTTAGTGACATCTTTGCCATCAAACCGGCCTACCTTGTCAATGACTCCTCAAAGTGCCTTTGTAGCTCCATGTCCATCCGAATGTCATATTAGTATGTCATATTAGTAGTCATATTAGTGAAATCATATCAGTAGTCATATTAATATGTCATATTATCTAAATCATATCAGTAGTCATATTAATATGTCATATTAGTAGTCTAAGTTCAAACAAGCATATCTATCTCATCTAAGCTCTGAATCATGTGTTTCTACCACCTAAACTCATGCCAAGAAGAAGCTCTCTTTGAATACTTCTTTGGATTTGCCAAAAAACCCCGTCTTCTTCTCCTCTGAGCTCGTCAAAGAAATCGCAGCCAAGGTCTTCAAAGTCCAAGTCAACAATTAATAGTTTAAAGTTATAAAAACTCCAAATCTAATCCTCCAAGTCAGCACTATTAATGGTAGCCGACTATTGACATTCAAATCTACTATTTATCTTTGGTAAAATCCTAAATTCAACCTCAAAGTTAAAACTCCTTATATCTACAAATATAACCCTGAATCTACTAAAATCTAAGATTGGAAAAAAGATAAAAGAAATAAAAGAAAGTTTCAAGGCTAAATCAAAGTTAAAGTTAAGATTAAAGATAAGGTAAAATTTTAACCAAAGAAAAAGAAAGAAAGTGAGAAATTTTTCTTAAACTATATAAAAACTTAGATTGATAAGAAGAAAGAAAGAACTTAATAAAATTTTGAAGAAAAGATAATTAAGTTAGGTTTCTATATATGGATGTATTTACTTCACGACATTGGGGAGATAAGGCTCATGAGATGGCTTCACAAGAATTACCAACAAAAGATGCTTTAATATTTTCAAAGCAAAAATCAAAGGACTTAGGAGAAAAAGATGAGTTAACAACATACAAACTTCTCTCTAATATTGAAGCAGCAATAGATTTAAAGGGAGTGCTTGAAGAACGTGTCTTTAATGCTAAAGTTAAATTTGTATTGAAGGAAATATTGGATATTACAAAGAAAGAATTTCATGATGTTATTATTGACAATATTAAGCGAAAGAAGCAATTAATGGATGAAGCTGGATCAAATCATGCTATTGATACACATATATGTGAGGATGAAGAAGATGAAATTGATAATTGTTGTTAATAGTCAACAAATGGAAGAAGGAGTTACAATTAGAAAGTACGCTTTGATGATCTAAATAATAAGAAAAAAGAAATTTTGAGTCATTATACTCGAAAGCATTAGGTTAGAGCAACTATAGAGGCATTAGTAAAGATTGGAGATATGGATGAGCCAGTTGTTGCTTTGATTGACCACGGTTTAGAAATAAATCTTATGTCTAAGGATCTTTACATAAAATAAAAGTGACTAATTAATATGGAACATGGATGGATAATACGGGCAGCTAATAATAAGCGAGGTGAATTGTATGGTGCTTGTTTGGATGTGAAGATTAGGATTGGTGATGTTGCAATAGAGCAAAACTTATTTGTTCAAGATGCAACAACTTATCTTCTTATATTGGGACAATCATATATTATTGCAACTCGAATGGAAACAAAGGTACTTGATGATGGATTAGCTTATGCACACATTTGTAGTGAAGATAGGAGAAGGACAGTACAATTTTTGATTGTTTTTCCAAATCATAAATGCAATTGAGACAGATTGAAAGAAAAACCATTGCCAAGAGTTGTTGAAGAATTTACGGATTTTTGAAGAGTACCACTATAAAGCGGGATTATGGAGGTACAGAAGGGAAGGTACTCTCACAAGATATATGCAAGGTTTATTGATATTTTTAAAAATAGAAGTCTTATGTATAAGAGGATTGAGGATTTAAAAAGAAAAAGATTATATGTTGTTGAAAAAGAATTATATGGATTAAAAATTTTAGAAGATGATGAAAAGATTATTGATATTTATAAAGAAAATGGATTGGAAGATCCTTTGGAATTGATTGCATCCATTGGATTAGATGACAATGATAAAGTTATACAGATTCATTGAAAAGAAGTTTATGATATGATTGAATCTTTTCAAATATCAGAGGTTATTATTGAAACAAAATATAAGACAATAGATAAGAAGGTGAAATCCGTTGCTAGACCTTTGCTAAAAGATTGTAAAGAATAGACAAAAGAAGCATCAAGAAAAAAGAGCTTAAGAGATCCAAGGAATATTGGGCATAAATTTACTGAAGAGACTTTTGAAGAATTAAAGATTGATTCTGATGGTTCTTTATTGTTAGAAAAAATTGCGTGCTTCAAAGAAATGCTAGCAAAATAAGATAAATTATTACCTTTGAATCTTATGAAATTGAGTGTGTTGATCCAAATATTATAACTCCAATGGTTATTTTCACTATACCACATGTACTTTAGAATTTGAGGCTAATTTCAGTGCTAAGGGCGCATTTACCAAGTTTGGTGGAATTATTGAAAGAAAAGATGAGGATGAAGATTTTGGAGCCTTCTTTTGCACCATATTCTAGCTGATGGTTTACAATGCCTAAGAAAAATGGATCATTACGATTTATTCAAGATATGCAGCCAGTAAATATAGTGACTATCAAGAATGCAAAAATTAGACTGATAGTAGATGAGTTTGCTGAAGCATTTGCAAGAAGGGCAATCTATTCAATGGATGACTTGTATTCAAGTTATGACCAATTTCAACTTGTGAAAGAGAGTAGAGACATGACAACGATGAGAACACCACTTAGATTGGTTAAAATGTGTACTCTTCTTCAAGGTACTACTAACTCAATTGCGTATATGATAAATGGAATGAACAAGGTGTTGAGGGATTTTATTCCTGAGAAGACTATGCATTTTTTAGATGATGTTCCTATTAAAGGGTGCAAAGAAGATGACAAAGATGAAACTTTAGATAAGAAGGGATATTGCAAGTATATTGTTGATCATATACAAGATTATGAAAAGATATTGACTTG
This sequence comes from Physcomitrellopsis africana, assembly GCA_036785485.1. NCBI lineage: Eukaryota > Viridiplantae > Streptophyta > Bryopsida > Funariales > Funariaceae > Physcomitrellopsis > Physcomitrellopsis africana. The sequence goes on from JAWRVF010000050.1 coordinate 770,030, forward strand.
ACTTGAGAGAGTTCATCTTACATTATTGGATATAAAATATATATTTGGAGTATAAGAAGTTATAATTATTGAACATTTATGTGGATTTTATAGAAGAAAATTAGATCGAGCTAAGGTTGATACAATTGGAAGAATAAAAGAAGATTGCAATTCTTTAACATAGGTGCATAGGTTTTTGGATGCATGTGTATTCTATCGTATTTGGATTCCTCACTATATTCATATAGCAGATCCATTGTATGAATTATTATGCAAAAGCTATCATTTTAAATAAGAAAAAAAGTATATCAAAGCAATGTAAATATTCAAGAAATTATTGATGTCACCTCCATTATTGAAAAAAATTGATTATAAGTGCAATAGACCAGTGATTCTTATAGTGGATACTAGTCCAATTGCCATTGGATGGGCTGTGGATTAAGATGATTCAAATGAACATAGATTTGTAGTTCAATTTGGAGCTAAAATTTTAAATATATGCCAATGTGCATATTCTCAGGTGAAAAGAGAATTATGGAAAATTATTTCAGCTATGAAAGCTAAAAAGGACTATTTAATTGAGGCAACAATGGTGGTTGAAACAGATTGTTTGTCTTTACTTGGAATAATTACTAATTGTACAATCCCAGACATTGCAATGTTGAGGTGGATTGCTTATATCAAGTCGTTAAATCGAGAGTTTAAGCATGTTGCAGGAAAAGACAATTCTGTAGCAGATATGTTATCTTGGGCAAGATATGATGGAGAAGATGAGATGATAGAGGATATTGATGATGTAGGTGCAAATTTTATTCAGTTTCACAATTGAACAAGGAAAATAAGCCATTTCAAGAAGAAAATTATGAAAGAGATTTATTGGATATCGGACATTATTTCAACACAATAACCAAGCATGCTAATTGGTTGGTTAAAAAATTTAGACAGATCAAGAAAAAGACATACAAGTTCATATTATAAGGAGGATTTCTATGGAAGAGGCCGAAAACAAACATTGGAATACCACGATGAGTAGTAGGTACTAAAGAAGGTCAATAAAACCTACTCAAGGAATTTCATGATAGTTTATAGGCAGGACATAGAGGAATTTGGACTACTTTTGTTAAATTGAAAGAACGATATTGATGAAAGAATATGTATCAAGATATAACTTCATTTGTAGAATCTTGTGTAACTTGTCAAATGTACTCAAATATACAACATCAAGATGGTTTACATCCAATATATCCTTTGATCATTCATTTTAAATGGATTGTGGATTTGGTTATTATGCCAATGGGACTATGGCAAATAAGGTATTTAGTTTTGGCTCGTGAAGATTTATCAAATCAAGTGGAAGGCAGGGCTTTAAGGACAAAGTCTACAGAAGAGATTTGCAGGTTTTTGCTTGAGGATGTTATTTGTCACTATTGATATGTGGAAAAGATCATTGCAGATCATTGTCGTGAAATAAATATATCCATATATAGAAACCTTGCTTAACTTTCTTTTCTCTGAAATTTTATTAAGTTCTTTCTTCTTACCAATCTAGGTTTTTATATAGTTTTGGAAAAAATTTCTCACTTTCTTTCTTTTTCTTTGGCTAAATCTTTACTTTATCTTTAATCTTAATTTTAACTTTGATTTAGCCTTGAAACTTCTTTTATTTCTTTTATCTTTTTACCAATTTTAGATTTTAGTAGATTCAAGATTATATTTGTAGATATAAAGAGTTTTGACTTTAAGATTGAATTTAAGATTTTATTAAGGATAAATAGAGGTTTGGATGTCAATAGTTGGCTGCCATTAATAGTGCTAATTTAAAGGATTAGATTTGGTGTTTTTATAACTTTAAACTATTAATTGTTGACTTGGACTTTGAAAACCTTGGCTGCGACTTCTTTGACAAGCTTGGAAGAAAAGGAGACCGGGATTTTTGGCAAATCTAGGGAGGTATTCAAAGAGAGTTTCTTCTTGGCATGAGTTAAGGTGGTAGATACGCATGATTTGAAGCTTAGATGAGAGAGATATGCTTGTTTGAACTTAGGCTACTAATATGACACCTATTATCACTTTTCTAGGTATATTAGGAGTTTTAAGATATTAGCAAGAAATCAAGAAATTAGTTTAGAAATTAGACTTCAAGTTAAACATTTTACATCCAAGAATTGATAGAAATAAATCTAGAATGAGTGAGATATGGCTAGTTAAAACTAGCAAACTAAACTAGGATTTTGAAGAAATTAGATAAATAGAAGGGTTTGCTTTGAGCTAAAACTTAAGTTTCAAGATGAATTTGAAGCTCATTTTTTGTGTAAATATCAATTATACTATAAAGAGTCTATGTCTAAAATCTCATATCAATTGAAACTTTGATTAGGGAGAAATGGCAAATTTTGTTCTTGCATGTCTCGGGTTTTGACTTTTAAAAGCACCTTATAAGGATTTGGTGATACCAATTGATTGACAACGAATTTAGATTGGAAATTTTGTCAAATGATGATCAAAGATGAAGTTTTTATGCTTCTAAATTTTGAGCTTATTTGAACGGTTAGATCTCAAATTATGAATTTTCAAGTTTCTATTTGGGATTTTACTTTCAAAAGTACTTGCCAAGGATTTGATGATATCTAACGATTATCAATGAATTCATGGCTCAAAAATTATGTGACAAAGGTCAAAGGTATGAGTTATGTTTTTCCAAATTTTGAGCTTATTTGAACAGCTGGATCTCAAATTGAAAATTTTCAAGTTTCTGGTTTGGTTTTTACTTATAAAATTACTTGCTAATATTTTCATGATATCTGGTGATCAGTAATGAATTCACGGTTGAGAATTTTTGTGAAGATGACTAAAGAAGTGAACTCTATGCTTCCAAAGTTTGAACTTATTTAAACTATTGGATTTTGATTTATAAATTTTCAAGCTTCTGGTTTGTTGATTTATTACACACATGGTTTTGTGACTATAAAAGAAAAATTTAAGAAAGTTTGTGCATCTTGGATCCAACTTGATTGTAAAGAGGGACCTTGCATCTACCCAAAGCGGACTTTTGCCACGACATCATGGAGAACTAAATGCACATGAAGTTCGTGAATTCTTTAAAAGATGTGGAGTCAAATTGTCATTGACTACGACTTATAATCCAGAGGGGAATGCAAAGAATGAACATGGACACCCACCAATTATAAAAGCCTTGGTTAAAGCTTGTAATGGAAGAGTGAGAGAATGGCCTCGACTTCTACCTTATGCATTACAGGCTGATCAAACAACACATAGTTCGGTGACAGGATATATGGTAATAGAACTGATGACACGTCAAAAATCTATTATGCCAATTGAAGAACATGTGCCAATTTGGAATATGCTACCTTAGGAAGAGGGATTAATAAGAGAAGAGTTGTTGGCTATTAGAATTTGGCAACTTGAACAAAGACCAGAAGATGTGGAATTGACATTGAAAAGATTACAAAGGGCAAGGCTAAGGAACAAGGCTCGGTTTGATAAACAACATCGATTGAGGCCTAAAGCAATTGAAGAAGGTGATTAGGTACTTCTTTTATGACAACAATTTAGATAAGCAGCATAGTATCTTAAGAAAGTTTTCAAAACGTTGGTTTGGACCATATATAGTAGTAATAATTCATGATAATGTAACATATTTATTGAAGGAATTAGATGGTGCAAGGTTGAAGATACCTATTGCTGGGAAGTAAATTAAGGTTTTCAAAAGACGAGATAGAGAAATAAATATGGAGGATCATGTTGAAGATATCAATGACTTTGAAGAAGATAATTATATTAAAATGGATGATGAACATGATGAAGAAGAACTTGGTGTGAGAAATGAAGAGATGGTATGATGCCAATTATGATATTTGCTTCATTGGCGCATACCAGAGGATGCGCAAGTTCAGAGGGGGTGGATGACTTCTTGTAACACGTTTATATAATAAAAAGTATGAATAAGGATAAATTCTACTTAATACTTAGTTATCTTGATTTATTAGAAACTTAAGATACTTAAAAAAATGATTTATAAAAGCCTCTTAGATTAATTCTTGTTTTAATAGCTAAAAGATAAAAGTTAATTATTAAAATTTTCTTCTAGGTTATAGAAACCAATTCACAATTTTTAAAAAAGCCACAAGTTAATAAAAATAGGATAAGAGAAGTAAAAAATTAATATGGTAGATACCAAGATTGAATTGAAGATAGGATTAAATTTAAAAACCATTGAAATAAATAAGATCAATACCCGAGAGGTGACCAGATATGAGACAGGGTCAAAATCAAACCTTTAGCCACATAAACAACCACCAAAGGCAGGAATTCAAGATATTTGGAGATTAACAAGTAGGATTGAATAGCCAGCTTTAAGCTTGTTTTAAAGACATTTAGCTTGTTACCATAGGATTTTGGATGACTTTGCAATCATTACTCAAAATCAGTGTTTGTATTGGTATTTTGGATTTTATGTAAGACATTGACAACTTTTATTCTTGAATGATTTGTGCAATTTATATAGCATCTACAGTTCAAAATTTGATATTGTCTAGATTATTGGATGTGCTAAGTATATACAAAAGTTTGTATTAATCTAATAGTGCAATCAAGAGATATTTGGGCTTTGATACAAAAGATTGTCCGAAGTTGGCAGTTTAGGATTGGATAGGGTTTCTATGATAACTTAAGATCTACTAATTTGATCAATATAAATTTTGGCATGGTAATAGAAGACTTATAGATCAAGTTATACACTAAGTTTGAACTAAAGTTAATAATAGAAGAAGGAGAAATCACCATTGGAATTTTTGCATCAATTTTCAAGTTAGTGGCCGAGTTTCATCAGTGCGGTTTTTGGACATTTTCTTACAATTTGTAAGTTGGGTTGGGCTGAATGTTTCTAAGCATATAGAAGGCTTATACCAATACTTGTGTGCAAAATTTTACACTAAGTGGACAGTTGGATTAAAAGTTATAGCTTAACAAAATTCATTGATTAGAATTAGGACTTGCAAAGAAAAATAAAAATTACTTAATTATAAAAGAAATAAGGCAATTGGGATATATGTATAGTTGATGTTACTAAGAGGAGTATTTATAAATACTTTTGAGTTGAAATTTGAATTATATTCTTCATATATGGATGAAACCTATTAGGATTTTTTGATTATTTACAAACACAACTTTACCTTTCCACAGCCAAGTATCTAGTGCATTTCCAAATAAGACAATACGTAATACGAGAGCGGTTTAATTATATACCAAGATGAAATCTTGTGCCAATCTCAAATTAGTGGTATCACCTAATAATTAAATTTTTTTTACAAGTGATGCATGAGGTTCAATTAAATACCAAGTTAAGATCTCGTGCCGATCTTAATATGGCGGAATCACCCGTTAGTTGGACTTAATTTACAATTTAGAGATTGAAAAATAAGACCAAAGATAGTGCAAGTAATTTAAAAAATTTAACATGTGGATACCACAAAAATCAGATGGACTAGATAAAAGACAATCTGTAGGATAACCTGCAACAATTAACTATGCCTCATGGAGATCATCACTTCTCACAAGTATAGATTTAACGCCAAAAAGAAGTCATGCCGGCCATCAATCCAACTTCACTTCCTTACAAAACATCTAAAAATTGAAGTGCCTATCACAAACATAATCAGATTCTCTTAACAAAAGAGGTAGATTGGAGAAATTTTTGATGCACATAATTGAATGTTTTAATATTCAATTATACTACAAGGTGATAGAATGGTTAAGATGTTACTTGTAGGACAGCAAGTCCTGCCATGTTCTTTTCTAAACATACCTAAAATTTCAAATAAAAGAAAGAACTAAGGTTTGAAACCCACAAAGTTTTTCCTAGCCATGCTCCTTCCTTGCTTTTGTCTAAAATTTCAAATAAATTGAAAGCTAAGATTTGAGACCCACTAAGTTTTTCCTAGGCGTGCTCCTTCCTTGCTTTTGTCTAAAATTTTAAATAATTGAAAAGCTAAGGTTTGGAACTTATCATGATTAGTCTTAGATTTGAAGTTGTACTTGAAATCATTAAACAAAATAGATAAAGATAATAAGACAAGTAAAAATAAAATATAATATAATAAATATAATAAAATTAAAAATAGAAAAGCAAAAATAAAATAAAATAAGATAAAATAAAATAAAAGTTAAAATAAAAGTTAAAATAAAAGTTAATATGATATTAGAATATTAATAAAATAATTATAAAATAGTTATTTTAATTTAATGATATTATTATTTTTTATTTATTATTATTATTATTATTATTATTAATTTTTTCTTTTTTCTTTTTTATTTTTTTTTCTTTTTTTCTTTTTTATTTTTTTTTATTTTATTTTTTATTTTTTTATTTTTTTATTTTTATTTTTATTATAGTTTAATATAATTAAGATAAGACTTAAAACACAACAATCAAAAGCATAACATAAAATCAACAATATAAATGATTGAAGAAATAGAAATCACTAACCTCAATTGTATTCCACTTAAGGCAGAAACCTCTCTCTACTCTAAAAATCGCCAAAAATTCACTTCTTGTTCAATAGCATTGAAATTTATACCACTACAATCTAAGCTTCAAAGTGCTTGTACACCAAAAATTCCACTATTAAATAGTCACCACGCACTAAGAAATACCTTTCCAAACATGAGGTATATGAAACTACCAAGGCAGTGAACCACTTCCTAGTCTAAAATTCACTACAAATTCAAATCAAGTCCAAATTGAACGTGCAATAGCTTATTGAAAATTCAACATCAAGATACACCAATATAAAAAGTTTAAATTTAAAATATATAATACAAAAAAACTGATTGATGAAAATCCGAGAGCAAATCAACATTCACTCAATAATGAATTTTTTTTGAATAATTTATAAATTGAGAACTTGAAAAGCTTTGTATACACCAATAAAGAAGAGACGTAGAAAACTTACCAATGATGAAGATTAACTTTGAACCTCTCACTCAAAAAGACCAAGCAAAATCTGAATTACAACATATTAACTCCACATTCACACACACAATTAGAAGCACCACCTCCCGGCAAACGTGCCATTTATGTGAGGGTAAAATTCACTCCTCAACCCAAATTCTAAGGTGGCCTCAATTAAGAGTTGCTTATAAATTGTGGTATAAAGTATAAAAAGCAATAAATTACAATGAAGGAAAAGAACAACACAAAACAAGTAAAATATGTGAAATTAAGTAATTGCACATTACAAAACTAGTCACAATTTGTTCACTAGATTTTTATCTAGTAAAAAGTGAAAGTAAAAAATAAAAATTATATTTTCAAATAGATAATTTTTTTATCTTTTCAATGATGTAAAAAAAATATAAATCTAAATTACTATGAGTAAGTTATGATAATTCAAAGTTTGAAGGTAACTAATAGAAAAAGTTAAGTAGAAATTTTTACCTCAAGGATAACTTATTACAAGATCATGGATTTGAACCTCACCAAGGCTCACAAGTAGTGTATATGGGTGTCCTAGAGAGGCCACGAGGCCTTAGTCTTATCTTCCTACCTACATCCAAGGTGCCACAACCCAAAAAGGACTTGTGTACCTCCCTTCCTACAAGGACTACACTAGCTGCTAGTCCTCCTATTTTATACTACTAGAACTAATAATTTTTTTATTTTTGACTTCACCATGGTGTTCAAAAATACCCAATTAGCCTAGGACCCTTGTATGGCCTTCAAATCTTGCTCCATTTCTTCATAATGGCTCTCAAGGTGGTAAAACTCATTTTTACCAAAGTCTTCAAAATTGCTCTAAAAATTCTTAATAAATTCTTAATAAATTCTAAATAAATTCTAAAAATCTCTACAATATTTCTAAGATGATAATATCAATTTAAAACTATTTTATTCTACCTTGGAAATTTTTTATAATAATAAAATCAATAAAAATCAACTCAAAATCTTATTTTTTATAAAAATAATTAAAAAGACATGAGATTTCTTTCTCATACTTCTTCTACCTACTAAATAATATTTATAGATTTTTAATAAATAATATATGTAGTTAGAAGGCTAATGTAGATATTGGTTTCAATAACTAACTCTTAATACTTAATAATAAGTAAAAATATTAAATCAACTAAAATAATTGCCTCCAAGATTTACTAAGACTCCATTTTTATAACTTTTCTTCTAATAAGACTTCCATATTTATAAATACTTATAAATTCTAATAAACACTTAAATAATAAAAAAAATCTCTCTAATCATAGTATTTGTATAACTAAACGACTTAAGACTATATTTTTAACCAATCCACCAATTAAGATCTATTGGTGGGACTCACACATACATATGGTGAAGATAAATTGATGAAAAATAATGAAATAATTAAAATCAAGTATTATTGTAGCAATATGTTATTGCATGTAAAAAAAGTGTATAGGTAATTCCAATTTGAATGACATATTTTTTATTATAATAAGAAAAAAATAAAGCTTAAATAGATATATAAAATAATAAATAATAATTTTTAATAATTTTTGAGTATTAAAATATTTTATTAGTATTTTTTGATTATTATAAAATGAAAAGAATTTAAAAAGATTGAAATATTAGTTTTATTATCAATCAAGTTATATATGTAAAAGTATATTATTTCTTAATTAAAAATAAAAAAAAATGATTTATACTTTGAATCAATTTTTGTGTATTTGAGATTTGAAATTATAGTGAATGTTAAAAGAAACAACTTGAATAAGATAAACTACTTATATATTAAGTTTTTTAGAGCAATGTTAAATTGTTACTTAAAGAATAACCACTAAAGATAAGATAAAAATATTTCTATGTATTAGTAAATATTTTTGATAAAATTATAATTCTTTTTTTTTTTTTTTATTTTAGAACTAATATGTTAAAAAAATGGGATCCTAAATGAATGTAAAAAAATAAAAATAAATTGAAACAAAGAATTTTTCTTTAAAAGAGCATCACAACTACAAAATTAATATAAAAGAATGCCACATCTCTTGTGTAGAATGGACAATACACCATATAGTTAAAGTCCAAGGAATATGGTGCTTAGTGTTAAACTTGGATGTTAGATTGGTTTCTATTTTTTTACTTATTGAGATACTTAAATGAAACAAAAACTGGATAAAAATTATAGTAAAAATCATGAATAAATTTATAGATAGATTGAGACAAAAAGAAATAAATTACACTTAGAATGGACATAAACAAATAGATATTATTATCTTTAATATACAAGTTTGTGCTTTGAAATACAAGTAAATATTTACCATAAAATCTACCTATATTTATAATTTTATAGTATAAAGAAATTAATTGATTCTATATTTTTAATATTTTTTAATGCATGATATATGAATTCTATTTTGATTATGTTTATTTTTATGAAAATCAGAAAACCAACTCAAAAAATTATGTAAGTTTGAATTTTACTTGAATCAGTGTAGAAATTATTGTAACATAAATAAATAAAACAAATAAAATGTAAGGTATTAATTATACTCATTAATTAGATTTAAATGAGTATTTTAAACTTAATATGAAGATAGAAATTTTGAAAGAAATAAAAGAAAGAAAGAAGGAAACTCATAAGGCTGCAGCACATTTTAGAACTCAAAACTTTGTATTTAAAGCAAAATTATCTACAAATTTTTCAACAACTTCAAGGAAATGAATTTAAATTAAAAAAATTTAAATTACAATTCATGGCTTTTCATGTTCAAATTTGTAACTGATTGAAGATATTTATTTATTTACCTAAATGTGGATCTTGAAACGTTTATGACATGAAGATTTCCACGTTTGTTAATTTTTTAAAGAATAACATCTTAAAAATTAGTTGACGAATGAATGTAGTGGTTTGTTCCCACTGTCTACTTGAATGATGTGGGTCGGAAAGATTGGATGAGGAACTTGAAAGGACATCAAGCCTGGTGTGGTAGGAAAGGGAGGGGGTAAGTGTTTGAGGAGGTCGCAAAAGTGGAGGGGCACGGTGCCAATGGCCTCCAAGAAGAAGAAGGCAAGAAGGAAGGAAGGAGAGAGTGTGAGACATGGCAGGTAGTCGGGTGACTGGGTGAGTAAATAGGTAGGTAGGTAGGTAGGTAGGGCAGTAGATGTGGCCTGCCCCTTTCTACCTGTCTCAACCTCCAACCACCTACTTCGCACGTGGTAGGTGCCCACCTAGATGACATTTTGGCAGCCACGTCATCACATTGTACATGGCTCGGTTAATACACGTGGACAAAGCCAGACCGGCCATGCTGGCAATTCGCAGTGGTGGTCAGCAGAAGAGAATGCTGATGTGGGTTTCACCATTATTATTCATTTTAGAGACCTACTTTAAGTGGAAAGTATTTATAGTTTCTCTCTCTGTAGATATATATATATATATATATATATACATATAATTAAAGATAAAATAGAAATGATAACATAATCAATGTAATAAAAATGATTGTAATCAATCAGAAGTAAAATCTAAACTAGAATATTTTTTGAGGCTTCAAGAATTTTACCTATATGAGATATACAATGGTACTTAAAATCAAATTTTTTTTTTTAATGATTTTAGTTCCTCCAATATTTTAATGAGATTATTATTTATTTATTTATTCATCTATGTTATAACACAAAATATTTTAAATATGAATTTTTATATATAGTTACTTTATTATTAGTATTATTAACAAATATTTGGAAAATATTACAATGTGTTTAATTTTGATATCTGTAAAGATGACCATAGTTTTGGAAATCTAAAAATTTAATCTTTGACAAAATTCACTCTTAAAAGGTAAGATAAAAGATAACAATACTTCATTATTCTTTAATATAGATATGATTTGATAATGTGATTAATATACAACTATATAATACTAACATAAAATAATCTAACATATTTTAAATTTATAAAAGTAACAAAGACAAGTGTATAAAATAATAGTAAAAATTATGAATCAACTAACTTAAATTAATTATTCTTAACTATTTTTTCTTGATTATTTGAAATATTTATATTTATTTATTAAATTATATATTTTAAATTTTAATATTTTAAGAATTTAATATTACTTTTTAATATAAATATATATATTATATTTATTTCAATTTTAATTTTTGACTATAGTTAATATTTTAAAAAATAAACTATAATCTTAATCTAAAGATATTATTGTAGACACATGACAAAACATAGTCTTATGCACCTTCTAAAACTTTCTAATGCTTTTTAGATATTTGTATTATTTTTTGTAAATATTTAAAATCCTCTAAATCCTTCTATAATCTTTCATCAATTTCTAAATCCTCTCATAAGAATCAAAATGCTTCTATGGTTTTTTAGAAGTTTTTACAAATGATTGAGAGTCTTTACACACTTTTATAGTCTTGAATTTGGAAGGTCTTAAATAGTTATAAAAGCTCTAAAACTTTTTTATGTTACAATAATTTTTTTAAATTTTTGTATTACAAATACACTTAAATAACATTTGAATAATTATTCTTTTATCATTACTTATAAATTATCTGTAGTTTACAAAAACTTATATGTAATAATAAAAGAATAATGTAGTATTCAATTTGATGCTACTTTATTAAAATATTATAAATATATTAAAAAAGATGTGAAAATAATTTAGAAGAATTGTGATATATATATATTTTTAATTGATAACAAAAGTTTAAATATTGATATGTTAGATAAGTTTGATGTAATAAAATCAAAGGTTTAAAATTATTTTAACAAGTATGATTATTTCTATTCTTATGTATTTTAAGCTATCTTGATAAATTTATCAAATTTAAATTTTTGAAAATATTTTAACTAAAAGTATATTGGCTTTTTTTGCACCACTGTAGAAAGAATTTATGAAATTCTTGGCCATTTTAAAGTATTTATTATACAAATTTATTTCTTTTTAGAAATAATTGTCATAAAAGAATTACAAAAAAATATTTATAAAATTTATAATATAAAATACATATTTTTTTTAATATATGCTATATAAATTTGATAAAAATTTATTTGATTGGAATAATTAAAAAATAAGATAATTTTTTTTTAATTAGATGTCAAGCATGATATAGAGTATATTTACTTTATATTTTTAATATTAATATTTAAAATAAATTTATAATATAATTATTTATCTTTTAAAAGATTATAAATTTTTTTAGACATAGTAGTATAAATCTAATTAATACATCAATTTTTTAAAATTGTTATAAGGTATTATATAATTTTTTAAAATAATTCGATACAAGTTGGAAAATTTTAATTTAAATTGCCAATATAAGAGTTAAAGCACAAAAATAAAAATAAAAATAAAAATAAAAATAAAATATATATATATATATATATATATATATATATATTTATTCATTTATTTATGTTTCAACAAATCAAACCACATTGCATGATATTATTTTGATAAAAACACATTGAAGCTTTAAAAAACATTACTTGGCAAAAGTATCCTGCCAAAAATGATAATAGCTAGTTACAAAAAGAACCATGCAATTAGAGATTATTAACTTGTTTTCAAATTTGTGTCTTTTTATTTTTTGATTTACTGTCTTATTTTACAATACCTTTGTTTATCAAAACAAAATACAAAGATGTTTTTTAAAACCGTCTTAGATGCTAGAGTATCCATATATTTCATTCATGAAGAACTTACTAAAAAGAAATTATGTATTTGTAACAAAAATATTTTCAACACATATTAAAGTCATTGATAGACAACTTTTGGCATTGAATTTTTTATTAAGAAAATAAATCTTTGGAAGCTATTACAACATATTAAAGATTGTATATTATCTTCAACATCATTTAAAGTCTTTTAAATCTTAAAATTAATATATTTATATTTATAAGTTGAGATATAAAATTAAATAATATGTTGATCAAATAAAATAAAAAAGATATCCATTGAAAGTATAAAAAATTAAAAATATATTTTAGATTTATAGAAGCTAAAACATTTGTATAAGAATCTAAAAGATTTACAAGATTTATAATTAATACTAGTCTTCTAAATACTTCAATTACTAGAAGAAACTTATCTACTTAATAAAAATTAATTTAAAGTCCTATTTTAGAAAATAAAATATAAATATATTATTAAATCTTAAATTATATCATTTTATAATTAAATTACATGAAAAAATACTATTTGTTTTTGGACTAATGTAAAACTTATTGCAAAGAAGATTGGAAATATTATAATAATACATTGATAAATATTTGATTAAATTTTTTATCTTACAACCAAAATCACCACTAAAAAAAATGCTTTATATTACTATTTAATTTAAGAATATTAAGAGAACTTAGCTAATTTTATTTTTTTATAAATATTAATTTAATAAATATTTATAATATTATTAGAATTAAAAAAATAAATAAAAGATACCATTTTTTATAAGGTATAAATATTTTGAATATAAAATTATTTTATTTGGATTTTAAAATATGTTAAATTTTTTAAAATATTACTAATCAATATATTTTTTAAAATAATTAAACAATAGGTGATCACATGTATAAATAAAATATAATTATTTTATTAGAACAAAATAATTACAGGTCCCATATATGCTTAATGTGAAAGAAAGTGCAAGAATTAAAATTACACTTTAAATTAGAAAAATATCTTTTTTAAACATATGCCTTGGAAGTTTTAAATTGTGTTATATCAAGCAATATAAATATTTTGAATCTAAAAAAATTTAAAATACTATAGAAAAGAAGAAAACTTCATCAACCAAGGACACACTATTTTTTTTAAAAAATTACTAATATTTTGAAGATTTTTCTAATAAAATTATATTCTAAAATTATAACTATATTAATAAATTTAATAAAAATAAAAATAAAATAATGAGGCTAAAGAAATTTTAGGATATTAAAGAATTTTATTTATATCTAATATTAATATATAAAAGTATTTTATTTAGAAGAATATTTGTCTATTTCTATTTTAATTTTTAATACTTTTTAATATAAATAATAATTTTATACTTAATTTTTCAATAGAAGTAAATGATAAATATTACAATAAAAAAATCTTAGGATTATTTAAATTTTTATTTAAAATTTTAATATTTATTTGAAAGAGATATATATGTAATATATATATATATATATATATATATATATATAGAATTTAACATGTTTGAAGAGTATATGAATTTTGAATCAATAATAAGCTAAGTAAAATATGTCATTATTTTTATTTGATTTTGTAATTATAAATTATCTTAAGAAGTTTTTTAAAAAAATATATTATTTTTTTATTAATAATATTTGATGCTTCAATATATATATATATATATACTTGGTCCTTATTATAATCAACATCTTTAAAATCAACTTTAAGTTCTAATCAATCTATTTTGTTGGTCCCAATCTACACCATCTATATTATATTATATTATATAGTCAATAATTTCTTCAATTTCAAGAGATTGATTATAACAAGGATTGACTATATATATATATATATATATATAATAAATATTAAATCAATAAATAAATATTATTTGAAAAAAAATTATATTATATCAATATTAATTTTATAAATTATTATAATAAATAAATAATTTTTAATATTCCAGAAGTTCAAAGAATTGAAATAAAAGAAGTTCATTTTATATCACAAGCAAGGAATTACAATAAGATACAAGAGCAAGACTAGAAGGTCCAAGCTAAGTCACAAAAATTACATTATTGAAATCAAGGATCCTCTTAGCTTTGACTCTTATATATATATATATATATATATATATATATATCTTAGGTACAAAGAAGCTATCACGGACATAAGATTTACTCCAGTAATTATCTAAATAATATAGACCAATAGAAGTAGGTAAAATAAATTGATTTGATAATATCTGATAGAAAAGCTTCCTAGAAGCTTCATAGACACGGAATCACATTTATTCATGTCTATAGGTGATTGATAGGTTAGAAACTTGGTCAACAAGCTAGCCACATGGCGCACATATTGGTAGCTTGAAGAACAAGTTAGCCATGTATCACACATGTTGGTAGCTTGTAGAACAAGCCAAGTACGTGGCGCACATGTGAAAAACTTGTAGTGTAAATTTGACATGTGTCTTACAAATTAGACACATGTAGGAGGTCCTATTAAATACCGCCACGTAGCTCTTAGTTATATAATATTTATAGAGGCAAGAGTGAAGCCTTCTTCACTCTTGTCAATTCCTTTCTTGTTTCTAGTCCAGATTCAAGAGTATATAGTTTTCTTGTCTTGTGGCAATAGCCATTCTAATTTCTTCTAATATACATACTTCTTTACTTTTATTTTGTTATACTTCTTAATAGAAGTTTCATATGTTTATTTGCTTTCATTGAGTTCTTATTCTTGATAGATTGAGAAGACTATACATACATTATCAGAGCTTTTTCTTTTCTTGATTAAGAGTGGATTATCTCTTTCTCTTGATAAGATATAAGCATATTAGAAGTTGTGAAGTACTCACTTCTAAACTGATATTGTTTTTAGAATTTTTTCTTTTGAGTGTGTTATTCTGCATTTCTTGAAGTGAGAGTAGACACCTTCCTTTCTATTGTGTTATTATGGTAGAGCTTATGAAAATGAAGAGTACAATGGCATAAATGTAAGAACAAATGAGAGAGCTAATGCTTGCAATGCATCAACTTAGTTTACCACCACAAAGAGCAACAAGATTAATAAGAAGTGAAGATATAGAAATGGTTGGAGCTGCGTCAATATCTACACTAAACCATACTATTTCACCTATGATGGAGCATCGTTCAAACATTAGAGAACCAAAAGTTAATTTACCTAAGAAGTTTGATGGCATAAGATCTAAATTTCAAGGATTCGTCAATGAAGTATAACTGGTGATTGAACTTCAACCTCAGAGTTATCCTATTCAAAGATCTCAAATTAAGTTTATTAGAACGTTATTTTTGGAATCTGCTTTATTGTGGTTTTTATCTTTTTTTGAACAACATGATTCAATATTGGATAATTTGGAGGCATTTTTAGTGGAATTTTGATCTATATATGGAAAACATGATGCAATCCGTGTTACAACCAATAAGATTTAGATCCTATGACAAGGCAATCAATTAGTGTTGTTATACGCTTTACAATTTTGACAACTAGCGACTGATATCAAGTGGGATGAGGTTGCACTCATCAACCAATTTTTCTACAGATTATAATATGAGGTAAAAAAATTAATGTTCAATTTATCTGATTCTCAAACATTGAATCAAGCAATTAATTTTGCTATAAAGTGTAACAATGGACTTTTTGAATTTTGATCTGAAAGTCATATAAGAGAGTCTCAACATTATTATTCAATGGCAACATCAACGTCCTCACAAAACGTATATTCGCAAGTAGAAGACATGCAAATTGATGCAGTATGTTTTAAACCTCTTATTGAACAAGAAAAGATTCGGTGTCGTCAAGGAGGATTATGTTTATATTGTGGAGAATCTAAGTATATTACTCAATATTATCTGAAGAAACGTCACAACTACAAAATGAGGAGTACAGTTGTCAAAGAAGACAACATGTCAAAAAAAAAATTTGTCCAGCTACAATAGGCACTGTGCAATTGGAATCTTGTACAATTCCTAATGAAGGTCCTATTCTCTCCTTAGAACCCTCTCTTTGTTTTATAATAGATATATATTTAGGACCAAAAAACTACAAAGCCTCTACCTTATTAGATTCAGGAGCCTCAACATGCTTTCTAAATGAACAATTTGTTAATAATCGTAAAATACCTTTAATACAGAAAACTAAATCCGTACATATAGAAGTCATAGGTGGTCATTCATTATCTTCTGGAGATGTCATTTATAAAATCCGTCCTATAAAAGTAACAATAGATGGTCATAATAGCTACGTAACCTTTAACATAATTAAATCTCTGTTTGATCTAGTTATTTTAGATTTATCATAGTTAGAAAAATATAACCCTCAAATAGATTGAAATTCTTGTAGATTTGATTTTTCTCAAAACGTTATTAAGCATCTTGTCAATCAAGTAAAAAGCTATAAGTCTAGTATAATAAAATCCATACTTATAGGTGCAAAAGCTTTTATACATGTAGCAAAAGAATGATCAACTTTTTCTATTTATGCCATACCTATTTCTGATGGTAGAAAGATTTTAAGTGACATTCCAAGCCAATATCTGGATTATCAAGATGTTTTTGAGAAAAAAAATATAAATATTCTTCTAGAACATTGTCCGTATGATTGTTCAATTGACATCAAAGAGGGAGCTTAGCCTCCATTTGGACCAATCTACAACTTATCACAAAACGAGCTGGTTGAACTTAAAGAATGCATTGATGAAAACTTAGCCAAGAATTTATACATCATTCAAAATATCTAACAGGAGCTCCTATCTTATTTGTAAAGAAAAATAATAGATCACTACGGACGTGTGTAGATTATCAAAGGTTCAACAAGAATATAATGTCATGCCTTTTGGACTCATGAATGTATCAATTATTTTTCAACATCTTATGAATGATATTTTTTGTGAATTTTTAGATGATTTTGTTGTTTGTTACTTAGACGATATTTTAATCTATTCTAAAGACGTAAAAGAACATGAATCAGATATTCGTCGTATATTTTTCAAGTAAATCCAATTAAATATGCCCTTAGATCTTCTTGTTCATGATATTAAGAATAATTCTTCTAAATCTCATGATATCTCAAAGTTTGAATTCAAGGACAACTTATTTTTTTGAAAGACGTTTATATGTTCTAGAAGATGAAGCACGACTACGTACTCTTGAAGCTTGTCACAACTTCCTTGCAGCTAGATATTTTGGATATAATAAGACCTTGGAGCTAATTTTAAGAGATTTTTGGTGGCTTCAAATGTGAAATGCTATTAAAGAGTTTGTGCAGTCATGTGATATTTGTTCAATATCAAAAACTCCTTGTCATTGATCTTACAGACTTCTTTAACCATTATCTATATCAAAACAACCTTGGTCTTCTATTTCTATAGATTTTATCACGAATCTTTGAAATTTAAGTTCATATGATTCTATATTTGTGATTATAGATTGTTTCACCAAGATGGTATATTTTATACCATGTACAAAGTCTATCACAAGTGAAGAAACAACTAAACTCTTCTTTGGCAATATCTATCGCTATCATGGATTATCAAAGGATATTATATCAGATAGAGGGACATAATTTGTATCAAGATTTTGGAGAATGCTTTTTAAGATTTTAAAGGTGGACATAAAACTATCTTCAACTTTCTATCCTCAAACTGATGGACAAATGGAGTATATAAATCAAGTCTTGGAGCAATATTTAAGGTGTATCATCAACTATTAACAAGATGATTGAACAACTTTCTTACTATTGGCAGAGTTTGCTTATAATGATATGATACATTCTTCTATGCACAAATACCTTTCTTTGCCAATTATGGTTATTACCCATGACTTGATACTTTTGATTTTTCAAAAGTTGATAATCCAACAACAGAAGATTTGACAATTCATTTGTCAGAGCTACATGCAATAATGAACGTACAATTAAAAGAAGCTCAAGAATGACAAAAAATAAATGCAGATGCGTATTATAAGGAACAACCACAATTCAACGTGGAAGACAAGGTATAATTACTTCATTGCAACATCAAGACTACTCGTCCTTGTAATAAGTTGGACTATCATAGGCTTAGACCTTTTCCTATTTTTGAACAAATTAATCTAATTGCATATTGATTATACCTACTAGAGTCCATGAAGATCCATCTTGTATTCCATATATCTCTTTTTGAACCATATAAGATAGTGAACATACCAAGAAGAAGACAAGTGCAACCTCTTCTTATAGACGTGGAGAATAATTAAGAATTTGAAGTGAAAAAAATCTTAGATTTGAGCCAGCGCCAAAATAGGTTAGAATATCTTGTTCATTGACATGGATATGACATTAGTGAATGCACATGGGAACCAACAAAGAATCTTGCAAATGCAGCAAAGAAAGTAGAGGCTTTTCATTAACAACATCCATTAAAATCAAGATGAGGACCTTCCCTATAAAAGAAATATGATCTAGGCAAGATAATATTCTACTTTCTATCCTTATTTATAGCTTCTTTGTATTTGTAACATTAAGGAGATGGAAAACCAACAACCAATGGATTCAACTCAAGAACCTTCATTTGCTGATTTATCAAATGAGACATTATGACTATTATAACCTTCAAAACGATGAAATAGAGATGAAGACCCTCAAGAATGACATGTCTTTCCTCGGATTGATCATAAAATATAACGTGTTTGGTATCACAACCTTGGAAGAAATTCCCAATGTTTGGTGATACTTTTAGAGGTAGGAACTACTTCTAATGGTGTTCCTAATATTTTTTATGAAGGTAGTTATAAAGGCCTCAACAATGATCAAATAAAAGGATAGTTCTCTCGCCCTGATATGGAGCATTATTGATGGCTAAAAAGACCTATCAATTACCTTTGAAAGGAACAAAGATCAGAGTATGTGGCAAGCACAATTCGACGTATCCTGGACTTCCTCAACATGTAATCACTGCTTCTTGTGGAACTCGTCCCTAGAAAGGGGAATAATGTCATGGACATAAGATTTATTCTAATAATTATCTAATTAATATAAATCAATAGAAATAGATAAAATAAATTGATTTGATAATATTTGATAGAAAAGCTTCCTAGAAGCTCTATAGATATGAAATCATCTTCATACATGTCTATAGGTGATTGGTAGGTTAGAAACTTGGTCAATAAGCTAGCCACATAGCGCACATGTTGGTAGCTTGCGGAACAAGCCAAGTACATGGTGCACATGTGGAAAACTTGTCGTGCAAGTTAAACACGTGTAGGAGGTCCTATAGAATACCGCCATATAGCTTTTAATTAGACAGTATTTATAGAGGCAAGAGTGAAGCCTTCTTCACTCTTATCAACTCTTTTCTTGCTTCTAATCTAATTTTAAGAGTGTATATTTTTTTTGTCTTGTGACAATAGCCATTCTAATTTCTTTTAATATACATACTTCTTTCTATTTTGTTATACTTCTTAATAGAAGTTTCATATGTTTATTTGCTTTCATCGAGTTCTTGTCCTTGATAGAAGCTCTTTGAAGAGTTTTTTTGATGCTTCGAGATGAATCAAGCTTAATATCTTTCTATGACAATTTGAAAACCTTCTAGGATCTTTTAGAACCTTCTTAAAACCTACTAGGATCTACCAAGGTATTTTTGAAATCATCAAGAATCTTTTAAAATCTTCTAAAATCAAGTAGAACCTTCTAAAATCTTCCAAAATTAAACAAAATCTTTTAAAATCTTTTAGAAACTTCTTCCATTGTATGTCTATAACATCAACTCTTTCTTTAGTTCTAAGTTCTATAAGGAAGGATAGAATTGAAATTAATTAAAGAAAAAAAAATCAAAGATATATCACATGGTATTTTCCACATACTCAAGTTGTCTTTTGTAAGTTAAAAGATTTATTAATTCTTGCAATCAATGATAGTAATCAATGCCTTTTACTATAGATCAAGTTTAAATTTTTATATCTACATTACAAAAATGTCCTTCAAAATAGTTCCATCCTTTAATAATCTAATATAATATCATCTAGCAATCTATGATATTGATAAATATTATCAATTTAGAATTTGGTTATTTTTTTAATTAATAATAGTCTCCTTGTAAGAGACAAAATGTGCCATCTTGATAAATTGGCCAATAACTATGTATATGGTATCAAAAGAATTCAATAGTAGAAGATCTATAATAAAGTCTATTGATATAGAAGACCAAGGTTGTTTTAGAATTGGTAGTAATTGAAAAAATCCATATAAATAATGTTAAAGATTTTTTGATCTAAAACATGTGTTGTAGGAAAAGATAAATTTCTTGATAGCTTTCTACATTTGAGGCTATTAAAATTTTTTAGAAATAAATCCTAATATCTTATTGAATTTAAAATATCTTGTAATTAAAAAATTATGATGTGTTTGAAAAATACAAAGGTATAATGGTCCTTTTAGGATATACAAATATTTTTCAAAATAGAAGAGATTATTTTCAAACTTGAATTTACTTAAATTATTGTGAATATTGGTAGAATAATATTTAATATTAGAAATAAGAGAGTTTGAAGTCAAAGTTGCATGAATTTAATCAAAAAACAAAGAATTCACTGGAATTAATACATAAGTTGCTCAAATACAAAATTTCTTAGGTTTTAAGATTGTTATTTGTTATGGATCATATGTTGCTTCTTCTTCTTTTGATACAAGGTATAGTTGTCTTCATAAAGTATCTTACAATCTTTATTACTTTCTAAGTTGATGTTGAGGTTGAAACAAGATGGAGACATGTTCCAACAAGCTTGACAATGATTTAAAATATAAGCCAATATAAAATACTCAAGGTTTTTATGCTTTGTACACATATTTGGTAGTTGTAAAGCGCCTTCAAGCAAATAGAACCATTTTTGAAAAGAATCTACAATAATAAAAAGTTTCTTGTCATAGATTTTATAATTAATTTCTCTAGCTAAGAATTTTTTGGAATAAAATGCAACTAGATGCATCTTCTTTCTCTTCAAGATTAAGATAAGATTGCTTTCAATGCAAAGTTTGAGGCGTCAATTGCCATAAAAATAGCTTAAAAAAGTTTGAATGAATCATAATATAAACTTTAATGAATATTAATTTTAAGCATTCAAAGGCTTTCTCAATTTTTGATTGCCATTCAAACTTATTCTTCTATGTCAATTGTATAAGCAAAGCAGCTATCTGAGATTATTTATTATTAAAGATCCTATAGAAGTTTGTAAGTCTAAAAAAACATTGGATATTATGTATCAATTTTAAAGTTATCTAATCACTAATGTTCTTAATTTTCTTTGGATCCATTATTAAGCCTTTATTTGAGATAATATAGCTAAAAAATTCTACTTGGGATTCATGAAATACACATTTTTTTTAATTTGGTATATAATCTAGTAACTTGTCATTTTTATAAGATAAGACAAATATATCATTTATGCTTTTTTGGAGCCTTAGAATAAATCAAGATATCATCTAAATAACATATAATAAAATCATCAAGGAATTCACAAAATACATTGTTCATCAAATATTAAAAAATGGCTGGCATATTTATAAAGCTAAAAGATATGATATTAAATTTGAAGTACCTATATCTTGTATGAAAATTTATCTTCTATTCATCTTCTTCTTTGATGCATATCAAATTATAAGCTTTATAGAAATCTATTATGGTGTAAATTTTAGTTTGATTTAATTGGCCAAAGAGCCTAAATATCACTAGTAAAGAATAATAATTTTTTATTGTCACTTTGTTGAGGCCATCGCACTTGATGTACATCCGTAAAGATTTATTTTTTTTCTTCACAAAGAATGTAGATACACCAATAAGAGATTTTGAATGTTAAAAAAAATTCTTTATTAAATTCTTGTCAATATATTCTTTCTATATTATAAGCTTATTTTGTGATAAGTTATAAATTGGACCAAAAGGTAGTTGTGCACCATCTTAAAAATCAATAGTACAATTGTATAGACAATCTTCCGACAAGATATCCACATTTTTTTTTTCAAATATATTTTAAAAATCTTGATATTCTTTTAAAAGAATTATTGGAGTACTTCTTGCTTCAAATATTGGAATTGTATAAACAACAAAAAAAGTGTCTTTCTTGGTTGCTCTCATAAAAACTCTAGCTTCAATAAATAAAGATTTTATGGTTTTAAATCTATAAGGTGTATGATATTTTCTATTAGGTTTAATAATAATATGTTGTGATATTCTAAAAAAATTTATTTTATAAGATATCTAATTTATACAAGGATTATATCTTTTAAGCCAAGAAAGTTTTAAAGCTTTAAGTCTCCATTTAACTCTAGATTGGATATAAAAATATTATTGGGTTTCTTGACTATATGAATTTTATGGATTTAAAAAAATTCTAAATCAATAAAACAAGTAGAGGCTCTTAAATTTACTAAAACAAGAATTTTGAATTTTTAGACATTTAAACATATGAATATAATAAAGCAATAAAAAGAATTATATGATAATACATGATCTTTTTTTATTTGTAGAGAAAAAATCAAGTTGCACAATTTTTATTATAGCTAGATGTCTTCGTTTTCTTGCAAAGTATTTAATAATGTAGCTGCACTCCTCATTCAATATATATGTTGATACTTTTTATAGCAATTATTAGCCTTGTGGCTAAGTTCTCTATAATATAAATACAAGCTATAATTTTTTTAATGCTTCTTTTTTTATTTAAAAAATAAATTATAGCAAATTGTATTAATCTATATATTTTTTTATTTCCAAATATTTTTTAAAATTAAAAAATATAGAAGATGCCAAATAATTAGATTAAAGTCATAGTAGAAGCAATAGATTTTTTTTTTTATTGATGTTGAAATAGCTGATTATTATAATTTATCACTTAATTAATAGCTTCATTAAAAATTTGAAGATCAAATATAAATAATAATAGATCCTTTACATCATTTTGTAATCTCTAATAAAATTGAATTATTAATGCGTCTTCATTCTAATTGATATCATATACTAATTGCCAAAATTTTGAAGCATAAACAGATGCAAAATGTGTTTTCTTTTGAAGGGCTCAAGTTTTAGTTGTGGTAGAACAAATCTTATCATGATCACCAAAAGCTTTCGCAAATGCCGCCAAAAATATTTTTAATTTATGTAATATAGAAGAATTTTTCTCAAATAATCAAACAAACTAGAATAATGTCAAGCATGCAAGATAGCAGGTTAGCCAAGAACCAAGGAGAAGAATTCAAAACTAGAATAACTTCAAGAACAAAGAATTGGATGGACAGGAACAAAAACTAGATCAAAAATAAGAAATTGGATTAATATCAAGAACAAGACAATACTCTAGATTGCTCCAAGACTTGTGTTGGTAAGACTGAGGTACTCTTCAATCTTATTTCTTATTTATACTATAAGGCCTTAAGTCCTATAGGACCTTCTAAAAATATCTTAGAATATTCTAGAAGCTTGAGGAAGATTTAAGAAGACTCTAAAAAGTCTATGGAAGGTCTTAGAAGGTTGAAGAAGATTCTGGAGGATCCTAAGAGTATCTTAAAATATTTTAAAAGCTTCAAGAAGATTTTGGAAGATTCTAAAAAGTCTACGGGAGATTTTAGAAGGTTAAAAAAGATTCAAGAGGATTTTCAAAGACTAAAGAAGATTCTAAAAGATTTTAGAAAGCTATAGAAGATTTTAAAAGGTTATAAAAAGTTCTAGTGGTGACTTAAAGTATGTCCGTGACATCACCTTTCCTTCTAATGATGAGTTTCACAAGGAGCCAAAGCAATTTGATGATCAAATCATATGCGTAAAAATTCTAGAATTTGTCGGAGTAGAGAAGCTATATATTTTGTCTTTTGTTTGTTGATTATTGGTTCAACATGACCTTTGAGATGTCATCAATGACCTCCAGATATAACTTCTATTAGACCAACATCCCATCCAAGAATTTGTTCTTTGTTGCGACCTTCAAAACATCCTTTGAAGATAATTTCTAATCCACGTAGAATCATTCTTCCAACTTTGAGGAGTATTACGAAAGCTTGGGCATTTGAATCAAGATTTTTCTGATGAGGCCATATCTCCAAAGACTCCAAGTGTGGCCTTACTTGATATTGGAATACTCCTTCTTCATCTTGTCTATGTTCTTCAAACTTAGCAAATTATAAAAGTTGCAATAATTCTCTAGCTGCTTCTATGATAGAAGAGTCTTTTGATTCTTATTCCTGTAATTTCTTTAAAATACAAAGATTTGACATCATAACTAATAAGCTTCTAGTACGATCTATTCTATTCTAAAAAAAATATAAATGTAGCTCTTGGCATGGCTCTCTCCTTTTTATATTGATCTTTTCTTGTTGATAGGAAGAATCATTTAGAAGTCAAAAGATGTTATTGTCTATGAAATCTTCAATGATTATTGATTCTAGGTTTTTTAAGATATTATTGATAGAATTTACAAACTTTCATAGGTGCATTCTTTACATTATCTGAGAGTTCCTATGTTCTTTCGTTAATTTCATAGCCCTTCCAATGGATGAAATATTCCAATCATCCGTATCTTATACGTGAATCCAATATTTCATTCACCTCATATTCAAGCTCTTGATTGATTTCAACTGGAGCTGGTAGTGGAATAATTCTTTTAGCAATATTTGATTTATAATAGGTTTATAAAAGCGAGACATGAAAGACTGGATGAATGTGTATACTATTTGGTAGTTCAAGACAAAAATTTATTGGATTTACTTGGTGTAGAATTGTAAAAGGACCAAGTTTTTGATAGTCTAATTTCCGTAATGGTCGATTTGTTTGTATATTTCGTCGAAGTAACCAGATATAATCTCCTACATAAAAATTCGGTTGGTTCTTGTGATGAATATCTATATAGTCTTTATATCAATCTTGGGCTATTTGTAATTTGAATTCCAATTCTTCATGGATGGTTTTTAAATAGGTAGCTTGACTTTTTGGAGCAGGGCTTCTCATATCTTCAATTTGGAATGGATCTGTTCTAAGGTGATAACCATAGTTTGAGAAGAATGGAATTTGCTTTGTTGAAGAATATTTGGAGTTATTATATGCAACCTCAATGAATAGTAGAAAGTCCATCCAATCATCTTGTTGATAATTTATACTACAATAAAGATATTGTTCCAAGATCTGATTCACTCGTTCTATTTGACCATCAGTTTGAAGATAATAAGTGGATGAGAGGTTGATCTTGACCTTTAAAAGCCAAAATAGTCTTCTCCAAAAGTTTGATACAAATTACAATCCTCAATCTGAAATGATATTAATTAGAAGGCCATGCATTTGATAAATATTATCAATAAAAAGCTTGGCTATTTCGTCTCCAAAAATAATCTTGTTGCATGGGATAAAATATGCCATCTTGGTAAGATGGTCTACCACTACAAAAATTCAATCTTTTCCATTTAAAATTGAGAGGTCTGTAATGAAGTCCATAGATAATAATTGCCATGGGCCCTTAGGAATTGGAAGCGGTTGCAAAAGTCGATATGGTTGGTGTCTTGGGATCTTTGTTTCAACACAAATTTTGCATGATTGGATGAATTTTTTCACCAATTTTCACAATTGATGCCACCAATAGTCTCTTGATATCAATTCCAAGGTCTTATTAAAGTCAAAGCGTCCAACTGTTAAAAGACCATGTTAAGCTTCAAGAATTTGAAGTCTTATAGGTCTTGGAGGAACATATAGAAGATTCTTGAAGTATAACAATCCATCTTTCAATTTGAAATTATTATTTTTTTTTACATATGCATTTCTTAAATATTATTGGATGTTCTTTATAAATGGATCTGTCTTCATTACTTTTTGGATTTCCGTCTTGAGATTTGTATTTATATAAGTAGATATCGTTAATGTCTTTAATTACAAATTGGATAGGTTCAACATGATTGATTTTTGTTGATCCAATACAATGTCTCCTATTCATAGTGCAAGATATGATCATTGAAAAAAGGCATCTGATTTTTCTTGAAGTTTTTTCGGACAATATGTAATCACAAAATCAAATCGAGATAATGACATGTTCCATCATGCTTGTTGACGATTTAAAACTCAAGCACTCATTCTAAAATATTCTAAGTTTTTGTGGTCAGTATATATTATGATCTTGTATTGAACTCCTTCCAACAAATGGTGCCATTTTTCAAAAGCATCAATAATTGCTAATAATTCTTTGTCATGGATCTTCTAATTTATCTCTGTAGCTAAAAATTTTTGAGGCGGAATGCTATTGGATGTAGTTGACCATTATTACCAGTTTGAGAGAGTATAGATCCCAATGCAAAATCTCAAGCATCTATTTCCAAAATGAATGATTTTTTTGGATTTGCATGGACAAGTATATGAGCAAAAATAAAAGATTCTTTTAGCTTCTTGAATGCTTCTTCAATCTTATCATCTCAAATAAATTTGTCCTTGCATGTGAGTTGTATTATTGAAGTCGTAATCTTGAAATAATCTTTGATGAAGATTCTATAGAAATTTATAAATTTCAAGAAACATTGTATATCTCTAATTGATGACGATTGTTTTCACTCCATAACAGTTTGTATCTTCTTTTGATCCATGGAAATTTTATTTTTTGAAGTGATATATCCCAAAAATTCAACTGATAATTGGTAGAAAGAGAATTTTTTTAATTTGGCATACAATCCATTTTCTTGTAGTTTCTCTAATACTTTCCATACATGATATTCATGCTCTTCTTAGAAAAGATCAAGATATCGTCCAAATAGATGACTACAAAGTCATCAAACTATTTTCATAAGAAATCATTCATCATATGTTGGAAGACTGCAAGTGCATTTGTAAGTCCAAAAGGCATAACATTGTACTCGAAATGTCCATATCTTGTACGGAATGCTGTCTTCCATTGATCTCTTTCTTTAATCCTGACTAGGTTGTAGGCACCTCTCAAATCAATCTTTGCAAAAATCTGTATTTGTCCTAATTGTTCCAATAATCTTGAGATTAATGGTAATAGATAGTGATTTTTTATAGTTATCTTGTTCAGACCTCGATACTCAACACACATAGGTAAGGAACTATCCTTTTTTTTCACAAATAATATAGGAGCTCTAGCAGGTGATTTTGAATGTCGAATAAAATTCTTGATTAGGTTTTCATGAATATACTCTTGCAAGGCTGTAAGCTCCATTTGTGACAGATTGTAAATTGGACCAAATGGAGGTTGAGCTCTATCTTGTAATTTGATTGCTCAATCATAAGGACGATGTTTGGATAATATGTTTGCTTTTTTCTATTCAAATATGTCTTCCACATTGTGATATTGACTAAAAATATCCTACTTCAGTTGCTTCATTGATTCTTTTAATGGAATAGCATACAATATAAATATATATATATTTTTTGCTGCTTGCATAAATGCTTTAGCTTTAAGGAATAAAATAGTATCTTATTTTTTTTTTTGATGTGTGGATCTTAAAAAAATCTTTTATATATTCCAATCAATATCTGGATTATATAGCTCAAATCAAGGGAGTCCAATGAAAATAGGATTTGTCAGACATCTAATGATATTGAAAATAATTTGTGATATTTGATCTTTTAATATCACTTCCAATGGTTGGATTTCTTTAGCAACATCTCCTGATGCAAGGTTTCGTCTATTATTGACTTCAACGGGTACATGATGGATCTTCTTTACAAGTAGTAGATTATGCCTGGTTGCAAAATTCTTATCTATAAAGCATATTCAGGCTCTAGTATCTAAAAGGACTTTAACAAAAATTCCTTATTTCAAGGTTCTTAAATATATATGAAGTATAAAATAAGATGTTGGATCCGGAGGTAAAAAGAGACCTTTTTCTAGTGCTTTAGATTTGGGGATGTCCAATCGTAAGGTTCCTATTGTGGTTAGACGTCTTCGTTTTCTAATCTTTCCAATTTGGATATTATACCTCGTGCCTTGAATTCTCTGGACTTATTTGGACAATTTTTTGCCTTCTGATTGGATCTTCTACAATATAGGTATAAATTCTCTTGCCGATACTTAGTCTTTTTTATTGGTATTAATGGCTTGAATTGAGTCACATCAATGTGTATAGATTTAGGATATGTTAATAGCTTTTCCAATACTCTTGAAGATGTAGCAATCGTACCTTGATAGGTATTGCTAAAAATTGATTGCCTTTCTTATTGTAGTTCAAATAGGCAATTGTCACAAGTAATAGCTTGAGCTATGAGTTCTTCTAAGCTTTCAACTCTTGGCATCATGATTATTAAATTCTTTATATCACCTTTTAGGCCATAACAAAATCGAGTCATAAAAGCCTTATCATTCCAATCAAGATTACAAATAAGTTGTTGAAATTTTAGAGCTTAAATCATAGCTGAATGTTGTCTTTGTTGTAGATTTTGGATCTTCCTCTCTACCACCTGCTCTTGATCATTGTCTCCAAATGCAACAATAAATCTTTCCATAAAAGCTTTTAAATTGTATAAGATTGGAGAATACTTTTCCAACAGTGGTAGAAATCATGATTGAGCACTTCCTGATAAAAAGGTGCTCACAAAAGCGACTTGAGTGAATCCATCTGGATAACAAAAAGGATATAGTCATAAGTAAAGCCGCACTTGTTGTACAAATCCTTGAAAGTTGGATCTTGTTCTATCAAACTTATTAGACATACTAGCTTTTGGCTCTTTT
This sequence comes from Physcomitrellopsis africana, assembly GCA_036785485.1. Classification (NCBI taxonomy): domain Eukaryota; kingdom Viridiplantae; phylum Streptophyta; class Bryopsida; order Funariales; family Funariaceae; genus Physcomitrellopsis; species Physcomitrellopsis africana. Next base: position 799,399 of record JAWRVF010000050.1, read on the forward strand.
ATGACAACCCTTAGAACTTCTAGAAAAGTTGTGTGTATAGCTTGTCTATCACTTGCTTCTTTTAATTGAATAATCTTTTGTTGTAAGTTATGAATTTCTCGCTTAGTTTCTTCAGATACTTGCTTCATTTGTAATTTTTTTTTATTCTAAAAAGTCTATGGGAGGTCTTGGAAGATTGAAGAAGATTCTAGAGGATTTTCAAAGATTAAAGAAGATTCTAAAAGATTCTAAAAGATTCTAAAAGATTTTAGAAAGCATGGAAGATTCTAAAAAATCACAAAAAGTTCTAATAGTGGCTTAAAGTATGTCTGTGACAGATAAAGCTTGACTTAAGAATAAGATTCTAACTAAACCAATATGAGATACTTCCATAAAATATCATTGAAGTTAGAATAAAGTAATAAATTATACTTGATTTATAAAATTTAGAAATTTGAACAAGTTCCATGAAATTTCTTTGGAATATTAATTTTTAATTCTTTTACTATTGATATTAAATCCTTTAATGAAATAAATCTTGATAATGGAATTTTTAGAGTGACTTGTGATAGCGGTTGAGATAGTTTTATTCTTTGACTATTATATATGGTCATATAAAGTTTTTTATCTTACTTAGACAAGATCTTTGTCTTGACTCTCAATGCTTCAAGAGCATTTATAATTAAATCCAATTTGATTGCTTTGAAATTTGCCATATCAAATCTTTTATTTCTTTTTATAAAAAAAAATAAGAAAAAAAAAATAATAAAAATTAAAAATAATGTTAGTCTAGAGAAGGATAATTTATAATCATTAGAGAGCTATAGTACTTCTAAGAACAAGGATAATCTGCATTCTATTTAAAAAGACTAAGCTTTGATATTGTGTTGTATTAGTCTCAACAAATTGTTATGGATACACCGCTCAAATAAAATAAGACTCTAAAATTTCAAAAAATTAAAACAAAAGAGATTTACTTTATATCATAAGCAAGGAACTACAACAAGGTATAAGAACAAGGATAGAAGATTCAAGCTAAGCCACAAGAATTATTTTGTTGAGACTAAAGATCCCATCAACTTTGATTCCTATATATACTATGTGCAAGGAAGCTCCTTGAGGAGTTTTTTTGATACTTGGAAGTGAAGCAAGCCAAAGATCCTTCTATGACCATCTAAGAACCTTCTAGAATCTTTTAAAACCTTCTTGGAATCTACTATGATCTACTAGGGTCTTCTTAAAATCATCAAGAATCTTTTAGAACTTTCTAAGATCAAATAAAATCTTCTAAAATCTTTTAAGACTAAATAAAATCTTTTAGAATCTTTTGGAACCTTCTTCTATTTTATCTTTTAGAATCTTTTAGAATCTTTTAAAATCTTTTAGAATCTTTTAGAACCTTCTTCTGTATATTCAAGATAGTATATATATATTTAAGATACTTAGATGGATTTTTGGCTATTCATAAAGCTTTCTTATTACAATAAAAAAATAAAAATAAATCTAATTTAAGATTTTTTATTAAAAAATTAAATTATTTTTATTAGATTTTTTTACTTATTTATAGATTTTTTAAAAAATTAAAAATTAAAAAAATAGAAATTAGATTTTTTAATATTTTTTTTGAATTTTTCATGTTAAAACAATTGCCAAATTAAAATCTCCCTTTAAATCTCTTTTTTAGCTACACTTCTATATCAAATTCTAAAATTCTATTACAAAGACTATTTTTAAAATTAAAAATTATTAGGCCCATTTTAATATTTTTTCATATTTTAATAATATTTTTTTGTTGAATAAACCTATTTATTCTTTAAATAAGAAAAAAAATATAGCATATTTTATAAATTATTTTTAATAAAGTTTTAATAATTTAAAGATATATATTATTAAAACTTCTTATAGAATTTTTTAAAATAAAATAATAATATTATAAGTATTAGTATATATATATATATATATATATATATATATATATAAATCAAAATATGCTTGTAGATCTTTAGGAGCCTATTAAATCTTTTAGAATCTTTTTTGATTGTTTCAAAGTTTTTTAAAAGTTTTTTTAGTCTTCTATAAAGTTTAATAATATAGTTTTTATAATATCTAGGTAAAAATTTAATTTTAGAATCTTCTTTGGAATTTTTTATTTTAATATAATTGTTCTAATATAAATAAGATGGTAAAATAAGAGACACTTGTAAAAATCATAATTAATACAGTAAAAAAAGAAAAATATTAAATTAATCCACATAAATTTTAAGTCAACTCAAAACCTTTTGTCAAGCTTTTCTTTCTTCAAAATAAGGGCATAGATTAAAATGTGTGGTTTATTGTTTTACTTATTCTACCAATATTATCTAGAATAAACCTATAAAGCGGGATTTGAACAGAGGAAAAGACTAACCGTATTGAATTAAATTATTAGCATCACACAACTAACTGCCTTCTAATTACACTAAAACTTCTCAATTTTGTCACTATGTCTTTCTCATGCTAATAATAATTCTGTTAACAAATAAAATATTGTAAGCAATAACCCAACTTAAATATTCACTGCCTCTTCTCCTTTCCTTACTTATGACAACAATATGTAATACTGTGATATCTCAAAAAAAATATAGCATATAATTATGCCATATTCTAAACATAAGAATATTTTGAAATTGACTATCACTCTTAATAACTCACTTCACACAATTCAAACTCCACGGACTTCTTCTCGTGGGTCACCTTCGATTCAATACTCAATATATTATAACTTTCTCATATTTATATTCATTCTTCACAAAACATCTCAAATTTTCTACTTCCAGTTTTCTAGTTATATTTCTCTACTAGTATTTCAACATACCAGTACACCTTCAATCTTTCATTATAAATCAATTCTTTCCTTCATTACAAAATTGCATTTTATAATATTCAAAACCTATCTATTATTCTTCTCCTACAAAAGAAATAACAAGAAATAGCACTAAGCTTATCCTGGCTCAGCACTATCACAGTCCGGCCTTGACTCGTCCATATCCAATCAATTTATACTTATTCTGACAATATTAATTGCTATATAATCGATGATGATTATTTTTTTTAACTTCTTCATCTATTCTACCTTCTAAATTGGCGATTTATTGATTTACTGCCTATTCTTAATCTTACAAACTATGTATCGTAAATCATAAAATTCATATCTATTCTACATAGCCCCACTCCTAATTGTACAGCACCCTCACAAATACAGAATTGGTAAAAAAAAACTTTTAGTTATGAAATTCGCTCTTCGAAATGGAATATTTCTAGATTTTCCATAAGAGGTTTTACTACATCTGGCTCTAACAGTAAGTCTTCATCCTCCTCCAATAAATCCATATGATTGTTCTTCAATTGGACTAATAAATCTTCGTTATCTACTCCCAATTTCCAAACTTGAACCTCTAATTGTAGAATTCTGGTATCTTTCACCTCTAATTGGTACTCTTGTTGCTTCATCTTCTCCTCCAGCTCACTAATACTTGAAATTGGCGGAATAAATACTTGTGGCTAAATGATATTGGCCAAATTGCCTTCCAATTTTGCCACTTAATCCTTCAATGCACCAATTTCTACTTACAGCTTATCTGTTCCAATTCTGTATTAGTCTCTCAATTTCACCGTTTTATGTTCTAATTTTGCTACTTTTTCATATTTTGCTTACAATTGACACTTCAACGCCTCCTTTTTCAAATCCCATGTCTAGCAATTCTTTATTAATTCTTGCTTTTGGCCGTTCAGAATTCTTTGAGTGCGATCTTTATCATTCGTCCAATTTTTCTTTTTCTTTGCTAATTTTTGCTCTAATGCCAGCTTAAATTCCATCTTTATCTTAATAAGGTGACCTTGTTCCACAATTTGGTGGCTTTTTTTCATTATCTCCTTCCTACTTGACTCCAATTGTTGCCTTAAATTTCCTTCCAATTGATTCACGATAAGCTACAATTGAGAAATTTGATCCAATATTATTTCTATGAGGTTCCTTCCTTTTAATATTCTAGTGTTTGAAACTAGAGCCTCAACCGTCCTCTCAATCACTGCACAAATTGGAACCCGCCCTGGTGTAGTCATGGGAATAGCCTCTTGTTTCCATAATTTATTTAATTCTCCAATTTCGTGCATTACTATCCCTGGACTAACTGATAAACTCCACATATCTTATTGCGGCATTGGAGAAGGTACATTTTTCTCCACTGTTGGTTGACTTAATATATATATAATAATGGAATGCACATAATTGGAGCATAGCAAAGATGCAAATTTATCCATTTTTTGCTTGGCTCCCATGTCTGTATAGATATGGATTGTTACAAAGGCTATCCAATTAAACACCATGCCTTCAAGTGTTCCAATTGTAGCAAACAATAAGCATTTGGACATGTATGTGGTATGTCAATTTAAGCCTAACTACTTCTAAACGAATCGCATCCACTCCACAAGCTTTGGTGTAAGTGCCTCTACCACTTTCCAATCTTGATTCTTCTCAAATGAAGATATGTCTCCTTTAAAGTAGCTTCCCGGTCTGAAGTCACTAGACACTTTGATGCCTACCACAAATTCACCTATTGATAGATGTAATATCTTCTGTAAGGTACTCTCATTGATCCCAATTATTTTTTCCTTTACTACACTCAAACCATCCTTTGGATCGTAATTTTTTATATACTCTGCCACCAGTTCTACATCAATTGGTGGCAAGATATATGGCCCTCACAAAAACACATACATCTGTGCATTTCTAAAATCTCTTTGCGTTTGTGGAGACCAACAAATTTCTCACTTCATTGGCTCTATGTTGGTGATTACCACTAAGGACGGCGATTGCAAGTTATTCTTATTTCTCACGTTTCGGATATTTTTCTCTTTGTCCATAGCTCTCTTTGACCTTTCCATCAATATTGTGTAATTCTTATTACATATTCTTTGCTCGTACTAATGTTATTCTCTGACTGTAGAAAATTCTACACTCCAATAAGCATACACTCAAACAACCAAGTTCAGAATGCTAACAAAAACTTCTACTAAGTCCCCCACTTCTAACCTTTTATTCGGTGTCTGAATCAACAATCCTTAATCCAGTGTACCAGATCATCACTTTTGATTTTTTTGACTAGTCCATATTAGGATCTAAGACTGACCATCAGCCATCTTTTCTAAGCATCATGCATCTTCAATATAGGTAATCTATCATGAACAGGTATACCTTCTTCCCTCCCAATTTTGAAAACCCATCCCAAGTTTACGTAAAATAAAGACGTAACCGATTTTTGTTAATTCATGTGGTAAATTGAGTACTCATAAAATCTTCCAATTGAACTAAATCATTAGTAAAGGCTTCAATTACTTGATACGGTCCATGCTAACGGACTTGGAATTTCTCCAAAAAATTGTGAAAGTGGCTATCATAAAGAAGCATTAGATCATTGGGCATAAAAGATTTAGGACGTAATTTATTATCATAATAATTCTTACGACGGCGTTGTATAATTTCTATAGTTAAAAGAGCCGTAGCCCTAACTTCATCCAATTTTTCTAATTATACTCATCGATATTGGAAGGATTTCTTATGACTAAGATATTTATCTAATGCAATTCTTAAACTCGGAACTTCCAATTCAATTGATAATATTGCCTCTTGCCTGTACACCAATTAGAATGGTGTGTAATTAGTAGTCACTTTATATGTAGTACGATACACCCACAAGGCTATAAATAATTTTGTATCCCTATCTATTCTCACACCAGATATTGTTTTAGTTAAAATTTTGCACAAAATATCGTTGGTCTTTTTAGTCTGCCCATTGGCCCGAGAGTGATATGGGATTGTCTTCTGATGTTTGATCTTGTATATAGCTATTAAAGCCAAAATTATAGAATTATTAAAATGAATTCTGCAATGACTAACCAATTATTTGGGATATCCAAATCGAATAATAATATTTTCATATAAAAATATAGCTACTATATTAGTATTATCATTTTTTGTTGTCACCGCTTTAACCCATTTTGTTACATAATTGGTCGCTACCAAAATATATCTTTTATGGCCATTTTGTGAGGCTGGTATGATTGATCCTACAAAATCAATATCCCATTTCTTAAATGGTGCTTGAGCCAAAATTGATACCAACGGCATGACAAAAATTCCAGTGGGTCTACCAATATGTTGACAAGGATCACAACGTTGGATATATTGGTGTGTATCCGAAAACATTGTTGGCCACCAATATCCAGCCATTAAAGCTTTGCGAGCAGTGCTGTCACCGGCAAAATGTCCTCCACAACTATCTAAATGGCATCCTTCCAATATAATATGTACTTCACTTTGAAAAATATAGCGGCATAAAATTCCATCTCGTCTTTCTTTATACAAGGCGTCTTCAATCATCGTATACAACACACCTATCAAAATCAATTGTTTCTTAAGTTTCTCACTATATGTAGGTGGAAATGTCTGAAATGTTAGATATTGGATTAATTCACTATATTCTGAGATGATCACGTTGACAATAAATAATTCTGTATTAGGAAGTACATCATTAATAGGTTCATTACCTAAAAAATTAGATAAGCGGAATAAATGATCTACATTAGCATGTTTCTTTCCTGGTCAAACATTAATAATAAAATTAAATTCTTGAAGGAATAACAGCCATTGAGTAATGCATCCAGTCAATTGAGGTTTATTAATCATATACTTAAGAGCATCATGATCAACATGAAACATAAATGGATAACCAAGCAAATAATACCAAAATTTTGGACAAAATAGATCATGCTCAAGGCTTCCCGTTCAGTCGTAGTGTAATTTTGTTCCGCAGCAATAAATTTTTTATTAGTATAATAGATAAGATGATCTAAATTCTTTTCATCTTTCTAACTTAACACAGATCTAATTGCAACATTTGAGGCATCAATATAAACATGAAATGGTACACGATGTGCAATATTTTCTTGGGTTTGCTAACTTCTATTGCATTTTCATCAAAAACTACTCACAAATTGCAATCCCATTAACACGATTGATATCAAAGGACAAGCTCGAGTGGAGTACCCAATCACAAGAGGCTTTTCAAGAATTAAAGTCGGCATTTACGACAACTCCTATCTTGGTATATCCCGACTTTACAAAGGCCTTCTATTTGGAAATAGATGCTTTTGACTTTGTGCTAGGAATTATATTATCACAAATAGAGAAGGATGAGAAACTTCAGTCGATTGCTTTCTACTCAAAGAAGTTTTTGGCAGCAGAAATCAACTATGAAATTCACGATAAGGAGTTGCTTGCAATAGTTGATTCTTTCCAAGAGTAGCGTCATTTATTAGAGGATGCTATACATCCAGTGACTGTATATACAAATCACAAAAATTTGGAATATTTCATAACAGCTTGAGTTTTGAATCGGCGCTAAGCTCGATGGAACATGTCATTATTTCGATTTGACTTCATCATCACATATCGGCCAGGAAGGTAGCAAAGATTATTAGATGTCTTATCGAGGAGATCATATCTAGCACTCAAGGCTGGAGATGCAGCAATTGATCAATAGTGTATAACTTTATTACAACCAAAACGGTTTTGCCTCCACACCACCTTCATCATTATACCAATTGATGCTGTTTTTTTAGAACAAGTCCATGGAGCATCAGCTCTGCACTCATTAATCTTGGATGTGAAGCAGCGCTGTCGTGTTGTAAATCAAAACATAGTGTGAAAAACATAAAAGAATGCATTAAAATAAAAAGATTAAGATTAGAAGAAAGGTTGATAGAAAATTAGTAGTAAGAAGATACAATGGAAATTTACCTTGAAAAGTGAAATTTCTTCAAGTTAGTAAAAAGGAAAAGGTTGAGGAAGTGGAAAAGACATGGGCTAAGAGGTCTTTTTGACCAAGAGGATAAAGAAGACTAGGAGGGAGATGACAAGGAGGGGTCGTGAAGAAGAAGGAGGAGAGTTTTTTTTGGAGAGATAGGGTTTTCTTTTTGATAGGCAGTATACGTTTTTGTGTGTAGAAGAAGCTTAGAGAGAATTTTAAGTGCGAGTTTTTGTAGGTTTGTAGTAGACAAGATAAGAAACTCATAGAGACAATTCTCATGTCTTTTCATTAAGTATCAAGGGAGATATGAGTCGTGAAAGTTGTAGGTGTTTAAGACTAGGGCAGAGAGGGTTACTAAATTTCGGGCCTTGGTTCTTGGAAACCACTTAGACTTTAGTGGCGAAATTTGTTGGGTTTTTGTTCCTTATAGAGTTAACTACTTTGTGTCAAAATCTCAAGTCAATATGACCTCTAAGCAAAGAGTTATGAGTGAAATTGTAACCGGTTTGAATGAAAAGAGAAATAGAATGAAGGTAGGGTTGAGGGTTTGTATAGGCAGTGCATGTGTGTGGGTTTTTTGGAGTATAAAGGGAGTTAGGAGACGAATTTGAGTGTGAAATTTGATAGACATGATCTATGTAAGTTAAGGAAGAGATGAGTGCAAGTTTGATACTCATTAGTCTTATAAATAAAATGTTATGTTCTTTCAAAGTGACAGGGGTCTATCTCCAAATCAGTGAAGTTTGAGGGAGCATATCTTTGTGATCAGAGTAGTATTTTGAGTAAAATTTGTTGGGATTTGTAGATATATGAGTCTATTAAGTTGTGTAAAAAACTGATTGCTATTGGAGTTATATTCGAGGAGTTATGAGGAAAATTGTGGTCGGATCCAGAGTTGTTAGAAGGCAAAATTAAAGAAGAAGGATGGAACCTATAACTCAAGTTTGGAGAAGGCTCTTAGAGCAATATTTGGAGGGTGTTTACAACATGAGATAAGCTATAAGCCTACCAAATTTCAGCACTTAAGTCTTCTTTAATGAAGAGCAATGAAGGTGTGAAGCAAAGGGGGTCTAGAATCAAATGCAGCATAGAGGGATTACTTTGACAACATGGTTCTCTCTAACCACATGAGCTATAATCAAAAGGTTTATGGGGTTTGCTTCTTTACTCTTTGAAGTACCTTTTTTCTAAATTTTATTTCAATTGATATGATATCCTAGGATTTATGAGAAAAATTGAGGGCGGGTTTCTAAAGGCAGAATATGTTAGGATTAATAAAGTATGTTTTTATATGAATTCTCCAATTTTATGAACTTTATGAATCTCATCTTGCACTTGAGAAACTAGAGGCAAAAAAGACCCAGTATTTCTTAGGGCTAAGACTCTCACCACGACAGCGCTTTGACAAAGAAAAGTTCAAGATTGAAGATGGATTATTATATTTTGAAGATCCATTATATATTTCAGAAGGATCAATTCGATTACGTATTCTTCAATCTCGACATGACTTCTCGGTCGTACGTCACTTTGGATTCAATAAAACAATGGAGCTTATTTCTCAAGACTTTTGGTGGCCTCCAATGTGGAAGGTAATAAAGAACTTTGTGCTATCATGTGACCTTTGTTCAAGATTAATGAATCCTTGACATCGCCCTTATGGGCTTTTACAACCTTTGCCAATTCCAAAGCAACCATGGTCTTCAGTATCTATGGACTTCATCACAGATTTGCCACCTTCTGCAACATTTGATGCTATCTATGTCGTGGTAGATCAGTTTACAAAGATGACACATTTTGTTCCATGTAGAAAGATAACTTTTGGTGAAGAAATAACAAGATTATTTATTGATAATATATATATTGATATCATGGTTTACCGGATGACATTATTTTGGATCGAGGACCTCAATTTATATCAAAGTTTTGAAGGTCGCTTTTTGACATATTGAGGGTAGATATCAAACTCTCTTCTGCCTGCCATCCTCAAACCGATGGTCAAATAGAGCGAATCAACCAAGTCTTTTAGTAATATCTACAATGTGTGGTCAACTATCAACAAGATGATTGGACTACATATCTACCATTGGCGGAATTTGCTTATAACAATTCAATCTATGCCTCAATCCAATAAACATCTTTCTTTGTAAATTATGGATATCATCCAAAATTCGATTTGTTGGATAAATCCAAAGATGAAAATCCAGCAACTAAAGATCTTACAAAGCATTTAATGGAGATCCAGACCACCTTGAAGCTTTAGTTACAAGTAGCTCAAGACTCGTACAAAGCTTCTACAGACAAATTTTGGAAGGATTCTCCAACTTTTTAAATTGGAGATAAGGTTTGGCTCTTACAATGAAATATCAAGACCATTCAACCTTGCAATAAGTTGGATTATAGGAGGTTGGGACCATTTTGCATTCAAGAGCAAATCAATTCGGTAGCTTATCGGCTGAAACTACCCACATCCATGAAGGTACATCCAATCTTTCATGTTTTTCTTTTAGAAACTTATAGCAAATCAACTTTATCAGGACAGATACAACCACCACCACCTTATGTTGAAATCAAGGACCACGTGGAATATGAGGTAGAAAAAGTCCTTGATTTGTGATGGAGACAAGGAAAATTGAAGTATTTAATACACTGGCATGGCTATGATGTAAATGAGCGGACTTGGAAGCGAGCAAAAAATGTAACAAATACGTCGCAAAAAATACAAGAATTTCATTGATAATATCTTGATAAACCAAAAATTGGCCACTAATGAAATATAAAGATGAAGCCTTTTCCAAAAGAATGTATACAAGCAGGATCTAGGTCTTATCGAAATATAACTTGTTACATTTTTCTTTCTTGTAGTATCAAGATATCTAATTTCAGAGTGTATTTAGATATGGTTAGTGAAAATGTGGATATTGTATTAGTGGTGCTATCTCAACCAAGTAGCTCACAACGTCGACCTTGAGATGAAGAATTAGAAGAGCCAAAAAGACATCGAAGAATACCAAATAACAGATCACTCATGATTGTCTTTGAAGTTGAACCAAGTCATGCAGGTAGTCGCAAAGTGATATTTTTAGGCCGTTTTTACAATGAAGACACAGAAGTTTAGACATGGTCTTAACTCAAAGGTGTTGGTCATTACCAATGGCTACAAGGATCCATGAATCATCTGCCTCATGAACAACAGCTAGAATATATTACAGAGACTATGCATCAAATCTTTGATTTCTTATATTTATGAACATATATCTCAAATGGCTTCTCGGAGACCTCGAAGCTAGAGAAGGAGGTGATGTCAAGGACATACTTATCAAAACCTTCTAAAACATTCTAGAAGATTCCTAAAACTCTTTAGAATCTTCCAAAGCCTTCTAACATCTTCTTAGTTGGTAGAAGTTGCTTGAGAAGCTTCTTAGTTGGTGGAAGTTGCTTCAGAAGCTTCCTAATTGGTGGAAGCTACTTGAGAAGCTTCCTACGTAGGAGTATATATTGGACTCAAGGCTAAAGAGTTCTTCAGTCTCAACAACACATCTCTTGGAGCTCTAGCTCACCTCTCTTGTGTTGTTTTTTGTACTCATCTGATTAATCTAGTTCTTGCCAGTTCTTCTTGAACTTCTTGTTTAGACTTCCAGTCTATATTCTGCATCCATGACAGAAATTGAAGGTGGATGTAGTCTAGATTATGGCACTCTAGATGTTGTGTTGTTACAAAGTTTTGCAACAACCCCTTCAATCTCTACAGTCCTAGCAAATAAAGTAATAAAAACACTTATGATGGTGTCTAACTTGGACTCGGAAGATTTGGTCATACTAATAATTTGATCTTTAGCTATTTTAAGATAAAAAAGAAATAAATCTATAAAAAGATAATATCAATTTAGAAGAGGATAATCTGCAACCTCTAAAAATGCTTTAAAAGCTTAAAAGAGAGGGGTGATTTATTCTCCTATAAGAAGAACAAAGCTCCAATATTGTGATGAAAAAAATATCAAATTAAAGAAAAATAATCTGCAATCTCTAAAGTGTTAATATACCTTCAAGTAGAGAAATAATCCACTCTCTAACAAAGAGAATTCAACTCTAATGTTGAAGTTGAGGTTAGTTTCAACAAACTATCAAGGATATAAGAATACAGAATAAAGAGACTTGAACCAAGACAAGGTTTTTAAAAGAAACCAAGAAGAACTTGAATTAATCAAATGAGTATACAAACAACATTAAGAAAGGTGAATTAGAACTCTAAGAGATGTATTATCAAGATTGAAAAACTCTTCAGCCTTGATCCCTATATGTATTCTTATCTAACGCACTTTCTGAGTGGCTTCCATCAAACTAAGAAGCTTCTCAGGCAGCTTCTACTAATTGGGAAGCTTCTTGAGCTCCTTCCACTAACTAGAAAACTTCTCAACCGACTTTCACCAATTAAAAAGCTTCTCAATTGACTTTCATTAAGTCAAGAAGCTTTTAGAATGTTCTAGAAGGTTGTGTGAACTTCCAAAGTATATGTCCCTAACACCATGAGACTATTTTTTTAGATATAGCAACTTAAGGATATAATAGTATAATAATATTTAATATAATTAGATCTTCTTCTATTCTAATTATTTTAGGATTATCGTGATTAGAAAAATATGATCCTCAAATAGATTAGACTTCCCGTAACCTTGACTTTTCTCATAGTTTAATCAAAACAACTGCTAGTCAAGTAAAAATACATAATTCTAGTACATCCAAATCCTTATTAATAGATATAAAAGCTTTCATATATGCAACATAAAAAGGATCATCTTTTGTTATATATATTGTCGGATAGAGAGAATCCCCCTTAAGAAAATATCGAGTTCCTAGCCACTATTAGAACTAGCAAGGAACATGGAAAGAAGCCATGCAAGTATTTTATATACTTATACAATACTTATTCAAGCTTCCATATTATACTTATATTATACTTATATAAAACTTATACAAATATAAAATATAATCCTTTGTATAATCCTTTATATAATACTTGTATAAATATTTATATAAATACTTTATATAATACTTATAAAGTAATTATATAAATATTTAATATAAATATAAGTATATATACTTATATAATATGTATAAGCAAAATATGTATATATTCAAATATACCTCAAAATACAACTATATATGAGGAATACAAGTTATACAGCTAGCTAAAATTAAATAAATTACTAAAATTTCATCCAAATTCCAAATCAAGCGTGCATATAGTTTATAAAAAGCTAATAACATATAATAAAACCAATCAAAATTTCACAAATAGAGGTCTTATTGTTTAAAAGTTATAGCTAATTGAAGTAGATACTAGCAAATAGCAAAGACAGCAATGCTCTTCTTTACTTCAGCTTCTGTTGTGGTCACTTGCCTTTTCCAAATTAGACATGCAATAGCTTTTTAGAAAGCTCACTCTATCATCTAACTTATTTATATATTTCATGTATATGCCTCTCAAATTTCAGATTTTATGGCTAGTTGAAACTATCCCTCAAAACTTGACAATAATTTGCTCTCTTATTATTTAATAGCTCATAAAATTTTCATAGAAGCTCCAAATACATTGATTTTTGTTTTTATAGAAAGCTTACATAAGCCTCTAAAAGCATCTAAAATACTAGAAAGATTGAAGAGACTATCCAACTCGAGTGATTGAACAAAGTCTCTGCCCTTGTTCATCAGATGGCAACAGATCCTTTCCCACTCTCAAGTTCATAATTCTTTCTTTCTAACTCCAAATGCTTCAAGGAATAGCTTGATAGAAAGTTAATACAATTGTGTACACTTTCTATAAATTTTACTAAGAAAGAATTGCAAACAAATTTGCAATAGCAGCTCAAAGTTTCTGCCTTCACTTCTCAATAGCAATAGACCTCACTCTACTAAAATAAGCTTAACTTTTCACTCACAACTTCAAAATAGGCAAGTGAATAGGCTTTGAATCCCTTACAACTTAAAAAATACACTCTCTAAATTTCATTACAAAAGCTTCCATATCCTTAGAGCTATCTCCTTCCAAAAATTGTATACTCTAAAATTGAAAATCCTTAGTTCTAACAAGAGGAGTATCCTCTCCTTTTCCTCCACATCAGCCCATACTACGCCAATATGGGCAGCCAAAATCCTATTGGATAGTCCTTATTTATTCCATACTCTTCTCTCTTATCCCTTACAAGGGACCATGTTACCTCAAAGTCAACAAGAAAGATAAAACAGCCTTTATCTTTCTTTCAACTACAAAAAAATCTACTCTAAGGTAAAAATAAGATAGGAACAAAACAAATAGTCATCCTAATTCACTAATTAAGTGGCTAAATCAAATCCTTCCCTTAGAATATCTTCCAAAATAGCCTCTAGTATTTACATATAGATAACAAAAATAAATAAAATATAATATTTTTATATATTGCATGTAAATGTAGTATGATAACATTGCATCTATTTTGAATGCCAAAAAGACTACAAGTGGTATTCCTATCCAATATCAAGATTTTCAAGATATTTTTAAAAAGAAGAATACAGATATTCTTCCAGAGCATCCACCTTATGATTGTTCAATTGATCTTCAAGAGGGAGCTCAACCACCATTTGGACCAATTTATAATTTATCATAGAACAAGTTAGCTATATTGGAGGAATATATTGATGTGAACTTGGCCAAGAACTTTATATGCCATTCAAAGTCTCTAATAAAAGCTCCTATTTTATTTGTAAAAAAAAAAGACAGATTGCTGCAGATGTGCATAAATTATGGAGGACTTAATAAGATTATCATAAAAAATAGGTATCCTTTATTTTTGATTTCAAGACTTTTTGATCAATTCAATCAAACAAAGATCTATATAAAAATAGACCTGCAAGAAGCATATAACTTAGTTCACATCAAAAAAGGTAATGAATAGAAGACTATATTTCAAAGTAAGTATGAGCATTTTGAATATAATGTCATGCCTTTTGGACTTACAAATGCACCAACTGCTTTTCAACATCTTATGAATGATATTTTTTGTGAGTTTCTCAATGATTTTATTATGTGCCATTTAGACAACATTTTGATCTATTCTAAAAACACAGAAGAATATGAATTTCATGTTTATCATGTATTACAAAAACTTAAAGATATAGGACTATATATAAAGATGAAAAAGTGTGTATTTCACACTATTTAAATTGACTTCTTAGGATACATCATTTCAAATGATGGTCTTAAGATAGATTTTTAAAAAGTCCAAATAATCATAGATTAGAAGATTTCAAAAATAATAAAAGATATATAATATTTTTTGAGATTTGCCAATTACTATCGAATCTTCATCAAGGATTTTTTTCAAATTACAATTCTATTGACACGCTTAACTTATAAGGACAAATTTGAATAGAGTAAAGAAGTAGAAGCATCATTTGAAGCTTTGAAGACATCTTTTATTTCTACACCAATCTAATATAACGTTGACTTTTCTAAAGAATTTTTTATGAAAACAAATGAATCACACTGTGCTTTAGGTGCAATATTGTCACAAATAGGAGCAGATGACAAATTCCATCCAATAGCTTTTCATTCTAGGAAATTTTTAACAGCAAAAATCAATTATAAAATCCATGACAAAGAACTTCTTAGAATTATAGATTCTTTTTAAGAATAGCATCATTATCTAGAAGGCACTTTTAATCAAGTCATTGTATATATGGATCACAAGAACCTTAAATATTTTATTTCAACATGCATGTTGAATCGTTGTCAAGCTCATTGGAGCATGTTTTTGTCAAGATTCAAATTCATTATCACTTATCCGCCAAGAAAACAAGAAGGTCTATCCAATATTCTTTTTAGACATTTTTAACTTGTATCAAAAGAAGTAAATTTAGCTTTTTATCAACAAAGAACTATCATCTTAAAGTTAGAGCAATTTCATCTATGAGCAATGAAATCAACATTAATTATTGATTCAACTTTTGTTAAGCAAGTCCAATCAAATATGTCTTTAGACCTTCTTGTTCATGAGATTAAAAATAATTCATCTAAGTCTCATGATGCTTCTAAGTTTGAATTCAAGAATGATCTAATCTATTTTTAAAGATACCTATATGTTCTAGAAGATAAAGTATGACTATGTGCTCTTGAAGCTCGCCACAACTTCCCTACAGTAGGATATTTTAGATATAACAAGACTTTAGAGTTAATATTAAGAGATTTTTGGTAGCCTCAAATTTGGAAGGCTATTAAAGAGTTTGTATAATTGTGTAACATTTGTTCAAGATCAAAAATTCCTTTTTATCAACCTTTAGAATTCAATAACTCTTAATCCAAGAATTTAGTTTCTATAAAATTTTCTTCAAAGTATAGATAATCTTTTTAAATTTTATTATAAGAAATAATCAACTATAAATTTGCTTTCAGTCATCTCATATTTTAAAAATCCTAATAGGTACTTAAAACCCTAGCTCAGAGACACCCAAGTACTATTTTCCTCATATCTCACAAATCCAAAACTTTAATGCCATAAAAGTTTTGCACATAGTCTTGTGATATAAATATATACACTTTTAAAAATTTTGAGTCAAAAATCTATGAAATTGCCTAAGATATAGGTCAAAACATAAGTAACAATTAAGTGGGGTCACTTACTGCCTTTAGCTTACAAGTACTAACTTAAACTTCTAATATCTCCTTCATCCCAACTTGTATTTCATCAAGTTATATGTAAAAAATATAGCCGAGAAAGTATTCTTTTCAATCTCAATCACCAATCCTCTGTTGCTCTCTGTATACATGAATTATGTCCAAAAGAGTGATAATAGATACAATTTCAACACCTTAACTTTGAGTACTTATATCTTTTTTATAAAGATCCACATTACACAAAATTTGCATCAAAACCATATCCAAAAATCTAAACTTATTGACCTTAGTCTTTGATGTTCAACCCCCTTGAAAAAAAAATCCTAATTCTTAATAAATCTTCAAGCAGCCTCCTTGAAACCCATTGGACATGATTTTTGGCCAATAGGAATAGAGACTTCTATCATCCATCTCCATTCATTCACATGGATGGCCTAACTATCCCCTTTCACACTAAAAATCTCTTTCTAATCTTTTTTCTTATAAGATTTATATAATATGTGTTTTAAATACCAAATAAAATAAATAAATAAGATGTAAAGATCACCAATATCTAACAAAGGTGAGTTAAGATATATAAAAGTTATTATTAATATAAATCAACTTCAAAATTACTATCAAAAAAAAAAAAAAGGTTGTATAAACCTCATTGATGCCCCTATTAAATAGATTCCTTCTAAACTAACAACCTAATCATGTATTGTAATCAATAAATCACATTGATATGGCTTTTGCTTAATTATATAATAAATTATATATTAAATATATATGTATAATTTTTTCACATGATAGCCAAAACACAACATAACAATGGATAAATCAATTTTTGGAGCAATATTTGAGATGTACCATCAACTATTATCAAAATAATTAGACAACTCTTTTGCCATTGGTAGACTTTTCTTATAATAATTTGGTACATTTGTCTATTCAACAAACTCCATTCTTTATAAATTATGGTTATCATCCACAACTTAATACTTTTAAGTTTTTAAAGGCTAATAATCTTGTGGCGGAAGATTTGACAAATTGGTTGTCAAAGCTACATGCAAAATTGAAGGCACAATTAAAAAAAGCTCAAAAATGATAAAAAATCAATATAAATATCTATTATAAGGAACAGCCTCAATTCTACATGGGCAATAAGGTATGGCTATTTTGTTGTAATATCAAGACTAATCATCTTTGTGACAAGCTAGATTATTGTAGACTTGGACCATTTTCAATTTGTGGATAGATTAATCCAATTGCCTATCAATTACATCTACCAAAATCTATAAAGATCCATCCTATATTCCACGTATCATTATTTGAGCCATACAAGACAATGGATATATAAAGAAGAAGACAAATGCCACCGCCTCCTATAAAAATGGATAACAATGAAGAATTTGAAGTAGAAGAGATCTTAGATTTGAGATGGCGTCAAAATCAGCTAAAATATCTTGTACATTGATGCGGATACAATATCAATGAATGCACATGGAACCATCTAGGAATCTAACAAATGCATCAACAAAAGTCAATACATTTTATCAATAATATCCATCAAAATTATGATGAAAAGTTAAGAAAATCTTTGCTATAAAGCCAAGCAAGTTCAAAAGAAGTTTTATTCTATCTTATATCATTGTCTATTATTTCTATAAATTTATTCAAATAAAAAGAGATGGAGAATCAACAACCTATGAATTCAGCTCAAGAACCATTATTTGTTGATTTATTGGATGAGATATTATAACTATCATAACCTTTAAGACGATGGAATAGAGATGAGGATTTTCAAGAATAACATATTCTTTTTCAGATTGATAGCAAGATACAATGTGTTTGATATTACAACCTTGGAAGAGACTTTTGATGTTTGGTAATACTTTTAAAAGTAAAAACTACTCTTGATGGTGTTTCAAATATTTTTTTTTAAAGAAGTTATAAAGGTTTTAACAATGATTAAATAATAGGGTGGTCCTCTCGCCCTCATATGGGATACTATTGATGGTTGAGAAGACCTATCAACTACTTTTGAAGGGAGCAAAGATCAGAATATGTGGCAAATATAATTCGGCATATCTAGGACTTTCTCAATACATAATCATTGCTCCTTATGGAACTTGTCTCTAGAAAGGGAGATAATATCATGATCAAGATTTATTCTAATAATTATCTAATTAATATAGATAGATAGATGTAGGTAGAAGTAGGTTAATTCTATAATATCTTATAAAGAAGCTTCTTAAAAGCTTCATAGCTGCAGATTCACCTTTGTACATATCTATAGGTGATTAGTAGGATAGAAACTTGGCCAATAAACTAGCCATGTATCACATATATTGGTAGCTTTTGGAACAAGCTAAGTACATGGCACACATATAAGAAACTTTTCTTGCAAGTTTGATATATGTCTTATAAGTTGGACACATATTGGAGGTCCTATAGAACGTTGCAACATATTTCTTAGATAGATAGTATATATAGAGACAAGACTGAAGCCTTCTTCTCTCTTGTCAACGCCTTTCTTATTCCTAGTCTTCTTATCTTTGGCAATAACCATTCTAGTTTTAATACTATATTATCTTTGAGTGATTTTGAGTAATACAAAAGTATATTTTGTTCTTTTATGATTCATGTCTTTAACCTTGATAATAATTGATTTATATCTTTTTAGAAGTGGAATTATTTTTTAAATTATATATTGAAATAATAACTAAATTTTATAATTAATAGCTAATTGCTATTCTTTTGCATGAGCACTAATCAAAGCTCATTTAAAAGTAATAGGTTTATTAATTATATTAATAATCAAAGCTTGTTTTTTAATTTTAGAATTTGATTTAAAAAGTTTTTATTCTTCTATAGATACAATTAGTCTTTTATAAGGATTTATTACTTATTGAGATCTTTGCTTGGGTGATGAATGAGATCATAAAAAAATTATAAAAATCATCTTTTTTATAAGTGATAGATAATTTTAAAAATTGATCATATAAATTAATTGACTTTATTTGATCAATATTGTCATCATTGAAATGCCAAGTAGTACTAAAATCACTATTCAATTGGTAAATTGAATTATTGCAAGAAGGTTCACTTTGAAAAAATATTGAAGATAAATAACTACTTATAACCGGTTTGCTATTAGTACTAATAAAAATATCTAAATCATGATGTGGTTTTAATTAGAAATGATAAATATTGGATATATTTATAGTTGATAAAAGTAATCTATAGTATATTACAGATATTGTAATTAGAATAAAAAAATTAGGTCAAAAAAAGAATCTATTTTGTTTTTAAAATTATTATACCATGGAAATTTTATAGGTGAGGTAGGATATAATTTTTCATCAAAGGTAACATCAAATGAAATAATGAGTATAATTGAATCTTAAGATGTATTCTAATGATAGCATCTTTGGATTCAAAAATTTGGATTTACTAACATGCAATTTCTTATATAGGATGCTACAATAAGATCCAAATTATTATTAATTACTACAAGAATTATTATGTTGTATTCTTTGTAATACCTTATTATTCTTTGTATTCTTTGTAATTCTCTTGTTAAAGAGAGGGCTCTTCAAATACCTGCAATAATGTTAGATGTTGCAAGTATTGTTGATTTGGCTCATCACTATGAATATTAAATTAAAGTTTCTCTCCTTTGAAAAACAAGGTGAGTTTATGTTTCTAGACATTAAAATATGTCCCATCAAATTTCCAACATCTTTGGAACTTTTAAATGAGCCATTTTACATAAAAATATTTATCAAAGGTTTTAACATCATTCAATGTATCATTGAATTGATACATTCGAATCATATGCTAAGTGCTAAAATTTTCTAAAAAATGTAAGTTTATAATATCATATAAGACTATGAAAGATTCAAATTGAATTAAATTTCCATAAGATAAAATATCTTAAATACATATATTCAAGGGTCACATCCTTATGCCAAGAGGCACACTAATATTATTTGTGTATTACTAAATACAAAACTAATTAATTGGTACAGTAAGTAAGTAAGTAAGTATATATATATATATATATATATATAATAGCATAGCGGCAGATACTCAAAATGAGTTAGTAGTACATTGGGGATCAGCAACCAGCAACGTAGTCAAATAACAAAGCTCATCGTGGGAACTGAACACCTGGGATGTCGCCTCTGCACAACCTTTGAACGATTCAAGGGTACCATTGTGCTCAATAAGATCTTCCAAGTGGCCTGGTATTGAGAAGGAGCTGGGTTGACCTTGTAAATTTTTGTACACTTTTTGTTTGTGCTGACTACCGAGAATTAGATCACAAACTTGAACGAATTCTTGGGATTTGAAAAATGAATCTGCATGATCCGAGAACCGCTGGCTACGAGGGCGTCACTGGTGGATTCATACTCCCCGCCAAGGCTCTGTCGAGGGACTGGAATGGATCATCTGCCACAATCCTGTTATGATTTTCGGCGTACAGAAATTGGATTGTACCTCCACTGATATCCCTACTGTTCGTTTGATAAAAAGGAGTTTTATTGCTTTCTATATACACACACACACACACAAATAAGTAAACATATGTGTATACATATAAATTCACGTGTGTGTATGTTTTTAATAGTTATTTGGACGCTGTGATTTCGCGCCCTCAGCGGTTACAAAGTGCCCCGATGCACGATCGATAATACAAACATGAACAAATAAACCATGTTCTTACTTACGCAATCCTACGTCAACTTCTAAGAAGTTTCAACAAATACATCGAAGTTGACACGCAAATCACAACTAAAGTAACCAATCTTAAACGGCTGACTCCTCTCACATCTCATACCCGAATGACACTTCCTCCAGATACTTTCAAACCCAGCCAAATATTCATATCCGCCGGAACTAAACGTAGTCATCTCATTACAAGGCTGCAACCAATAAGAGCTTTGTCTACAACACGCCTCCGGCCACGTTGCAAGCATTTGCGGTGCCAATGCAATGCAAGTACTTAGTCGGGTGGCCGGTCAACGGCAACTGTTTATGTTAAATGCCACGAAGGACCTCGAAAGTTGACTGAGGGCAATACCAATGATGCTGTATTTCGTGAATCTGTGAATTTCCGGGCAGGGTCCCGAAGATGGTGATTCTAAAACATGAAATACACGTTACTTATATACGTGTGTATATATATATACATGTGTTTATATATGTAAACATTCGTGTGTGTATGTGTTTTTCATTCTGACAAGTGGGTCCACTGTTCACCACCAGCACGAGGGGGCTAGAGTTGGGCTCTGGCTTTGCTAGTTGCCTAGTCTTTATCAATGAGTGCTTACCCAGGAGTACCACCCCCAGCCTTGTTTTTTACGTTTTTACTGTTTTATTCATCCTCCGTCTAGTGAGAATCCATGTTGCAGTTTGATTGTTGGACCATGCAAGGCCACTGTGTATGCTTCTGATAGCGTCCGTGACTATTGTCAATTATTGGTCAATACGGTGGACAACTTACTGAAAGAGACTCGGCATATTGGAGGCAATTATAAACTGATCCTCCAAATAGAAGGATAACTTTTTTAATATGGAAACGGATTGGGGTTTTCTTAGGATGATTGTAGAGATTGTTGAATTTACACAATAATATGTAGGATATGGTAACCACCAAATAACATTCACTGTTGGAAACATCAAAGACCCGCCACATCAGATCTGCAACCAAGCTTGTTCTGAATACCTCGGAAGGTTCAGTCAACAGATTACCATCCGGTCTATCGAATGTTTTTTGCAAAGCATACCTTGGGTGGGTCAACAAATCAACAAAACTGATTACTCATAATAGTACTAAATATCACGGCATAAGATTTGAAGTTTGGCTCTATTTGTAAGTCCAAAGGCCTTGGAATTGACCCCATATTTAGCACAAGATAAACACTGGTTTGACTTTTCGCATGAGTCAGCGGTGACTCCGAGGCCAGTTCAAGAATTTCGCAGCAGCGATGTGGTGGAGTTCAAAGTATGTGCAGCAGCACGTTCAAAGTATGTGCAGCAGCACGTTCAATTGTTGCAGAAGGTTGGAGTCTTGAACTCCAGTTCAGATGGAATTGCGAACCTCGGCGATGGCAATGATCTGCCGGCGCAAACATGTTCTTACTAGAACTAGTGTATGACAATTCAGAAAATCAGTTTTAGGTGGAGAACATGATTTTTTAAGTCACTCTTCATGCACTCAATTAGTTTTTTCCAAAAATCATGTTCCATCTTCCTCCTATTTTACTAAAAAGCTTGATAATGATTCCTATGTTGGCACTTTGTCATTGACTTCTATCACCTATTAAACTTTCACTCACTCATTACCTTCATAATAATAGAGCGCCAATATAGAAACCATTGAAGAATACAACTTGCACAAGGATGCAAGAGAAATAAACCAACATTCTTTGAGATATGAATTGAGTGTATCAACCATGTTCTTAAAAGTCATGCACCCGACCTCAAAAGCTACCTTCCAAAACTATATTTATTTATTACAATGACACTAATTTATAAATATATAAAGTAAACAATAATAAGAAAAAAATCATCTCCACATGAAAGAACTGATGAAAAAATTCAACAACTATTAATCCACTTGATTTTTCTATTCTACTCGATTTTTCCAGGAACATTTCCTCAAACTCATCCCCCTCGTTCTCAAGTACAAGTATGTCTTACTACTCAAAGAAATTACTTTCACTTCAACAACAAAGGATTAATAGAGTGTGGCAAAAAATTCTTTGATGAAAAAAACTCACTGCGGCTTTAACTGGAGCATTCTTCAGTCTTCGACTGGATCTGAAGGTTCTTCAGCTTTCATATTGGGTGGCCATCTCGATCTGGGACGCCATCTTCAAAACCCCCTTGCACATTGAATCCCGAGGACATGAGTGGCTCCGGGGATTGAATCCCCCGGAAATGTGTGGAAACTGGCAGCACGTTCATCAGCTTTGATGGTTTCGATGCTCCAAAAACAGCATCCACCGCCCATTCTCGGAAGTCATTGTTTATAAAATATCATCATAATCCAGTTTTTTGTGCACTTCTGGCATTTCTAATAGCGAACACCATTATTCTCTCCTCTTGGATTCAACTTTTTTTTTCATGATATTAATTATTGACCTTGTTACTGTTTGTATTTGTCCCTTGAAATATTTTTTTCATCACATGTGGCCGTGAACTGTGGATGAGTGTTACAATTAGTTCAGTTAAGTGCAATTAATATGCGTTGTTTAATAATGATCACTAAGCCAGAAGCCTTGGAGCATTTTTTGAAGAAACCCACTTGGTGAAATGATTCTGTTAAAGTTGGCAATAGTACTTCTTTTCTATTATTTGATGTATTTGGCTATTTTTTATGTTATAAACTTAGTAAGGTGTATAAGCTGTTGAATTATTGTTAGTTTTAGGATGTCTAATGTGTATGTTCTCTTTTAGAAACTCAGATATATTATATATTCTTTTGTGAATTGGTTTTGTGATAATTCAAACCAGTAGGTAAAATATTCACTGAGAGTTGTTTGGTTTTTAGAATATTGATTTTTAAATTGATACGAGTTTGTCTATTGTACAAAACAATTAGACAATATATTCTAGTCAATATGATTAACATAAGTATGTCATATTTTGAGAGTTTAATTGGAATGATGCTTTTTTGATATTTCATAAAATCACACAATTTTTTAAAATATATGTGTAAGATAAGAAAATCACACATTCTTATTTATTTATTAATTTATTTTGTGTATGTAACAATATATAAATAAATAGATGTTGACTTATATTAATTCATTTTATATATGTAAGAATATATATAATTAGATATTGACTTATTTTAATTCATTATTAGATAATAAATATTAGATTTTTAATATGATGACTTTGTAATGTATTTTTTTAATAAGTCTAATTTAACATATAATTTCAAACTAATATTTCAATAAAAAATAACTATTAAATTATTATTTATTTAAATATAGGTTTATACTATTATAAATTTTTAATTAATATATCAATTTTTAAAAAATAATATTCAATTATAGACTTTATAAGATATTATATATATATATATATATATATATATATATATCAAATAACCAATAATTATTCTAAAAAATAAATTTAAGAAAAATAATACTAATAAACTTACACATTATATTTGATATATTTTTTTAAATATTTTTAAATTTATATAATTATATATATATATATTATTTAATGATTTTGATATTATTATTATTTTTTATGATATCTAATAATAAATAATTTCTAATTATATATATTAAAACATCAATTGATGATCAATTAATCTATTTTACTAATTTTTAAAAAAAATAATATATTATATATTAGAATATTAGAAATAACTTCAAATTATACAAGAAATTAAGATTGTATTAGGGTAAGTGGAATTTTCATAATATATTATTTTATACAAATCTTTTAGTGTAAAATATTTGATGAGCAATAGAATGATAAAAATCACACCATAAGGTATTCCAAAAAAGCACTCACATATGCTAATATATATGAAACAAATATCAAAGACAAATAAGTCATGGAAATTTTATCAGATGTGCTATCTAATAAAGCAACTTAGATTATAAGAGATTGTAATATAACTATAAATCTACAAGACAAGTTTCAAAATTCTGAGATAATATTAAAAAAAGATGAGAAAAATACATAGATTTTTTATAAATTGAATTTATTTTTAATAAATTATTTTTCATCTTAAAGACATTTAAAAATTTATGAAATTATAAGAGGAATAGCAGTTAAATCCTAAATAAAATTAACTACTTTTACAAAAGAAATAATGATAACATCTCTCTCTTTGCATAGAGATAAATCTTCTAAAGAATTATTTGAAGTGGTTAAAAAATAAAAGTATTTGTCACATTCATGTAAATTTTATGATTGTTATAGAAATTTATTCATATTTATATCAAATTCCATATATATGTGAAAAAAAATAAAAGGCTACAAACTCTTTAATAGATATTTAGTTTTTTAAAATTATACATAAAAATAAATTATAATTTAATTAAATCATAATATTTTAAATAATTAAATAACACTTTTAAAAATATGGCTAATAGAAAAATATTAGGACTAAATAGAATGGATATATATATTTTTTCTAAATAGAATATTATTAAAAAAAAAATTATCTTAATCTAGTGAAAAATATTTTAATCAAAGACATCTTTATACAAAGCTTAGTGAAAAGAAATTTTATGTATTTCTTCAAAAGATGCAACCAAAAACTCATTATCTAGTTTAATATGTCTTATAAAATTTATAAAAAAATACTTAATAAATACTAAAATTGATATCAAATAGAAATAATATACATAAATAATAAAAGGTCTTCTTAAATTTATATTAGATAATATTTTGATAACTTAAAAAATTATAAATTAGCCTAAGTTATTAATTATTTTTATTTAATATTAAAAGTTAATTCTTCTAAAAATTTATAATTAGATTACTTAGATTTTACTTCTTTTTAATAAAAATAACATAAGTATCTTATGAAGGTGCTTAGATAATATTTTTCTTAATCGAAACCTAACAAATAGTTTCATATTAAACAAAAGAGGATAACATAATAATTTCTTTGTATTATATTTTTTTTCTAATTTATCAAATCTTTGCTTTGATTTTTAAAGATGTTAGTAGCTCTTTAGACCTTACTTGATAATATATATATAAAAACTTAGTAGATAACTTATTTAGAAGATACTTATTTTATAAAATTTTATAAAATTTAATACCATAAAAAAATCAAATATAAAATTTTATTTTAATTAGATTATTATTTGTTTAAACTAAGAATATATAAAAATAAAAATATAATTCTTATACAACTAATATAGTATTAAGGAGTAGTTATTAGGATATAAGAATATAATCTAATTCAAAGAGATTTTTTTGTGCAAACTTTGTATACATAAAAAAATTAAGTTATTTATTTATAGATTTTAGAAACATCCTTAAATACAACATATTTGAGTCTAGGCCATATATTTCTATGATAAACAAAAAAACTAATCATAAAAAATTACAAAAAAAAAAAAAAAAAAAAAAAAAAAAAAATCTTATAAAAAAAAAAATTTATTGATAAAATTCTATAATAAACTAGTATTTGCTCAAAGGGATTTATTTACAAATCATCTTGGCTGAAAAATGAAATATTTTATTTTTGACAAAGAGAAATGGAATAACCAAAGAACCAAATAATAAATTTGGTCTAACATTTTTAAATATGACTACTTGTAAAAAATCACTTACAATAAAATGGAAAACAAAACCAAACAATTACAAAAAAATTTTAACAAATAGAACAAATAGAACAAATTATGTATAAATAGACCAAAAACATATTAGGCTCAAAACTTGGTATAAATTTTTTTCAAACAATTTAATATCAAAGAGGTAGATGAGATATATTGGTTACTAATAAAATTATAATAAAAAAGGTCACCTTGATTTTAAGCCTATTCCACAAACATGGTGTTTAGGCCATCAATACCTTGTTTCTATGTCCATAGTAATCAATGCATTGGGTACATCCCCAATTTGTGCCCCAGTTTGTATCATATATATATATATATATATATATTCACACACATGAATAATAAGAACCTCAGAATAACCTCAAAATCATGAAAAATGCATTATTTGACATCACTTTTAACTGAAGAGTTGACAACTATTCAAACCAAAAGATAAGAATTTACAGGCTTACTCTGTTGAACACTTGCCGAGTTAGAAAATTGCTGCTGACCCTACACAGAAATCATGATACTTCACTAATTGTCCATATACATCCATCATGACAAGGATAAATTTCACCACTAGAAATAGTCTGCCGCACAGTCAAAAAGCTTGAAATTGGATTAATGAATCAGCCTGAATGGCTCAAATAAAAAAGAATCACCAGCAGAGTAAACCAGCAGACTTCATTTGTAATAACCAACAAGACGGGTTTAAGCAAGAGTTAACCACATTGGATAACTCAACAACAACCCCTTAAACTCCAGCTGATGATTCTTTTATGACAATACTAGACATAGTTTAGATTCTGGGGAAAGAATCTGAATCACAGAAAACACAAACAGCATTAATGGTTCTCTGATTGAGAAGATGCTTTCATTCTTAAAAGAAGGAGCACATCTTTTCTGTTTTTTGGCGTCCTCGTCCTCGTCTTGTTGCATGAACCATGATCGCATGACCAATTCTTCCTATAGTCCGCCTCCATGTGTCTAGATTTCTTCCCCTTCTTGTCCTGTGCGTCGGACACACTGGAGTCGTAGCAATGGGGACAAATCCCCTTTGCGACAACAGCGTCGCCGCCGCGCCAGTCATGCCTGGAGTTGCAGCGTAATCTGGTCTCGCGGGTCATTCGTCGAAGCATAGTGTTATCGGTACCGACATCTGAACGGGAAACGTGACTGCAGGCGAATTTGGTTCGGAGTTTTGGCTTATCACGTTAAAGGACAGATCCTACTTGCCCTCCGCGACCATGTTGCAACCATTCCAGCCGATCTACCGATGGGCTATATTCGGCACAGGTCGGAGTTCAGACCTGTATATGTGCCCTCGGCCTCCCTCCCCATCACTGTTCACGGCCCCGATGTGCTGGTTTTGTCTTGATGGGGTGATTTCTAACTTTAAATCATTTTGACTTGAGAGAACGTCGAATACCATCAGGCGTTGTACAGTACCTTACTATTGGACGGTCGAGAATTGATGGTAGGGGCTGTCAAACGTGGCCTCGAGGATTGGGGGTGTTCTAAACGCAGACGGCGAGGAAATACTGTACCATATTTTCACTTCAGGGAACTGGGGCGGAACTAGCCCAGTTAGTTGGTCTCCCCTGGTTGTTGCCTCCGCTGTTCCCGGTGTCTCCAAAAGGAAATCTAATTCGGGCTAGCGCTCAAGTTTGAATGAATAGTATAGGGTCTGATGCTATACGCCTCGGTGATATTTGCAGTTACTACTACTACTGCCTTTTCCTTGTCCGTTGGTTGTTGACACACTGACCTCTGTTGGCTTTTATACGAATTGATTCAAAGTCACACCATGCGGTGTCTGGATCTGGGCCGAGTTGTGGATTCCGTTCCGTAACCTCGCGGGAATCTGGTGAGTCCCTCGAGTCCTTGTATTCTATGACATTTAGATCCGGCTCCGGAGGTTGCATCGCAATGCGGAGATGTCACAGGGCCTGTCGAAGCTTGAATGTATTGACTTGACAGATCCCAGAGTTTATGGGATGTGTGCGTGGCAAAATCACTAGACTTCTGAGAACGTTCAAGGGGGCTGGGATCTAGGACGTCGACACAGATGCGGAACAAGTCGAGAGGTTTGCTTAAGAAGATTTCTTGACGCAGGTTGGAAGTTTTTGAGCTTCGGAATGTTGTCCGACACTTCGTGGCCGGAGTTTTACAACTCATCCTTGTATCAGAGGTCAGGAGCAGGGGCAGAGGGAGTAGGGAGAGTAATTCGTTGATCACATTGGGGATGGTCAACTTGTACATTAAAGTTTTGCAGTTGTAGTCGAATGCTGGTACAGCTGATCACCGGACGTGGAGTAAGGTTTAAGATTTTTGTAGCGAGAGAGAACGAGAAAGAGAGCAGGAAACAGTCGACCAGTTGTAATGGACGCCTCTTTTGTGGACCCAGAGAAGGGCAGACTAACAGATGAGCCTCAGCTACGTACTTCCTGTAGAACTCAAGCGGATGCCCTGTTCCGCAAAAATCTTACATATCAGGTAATTTTGCCGAGATTCCAACGTCGAAGTGTTCATTCTCATGTCCATTGCACTTGTCTATGCAAAAGATCTAGACTTAAGGGCGACTCTTAGCACCTAGATCTGAATTCATATTTTAAGAAGGGCCAGATTTCAACATGGCTTCCAAGTGGATTTCCAAGGAGTAACGGAGACCTTGAAAATTTTCTCAACCTAGGTTCTAGAATGATCCCCGGAGGTTGATTGCAAATGCATGCCAAGCGAAGTTATCAAAGTGATCCATTGTTGAAAAGAACTGTGAGGAGTGTTTGATCCGACCTGTGCTTTGCAGAAACGGAACTGGAAAACAAATTGCTGCCTCATAATCTTTCCAGTTGCCCTCTGCATCACTCTCGTCGTGATGCAAGAAGTCATCAACGCCTCCATCCGCAATCGCTTCAAGTGTGGCTGTAAAGACGTGCCCAACTCGAACGGCGTTGGCACAACCAGGAAGTGCGGAATCCGATACTCCGCCCCCGATGAAGCTCCGTTTTGTGGAATCGACAGCCCATATCCATGGCCCGCCATGCTGCAGGTTCCTAGACCGCAGTTCCGGGCCACCAAAAGCTCCTATTACCCAGATTTGACACAGGATATGACTTGTAGAGCGGCTGGTACTTGTGCAGCGACAATTCCCTACACTGGAACTAATAAAACTACAGCTGATGGTAATAACTCGCATATTTTGATTCTCACGTTCCTCAGTGAATCAGACTGTCGCACAGGTATAGGGCAGATGGTGTCTGTTTCGATTCATGAAGGGACGTTGTTGACCACATCTTGTTGCGTTATCCTGGATTCTTGATGTTGATTGACTTGAGCCAATTTTGGTTGCAGCGATGGCGGAAGGACTTTTAGGTACTGGCATAGTAGATCCCTTTGACCCAAAGACGTACTCCCTCTCCGCTGTAGTACCGGTGCGACTTCTCCTACTGATTTTATTTATTTATTTATTTAAAATATTCCTAATATTCTGTATGCTCATTCTACTCTACTATGTGCATGGATCAAGGATGCGTGAGTTTCAATGTCTCATGGATTTTAACAGTTGTGTTCTAGATTATTGCCTCCACAATCTGTACCCGGGCGATGTGAGTCTCCTTTTGGAGAGGTTATAGAATTAAGAGGCAATACATTTTCTTTCCTACATTTACGAACAGTAGTTGGAATTGTTAATCAAATATTTGGCAGGGAACAGATGCCACTCCCGTCGGATCCCTTCTCTTTGAATCTGCATTCACTTATCCCACACCTATCTACATTCTTCGACCCAATTGTGAGAACTCGACGGACAACTTCACTTTCACTACCACCATTGGAGGATTTGAGCTCAATCGAGGTTAATACCAATTTTTTTTTTAGTTCCACTTTAATTATCTCTACAATGTCCTTGAATTCCTGTGAAGTTCCAGAGGAATTTCCTTAGTCTGTAAAGATGTTAAGGTGTAGTGGCATTTGTTCAGCTTCTCCCTGACAAACTTGTGCTGAAAGAATTGTACATGCAGATTTTAAATGCTTGGTATCAAGGTCGTTGTGGCGTGCCGATGCTTCCTCGGTGAACGAAATGCTCTATGCAGGCTACGTACGTGGCAACAAACGAAAGGAGATCAACGAAGTCCCAGTCGGTAATTTAACCTTGCTGACCTCGGTCATAGAGTTCTTTCTAAAATTTTAACCCTATTTTGTAGTCTGCTCAGCAATGTTGCTCTTCAGAGTTTAATTGCAACATTCAAAGCGGCTGTATGAGGGAATGATAATCACTAGCTTCAATTGTTAGCAACCGATGAGATTCTGCAATTACTCTGACTTGGAGCTAAGAGGCGTTTTTGGGTTATCTGTGTTGTGGCTGCAGCTTATGACTTTAGGAATACGACTACGGAGAGGTTTGATGTAATGGTATGGTACAATGAAACTTTAGCAAACCGGGCCGGCCAAGGCCCTTCGTCCCTCATTCGTGTATCTCGCTCTATGAACATGGTGAGAATTCTTCTTAATCATGCCAATTCAGTGCTGTGAAATCAGCAGACCTGTGACCTTGATTCATGAACTAAAAAGCATTTTTCTGTTTTATGTCATTATCTATTTTCGAAAAGTTCGAAATATGATTTGTCATGCATTTAGAGTTGTACAAAATTGCGCCTGTGCTTCAAGATGATCCCATCTGCTGTGAAATTCTTAGGCATCACAAGCATTTTTGCGTCTCAAGTTGGGGCCAACGGCTGAACTTCCATTACTATTCGTGAAAGACATGCCGAAGGGGGCCAATCCGTTGAGCCTCAACTTTTCACTGATCATCGGGCCACTTTTCTACATGTGGATCTTGGGCTTCCTGTTTCCCGTGAGCAAACATCTTACCCTGGGCATTTGACAGCGTCCATCCAAATTTCTTATTCATTCTCCTACATCATGAGTCCCATCTTTGCTTCGGATCACTCTACTCCTAGGTGCAAGATCTCTGTTAACCAGAAGATGTGTTCCTCACGTCTGAGTAGTGAACCAAATTCTGATAAATCAATCGAGGCTGTTAGTAAATCCTTGTATTCTTGGTGCATCAGGTGGTGCTCACTGCGACAGTGTACGAGAAGCAGTATAATGTTCGGATGATGATGAAGATGCATGGCCTCGGCGATACAGCTTACTGGGTCATCACGTACTTGTATTATGTAGTTTTGTTCTGTCTTTATATAATCAGCTTCGTCGTCTTCAGCTCCCTTGTCAGTAAGTCATTCCTCTTTTGCTTGCCACCTCATTTTGTTTCTCAACACAATCGCCCTAATTGTTGTTTCTCGTATCGATCCTTGACCGGTGACCCTTAGAGCTCAAAAGCAACCCTGTATCGTTATATTTAAGTTTTTATTTTTTTTCAAACGCGACCACCAACGCATCTTGATCGCCTGAAATCGACCTGAATCCGTGTTTGCAGAGCTGTCTTTCGTCACGAAAAACTCGTACAGTTTACAAGCTGTGTTCTACTTCCTCTACATTAACATGATTATTTCGCTTGGCTTCGTCGCGTCCAATTTTTTTCGGAATGTCCGAACCGCTACAGGTAAGTTGGTCAATCCATCTTTTCTCTCATTGTGAAGTTGCTTGACAGACTCATAATGTTTCAAGGACATGAGTTGGATCTTCCAGAACGATTGGTTGCCGCTGTTCAATACAAGTGTTTTCATTTCACTATTTTTCTCAATGGTTGTTGAACACCAGTCCTCACGTCTGTTGATTACACCGGTCAGACGCATTATGTAATCAAAGACTAGAGAGGTACAGACTCCGGAATCTGACCATGTGGTGACGGTAACCTGCTCGCTCTTATGGCAGCCTTTGGATATTTATACGTGTTTGGAGCTGGACTACTAGGGGCTTTCATCTTCAAGAATTTTATTGTGAACCCAACCACCGACAGTAAGTTTTCACATCCTAGTTCCGTTCACAATGTAACTCTCAAACGGTTTCTTATAAGTTGGATCTTTAGAAGGTGATTACGGTTGTGTTCGAAGACTTCTGTGCATTTGCGGTGGTAGAGTTGATCAGTAGAGAAGAATCACTAAAAGCAGATATCCTTTCGTTCTGGTTCTGGCAGGAAAACTAGTCACCGGATTGCAGCTTATTCCTGCTTTTGCAACGTACCGTGGTGTCTACGAGTTTGTAGAGTATTCAATTCGAGCAATTCGCATGGTATCACCCGAACCAGCAATCTCAGAAAACTGTTTTCTCGCTCCAAAGGTTCATCTGTCGATGCACTATTGTATTGCGGCTGCTTGGTTTGCGAACTGTAGCTAATGTTTGTCTCGGTTTGAGCGCAGAGTTCGAAGGGGATGCAGTGGAGCAATCTCAAGGATGAGAATAACGGATTGCGAACTGTCATGCTCATCTTGCTCATTCAGTGGTTTGTCTTTATGCTCCTCAACTTCTACTTGGATGGGGTAGTAGCGTCTGCGAGCGGAATAAACAAGCATCCTCTCTTCTTCTTGAACTTCAGACGCAAAGGCAGCAAAAATAAACGTGCTATCAGTTCGAGTTCCAACCTCACAAGCTTCCGCAAATTCTCTCGCAACTTTTCTGGCGGCTCAAGTGCTGTGGTGCATATGAGCTCTGAAGACAAACTAGTTTTTGAACGACCAGATGTCGCCAGAGAGGTACAGGCTCATCTTCTTTTCCCATCACGTTCTCAAAGAAACCCTAAATCTCAATTTTCTTGAGTAACTAGAGGCTCCGAACCTTTCGCAATTAGAACCACACAGCATGAATATTTCTCAGTTATCGGCTAGAGTTCATTCCAGGTTGTTTCGACTATCGCAGAAAGCTCATTAAACCTAATACTTCGTTTGCTTGGCATACGCGACAGAACGAACTGGCTAAGGATTTGGCTGCCAACCCCTGCAAGAAGTACCCAATAGTTTGCGACAATCTGCAGAGGGTGTATCCTGCCAGAGATGGTAACCCACCCAAGTATGCTGTGCGGGGATTCTCTCTGGCAGTTCCGCGGGGCGAATGCTTTGGAATCCTTGGGCCAAATGGAGCAGGGAAAACGAGCTCTATTAACATGGTATGCCCCTCACCACTCATTCAAATGTCTTCAGTCGTCCACATTCTATGCTTCATATGATCAACCGTGTCATAGGCGATAGATATGATGGACGAATCTGTTTGGTTATGTAAGGATTTTAAAAATAATGTGGTGTGGTTGCAGATGATCGGATTTTTGAAGCCAACTGGTGGCACTGCTTACATACATGGGATGGACATTGTCACAGATATGGATCGCATCTACTCGTGCATGGGCGTTTGCCCCCAACATGAGTAAGTCTCTTCTCTATCTTTCAATCTTGTGGAAGCTTTGATTTTACAGTGATGGAAAAGCGTCGATTACGAATTCAAAATCAGTTGAAGGACATTATTGCTGTGCAGTTTGCTTTGGGGATATTTGACCGGTTGGGAGCATCTTCTGTTTTACGGTCGACTGAAGAAATTGAAAGGGAAAGAACTCACTGATGTAAGTGAACTTATTTCTTGTTTCAAAGTTCGTAATTCTTTTCAGTGGATGCTTCGGCAGTGTTGGGGATGCTCGCAGATTAAATCCCTCCAATCTCCTGAGGATTTTCCCGAGTGTTATTTTACAGGCTTTGAGAACGGTGTACATCTGTTGGTTTGCCATGTGCAGGCTGTTGAAAAATCACTGAAGAGTGTTAATCTTTTCGACAAGGGAGTGGGTGATAAACAGTGTCGGATGTATTCAGGTGGGATGAAGCGGAGACTGAGTGTTGCCATCTCTCTAATTGGGAATCCAAAAGTAAGCACATGCTCTGCCAGCTTTGAAGTTCAGACCTGGATTGTATGTGTGTTCACTGCATATTCAGTGTTATATTACATACAATGACTAAAATGACTATTGAAAAGAAGTCTTCGGAAAATCTGAATGTAAACCTTCGAGCCCTCAATCTCTAGCACATTTAGAAATAATACATCAACCTCATATATCTGCTGTGCAACTTGCAGGTGGTGTATATGGACGAGCCCAGCACTGGCCTGGATCCAGAGTCTCGGAATAACCTCTGGAACGTGGTGAAGCAATCCAAGCAAGACCGTGCCGTCATCCTCACAAGTAAATCACCTCTATCCAATGTCATTCTTCAATCAGGTTCTGTTTTTTCCTGATGATCTCAATGTTGATAATCATTATCAGTATTATTTGAGTCGTGGGGTGGTTGACATTACGTTGACGCGACTGCAGCCCATTCTATGGAGGAGGCAGAAGCTTTGTGTGACCGTCTTGGGATTTTTGTAAACGGCGAGCTGCAATGTATAGGCAACGCTAAAGAGGTGATCATTTACTTTTCTGTTCAAATTTTTCTGAGAAATATATTGCGACTGCAGTCATATATATATATATATAAATATATAAATATACACAGTGGGCTAATGCAGAAATAATCCCCAAATTGAAGCTCACAGAAGCAAATCGTTCCATGTGCAGCTTACTGCCAGATACGGATGCCTGTATGTCCTGACAATTACGACACCCCCAGAGGAGGAAGCTGAGGTGGTAGCATTGGCAAAGTCTTTATCCCCCAACGCCCACCAGATTTATGGTATCTCCGGCACCCAAAAGTTCGAGCTACCAAAGACGGACGTGAGCATTGCAACCGTGTTCTCTGCTATCGAAAAAGCGAAGAACCGCTTGCATATTCGAGCGTGGGGTCTCGCCGACACGACCTTGGAAGATGTTTTGATCAAGGTGGCTCGACAAAGTGGTGGAATGCAGCTCCAATAACACCCATACCAAGAGTTCTACCAAACGGTGTTTTTGTAGGACTGTACATGACCAAATTGCATTCCAGTCAAAATCCTGAGCTCATGTCCCGTGGCTCAGTTATCTGAACCATACAACCCACATATAGCTTGCAGCTACGGCTTTTTGTATCGATTCTTTCCCTTCGGATAGTAAAAAATACACCCTGCAAGTCTGCATCTAGCCTCATCCAATATCTGCTTTGTGAACTACGCCTGTTACATTGTGTCGCTGCATTGACTGATCCTCATCGATCTCGCTGTCTGGACCCCAGTTGACTGCATTCATGTAATCACATAATAGAATGGCTGAATCAGATCATAAGAACAGTGGATGTGGATTATGCATATGCAGTTTTTTTACTAGTGTCATTTATATACACTATGTGTGAGTGTAGTCTAGATTTTAGTATCATTATATGCAGTCTTGTTAAAGATATGTGGACTATGCATTCTATCATTCTATGCAATTTGTCCAGTTTTCGAATATCTTCATGGAATATTGTGAATTCTTGGTGCAAGTTCGTTGAAGATTAGCAAATCCTTTTTAATTACCACCACTTAGAGTAAGTTATTAGGGTGGTGGTTAGGATTTTGGATGGCAATTAAGTTAAAAAGAATCTAGAATTTGGTTGGATGAAGCAAAGTAGGATGAAGATTATTGTAGATGAATTTGATCTATATCAAATGTAATCCCTTTTTTTTATTTATTAGTGAAGGGTATTGGAAGTGAGAGTTATTTTATTCTACAATTCTTTGAGTGTGCAACCTTGTTGATGTTAAGAGTTGTGACCTTCTACTTCTCTTTTCTTCAATAGATTATGGACCTACATACATTTGCTTATGTTTTTTGAAATTGTTTGAAGTCTTTTTTTTGGGAACGAATTCTACAAGGAGTGGTGATTATATATTGAGGAAGTTCAAGATGCGCCAAATTATATTTGTTACATATTCTGATCTTTATTTCTTTTGAAGGTAGTTAATAGGTTGTCTCAACTATCAATAGTATCTCATACTAGGATAAGAAGGCCACCTTGATATTTGATTATTTTTAAGGCCTTCATAACTTCTTTTAAAAAAAATATTTGAAATACCATTAAAAATAATTTCTACCTCTAAAAATATCACCAAATATTAGGAGTCTCTTCCAAGGTTGTAATATCAAATACATTATATCTTGCCATCAATTCAAAAAAAAATATGTTATTCTTGAAGATCTTCATCTCTATTCCATTATCTTAAAGGTTGTAATAGTTATAATATCTCGTTTAGTAAGTCAACAAACAATAGCTCTTGAGTTGAATTTGTTGGTTATTAATTTTGTATCTTTTTGATATTAGAAAATTCAAAAAAATAATAAATAATGATACAAGATAGAATAAAATCTCTATTGAACTTGTTTTATTTTATAGCAAAGATTTTCTTGACTCTTCATCTTAGTTTTAATGGATGTCATCAATAAAACATATTGACTTTTACTAATGTATTTGCTAGATTCCTAGATGACTCCCATGTACATTCATTAATATCATATTTGCGCCAATATACAAGATATTTTAGCCAATTTTGACACCATCTTGAATCTAAAACCTCTACACTTCAAATTCTTCATTATTATCTATTCCTATAAGAGGCGGTGGTATTTGTCTTCTTTCTTGTATATCTATTATCTTGTATGATTCAAGTACTGACACATAGAATATATGATGGATTTTCATAGATTTTGATAGATATAATTGATAAATAATTAGATTAATTTATTCATAAATTAAAAATAATTTAAGGCTATATAAATCTAGCTTGTCACAAAGATGAATAGTTTTAATATTACGACAAAGTAACCATACCTTATTATCCACATAGAATTGAAGTTGTTTCTTGCAATTAAAATTTTACATTGATTTTTTGACATTCTTGAGCTTTCTTTAATTGTACCTTCATTGTTGTATATAGCTTTAATAACCAATTTGCTAAATCTTCCACTATATGATTATCAACTTTTAAAAAGTTAAAAGTATCAAATCGTGGATGATAACCATAATTGATAAAAAATGGAATTTGTTACATAGAAGAATATATCAAATTATTGTAAGCAAACTTTGTCAAGGGAAAAAGAATTATCCAATCATCTTAATAATAATTAATAATATACTTTAAATATTGCTCTAAAATTTGATTAATTTATTTTGTTTGTCCATCAATTTCAAGGTAAAAAATTAAAGATAATTATATGTCCACCTTTAATATTTTAAAAAAGATTCTTTAAAATCTTGATACAAATTACGTCCTTCTATCTAATATAATATTCTTTGATAATCTATAATAGCAATAGATATTGTTAAAAAAGAGTTTAATTATTTTTTATATCTATGATAGATTTTGTATACAATACAAAATATACCATCTTGGTGAAATAATCTATAATTATAAATATAGAATCGTATAAATTTAAATTTGAAAGATCTATAATAAAATCTATAGAAACAAAAGACCAAAGTTGTTTTAATATAGGTAATGGTTGGAAAAGTTTGTAAGGTTGATGATGAGGAGTTTTTAATCTTGAATAAATATTCCATAACTATATAAATTCTTTAATAGCCTTTTATATTTGAGGCCACCAAAAATCTCTTGATATTAGCTCCAAAGTCTTCTTATATCCAAAATGTCCTATTGTAGGAAAGTTATGACAAGTTTTAAGAGCATGTAGTTGTACTTCATCTTTTGAAACATATAAGCATCCTTCAAAATAGAATAGATTATTTTTGAACTTGAAGTTAGAGGTATCATAAAAATTGGATGAATTATTCTTAATATTATAAATAAGAGGATCTAAAGACATATTTGATTAGACTTGCTTAAGAAAAGTTGAATCAACAATCAATATTGATTTTATTGTTTAAAGATGAAATTGCTCCAACTTCAAGAAGATCATTTTTTGTTGATTAAAAGCCAAATCTCCTTCTTTTGGTACAAGATAAGAACATCTAAAAAGGGAATTGAATAGACCTTGTTGTTTTCTTAGTTGATAAGTGATAATGAACTTCAATCTTGACAAAGACATGTTGCAACAAGCTTAACAACAATTTTACATATGTATTGACATGAAACATTGAAGGTTCTTGTAATTTATATACAGAGTATTGTATTATGTGTTTTCTTATTTGAAAATGCATTGGGCACCTAATTCTGAAAGGTGAGGTTGTAGTTTATAAGTATGCAAAAAATCATAATATATTTCATCTATATAAAAAGAATGCAATTCAAATTTCAATTCAAAAGTACTTAAAACCAATACAAAGTGTTCAAAAATATCTTTTCTAATAACCTTAACTATACACAAATTCCAATTGCCTTATTACTTTCATAATTAGATAATTTTGATTTTTCTTTGTAAATCTTAATCCTAATTAGTTAGCTTTAGTAAGCTATAACTCTTAATCTAATTATCCATTTCATATAAAATTTTGTACATAAATGCCACTGTAAGTCTTCTATATATTTAAAAAATTTCAATCCAAT
Organism: Physcomitrellopsis africana; assembly: GCA_036785485.1. Classification (NCBI taxonomy): domain Eukaryota; kingdom Viridiplantae; phylum Streptophyta; class Bryopsida; order Funariales; family Funariaceae; genus Physcomitrellopsis; species Physcomitrellopsis africana. The sequence continues at coordinate 838,491 of JAWRVF010000050.1, forward strand.
CCAAATTATAGATTGTGAAAAAGCATCCAAAATCCGCATTGATGTCACTTGACCGCCAACTTAAAACTGATGTAAATGTTCCAATAGTGATTTTCTCTTCTCTAACTATTAACTTCAGCACAAAATTGGTATATAGCTTAATCTCCAAGTCTTCTAATATTATGTCAAATTTCACCTTATTTTTACTAATAGATCTCTAGATATCACAAAAATCCTAAATAATTCCAAACTACCAATTTTTGGTACCTCCTCGTACTAATGATCAAATATCTCTCAACTGCACTATTAGATTATCACAAAATTTTATGCACTTATAGCACACCAAATCAACTACATATTATCAATTTTTTAAATATAGATGTTATACCAATTGTACAAATTAGTGAAGAATATTAGCTCTAATTTTTTTGCATAAAACCTAAATCACCAATACAAACCTTAATTTTGAATAATAATTGCCATATCATTCCAATATCTATCAAAATGAATCTCATACCTTTAAAATGAGCTTAAAGCTACCTCTCAAATCTTAGTTGTCAATGTCCAAAAGACCCTATGTTTTGTTTTTGGTAGTTGTTTTAGTTGCTAGAGGTTTGATTTTGATCCTATTTTATAAATAGTCAATCCCTAGGTATCAATCCAACCTATCCTAGATATTTTTAAGCCTAATTTTATCTTCAATTTAATCTTAGTATCAACTATATTGATTATTTATCTCTTTTATTTTATTTTTATTAATTTATGGTTTTTTTAAGGTAATAAAAGAATTTCTATAATCTAAAAAAAATAAAAATAAACTCTTATCTACTAGCTATTAAGATGAGAAAATAATCTAAGAAGCTTTTATAAAACCTTTTTTAAGTATCTTAAATTCCTATTGAGCTAAGATGATTGAATATTAATTAGAAAATCAATATTATTTATATTTTTATCACATAAATGTATTATAATATGACAATGGTGATTAGATTAGAATTACCTTATAAATAATGATAACATTCTTAAAAAGAATCCACAATTATAAAAAATTCTTTATCATAAATTTTATAATTGATTTTTGCTATTAAATTTTTTTTGGAATAAAAAGCTACTAAATGGAGTTTGTCATTTGTTCCTATTTGTGATAATATTGCATCCAAAATAAAGTCTAATGCGTTTGTTTTCATTAAAAAATGCTTTGAAAAAGTCAATGTAATAAAAGATTGGTCTAAAAGTAAAAGTTATCTTCAAAACTTCAAATGATACTTTTGCTTCTTTACTCTACTTAAGTTTGTTCTTACAAATTAAACATGTAAGTGAAGCTGCAATTTAAGAAAAGTTCTTCATAAAGATTCAATAATAACTGACAAATCCTAAAAAACATTGTACATCCCTTATTGTTTTTGAAATCTTCTAGTCAATGATTATTTGGACTTTCTTAGGATCCATCTTGAGACCATCATTCAAAATGATGTATTCTAAGAAGTTAACTTGAATAGTATGAAATACACACTTTTCTATCTTGGCATACAATCCCATATCTCTAAATTTTTGTAACACAGGACAAATATGTAATTCATTCTCTTCTATATTTTTAGAGTGGATTAAAATATTGTTTAAACAACAGACAATAATATTACCTAAGAACTCATGAAAAGTATCATTTATGACATGTTAAAAAGTAGCTTATACATTTATGAATCCAAAAGGTATAATATTATATTTAAAGTGTCTATACCTTGTTCAAAATACAATCTTGTATTCATCTTCTTTATTGATACCGACCAGATTGTATATTCTTTGTAGATCTATTTTTGTATAAATCTTAATTTAATTTAGCTGATTAAAAAATCCAAATATCAAAGATAGAGAGTATCTATTCTTTATAGTAATCTTATTGAGCCCTCAATAATCTACACACATTCATAGTGATCCATCTTTTTTCTTTACAAATAAGATAAGAGCTCCTACTAAAAATTTTGAATGGCATATGAAATTTTTGGCCAAATTTTCATCAATATGAGCTCATGCAACTCATTTTGTGATAAACTGTAGATTGATCCAAATAAAGGATGAGTTCCTTCTTTGAGATTGATTGAACAATTATATAAATAATACTTTGGAAGAATATCTACATTCTTCTTCTCAAAAACATCTTGATAATCTTGGTACTAGCTTAAAATGCCACTTGAAGTCTTTCCATCATCAAAATGACTGTAGCATAAATAACAAAAGGTGATCCTTCTTTTGCTGCATTCATAAAAGCTTTTGCACCTATAACTGCAGATTTTATTATGTTAAACTTATGGCTTTTCACTTGATTAATAAGACTCTTATTAATACTTTGAGAAAAGTCAAGTCTACAAGCAATCTAATTTATTTGAAGATTATATTTTTTTTAGCTATAATAAACCTAAAATGACTATATTAGAGGAAAATTTAATTATATTAAAAATTATATAACTATTATAACCATTTATTATTATATTTATAGGAAGAATTTCACAAATAATATCTCTAGAAGACAATAGACTACCATCTATGATTTCTACATGTAGGGATTTTATTTTTTGTACTAAAGGTATTTTATGACTTTTAACAAAGTTTTCATCTAAAAAACATACTGAGGTTCTTGAATCTAATAAAGCAAAGATTTTTGATTTTTAGGTTCTAAATACACATCTAATATAAAATAAGGAGAGAGTTGTAAAGAGAGAATATGACCTTCACTAAGAATTATATAAGATTCTAGCTACATGGTCCCTATTATAGTTGGACAAACTTGTTTTTCAACATATTATATTTTCTGATAGTTATATTTTTTATTTTATAGTTATATTATTTCTTTGTATAATATTGAGCAATGTGCTTAGGTTCTTCACAATATAAGCATAATCCTTCTTGATAACAATAAGTCTTTTTTTATTCAGTAAGAGATTTAAAATATACCGCATCAATTTGCATGTCTTTCATTTTGGAATATATGTATTGAGAAGACATCAATGTTGCCATTGTATTATAATAACATTGAGGATCCCTTGTATGATTCTTAGATTGAAACTCAAAAAGCCAATTGTCACACTTTATAATAAAATTAATTACTTGACTCAACCTCTGAGAATTAGATAAGTTGAGCATTAATTTTTTTTATTTCATATTACAATCCATAGAAAAATTGGCTAATAAATGCAACATCATCCCACTTAATATTTGTTGTTAATTGTTAAAATTATGAAGCATATAATAACATTGATCGATTGTCTTGTCACAAGATATGAATCTTGTTGGTTGTAATATGAATTGCATCATATTTTTTATATATAGGTCAAAATTCTACTAAAAATATTTCTAAATTATCTAATATTAGATTTCATCATTCAAAAAAAGATAGAAAATATAATAAATCAAAATCTAAAAATAATATTCCAATAAATTTGACTTATGATCCTTGAGTTGGATAATTTTGAGGTTGAAATTCAATTACCAATTGTACTTGATTGATGAATCTTTGAAATTTAGATCTTGTACTATTAAACTTCTCAAATAAAATAATTTTTGGTTCTTTGATATTTGAATGGTATTCTATTAAAGGTGAAGTAATATGGCTTAGTATAGACATTGAAGCAATTCCAATCATTTCTCTATCTTTACTTTTTGTTAATCTTATTACTACTTGTGGTAGAACATTGAATTGATGCATTGCAAGAATTAACTCTCTCATTTATTCTTACATTTGTACCATTGCACTCTTCATTTTAGCAAGTTTTTGCCATAATAATATAATAGAACAATGTCCACTTCAAGAAGCATTTATTCTTTGATTTAGGGAAAAGAAAAGTGATGGGGAAGTTATTGACAGCCTCTCACACCTCAAACAAAAGAAAATTGAAGATGTAGAAGAATTCTTTGAACGAGTGGTAAAAGCAATTAATAAACTTGTTCCGAAACCTCATAACTTATTTTAAAAAACATGGTTCTTAAATGGATTACATAAAGAGGTAGGAAAATACGTAGCTTTGCTATCAACAGACATACTAGAAGAAGCTTTATGGTGAGCAAGGAAAGTAGAATTCAGTGTACATAAGAAAGAAAAATTTTATGATTTGGATTTTGAAAATTCAAGTGATGACTCAGAGGATGAAAAGAAAAAGGTGAAGAGAAGAGAAAAAAAATAACCAAGGATGATCTTAAAGAATTAAAAAAAGAATTAGCTCAATTAATAATTAGATCTAAATAATTTCAGACTAGAGTAATTTGTTGAAAGTGCAATAATGAAGGACATTTTCCTGCAGAATGTCATTTAAAATTTTGTACCATTTGCAACACTCATACTCATCAAACTAATGAATAAACTTACAACCGACGATACCGAGATAGAGGATTAGAAGTGAATCAAGTACAACCACAATTGAATAACATGAGAAAAAGAGAAATTCATAGAAGAAATCTACCCGTAAATGAAAATAGGAATCAAAGACCTATGTATTAGCACTACTATAGGAGGGAAGAAAGATATCCGTATAGAGAAAACAGACCAAATTACTATGAAGATAAAATGAGGCTAAGATATGAAGAAAGATATGAAAGAAGAAGCTATACAGACTCACCAAAAAGTAATTATGGAAATCAAGCTCGAGGAGGAAATATTCCTGAATGTTATTATTGCCATCAAGGTAGCCATATTAAGATGAATTGCCAATTGTGGTTAAAGCATCAAAAAGAAACTAAGGAAGCACAAGAAGAAGGGAAGCCTATGATAACAACAAATATAGTAATTCCAGAAGTGTGTGTATTAACTAGAGCTCAAAGACAAAAAATTGAAATTGAGGAAGAAAATTCAAGTAATGATAGTAGTGATGAAGAAGAAAATGAATACAAGACTACAGAACAACCTAAGTTGATTAATGAAGTAAGAAAAAAAACATCCCAAGAATGGGAAGAAGAAAGAAAGATACACCAAGATGTAATCAAAGATATAAGAAAGCTGCAAGAAGAGTTTGGAGAAAATCCAGTAGCTAAGGCAAGAAAACCAACTATGAACAAGACTAAACAAAGAAATGATAGAAGAATGATAGAAAATGAAATAACAAAAGTTGGAGAAGCTCAGAAGATTATAGGAGATGTATTCTAACAAACAAAAGCAAATACTACTATAGGTCAACTATTACAATTAGCTCCATATTGCAAAAAAAAAGTTATAGAAGCCTTTCTTCCAAGTCACATACCAAAATCAAATATATCAAAAAAATTTCAAATAGAAAATTAAGATTATGACATGGCAATGCCTATCATTACGGTTAGAATAAAACACTATACCATACATAATATATTATTAGATGGAGGATCTAGTGTGAATATTATTACAGATGAGTTATATAGAAAGTTAAGCTTCAATCACATTGAACCAGCTCTATTTATGATCAAGATGGCAGATCAGTGAAAAGTGGCACCACAAGGTATTATTCGCAATTTATAAATAGAAGTCGAAGGATTTTCCTATAATATTGTAGTAACAGTTATCAAATTAGAACAAAAATTCCAAAGTTACTCTATGATATTAGGATGACCATGGCTTAAAGAAGCAAAATCTAGACAGGACTGGGCTCATGATATCTTAACAATCTTTTTTAAAAATAAAGAAAAAAATATTAGTATCCGAAAAATTTCATGTCCTTCACCATCAAAATGACCTGTACAAGTAGAGTGTTATAATTGGAAGGAAGGATTGATTGATATAGAAGAACAAGTGGTATATCAAGCTGTTCCTTTACTACATTCTATAGCTGATATTGAATTAAGAGGACTGAAAGAAATATTTAGATATGACTGCAATATAGCTGAACCAACAGCACAGAAAAATAAAGTATTAAAAGAGAAACTGGGGGTAAAACAAAAGAAGTAAGAACCACCAAACAAGTCAAAAGGACACATGATTGAATATCTAGAATATTTTTACAAAGCCAAAGAAGGTACAATACAGTTGGATACAATTCCAACTATAGAAGCAATTAAAGATAAAACCATTATTAGATGGACTATCAATAAAGACGAACAAATTGATGAGATAAATTTAGATTCTGACAATCAACCAAGGAAAGTTAAAATTGAAAAACAAATCAATGAGAAATTCAAGCAAAACCTAATAAACTTACTATAGGAATACAAAGATATTTTTGCATGGAGTTATGAAGACTTAAAAGATGTACCAGTACATATTTGTGAATATCAAATTGAGTTAGAACCAAATGTATGACCAATTAAACAAGCAAGATATCGAATGAATCCAGCATATGCTGCCAAAGTCAAGGAAGAGATTGATAAATTACTTAAGACAAGATTCATCTTTCCTATAAATCAAACTGAGTGCTTGTCACCAGTAGTAATTGTACCTAAAAAGAATGGAAAATTATGAGTATGTGTTGATTATAGAAAATTAAATGGAATAACAAAAATTGATCCTTTTCTATTATCATTTCACAGATGCTGTCCTTAAAATGGTAGCCGATCATAAATTATATTCAATGTTAGATGGATTTAGTGGATATAATCAAATTCCAATGGCTATACAAGATCAATTCAAAACCTATTTTATCATTGAATGGGGACCATTCGCTTATCAAGTAATGCCATTTGGATTAAAAAATGCACCTGCAATCTTCTAGAGGATAGCTATGCACACATTTGCAGAATATCTGAACGACTTTATGCAATTTTTCTTCGATGACTTCACTGTATATGGAATGAATATTCAACACTTGGAACATTTGAGAAAATGTCTATAAAAATATAGAGAGTATAGAATCAATCTCAATCCAAAAAAATGTACTTTTGCAGTAACTTCAGGTACTCTCTTAGGACATATTATTTGTAAAGAAGGATTATTAGTAGATCTAGTAAAGATTCAAGCTATAGTTACTTTATCACCTCCAAAGAATCTCAAAGAAATGCGTAAATTTATGGGTTCTACTAGTTATCAGAGAAGATTTGTACAAAATTTTACGAATATTTTTCAACCATTATCAAACGTGACCAAACCTAATGTCAAGTATCATTAGACAAAAGAATATCAAGAAGCATTTGACTTACTAAAAGAAAAATTAACAACTACACCGATATTGATTATACCACAATGGGACAAGTCTTTCCATGTACATTGTGATGCTTCCAATAATGCAATAGGAAGTGTGTTAGCTCAAAACATTACTGGAAATTTAGACTCACCTATTTATTATGCTAGCTGATTACTTAACCAAGTAGAGAAAAATTACAATACCACAAAAAGAGAAGCATTAGCAATGGTATACTCAATACAAAATTTTAGACATTATTTGTTAGCAAATCACTTCATTTTCTATGTAGATCATCAAGCACTATTATACCTCATCAGAAGACCAATTATTTTAGGAAGAATAGCGAGATGGATGTTACTACTTCAAGAATATAACTTTAAAATTGTACACAAATCAGGACAACAACATGTTATGGCAGATTACTTATCAAGAATATCTACAGAAGAAGCACCAACTTGAATAGAAGATCATTTTCCAAACACAAACTTGTTTATGGTACAAGTTGATCTCACATTTGTTCAAGAACCAAAATCATTTTTCGATTGGCGAGCACCATTGATTGATTTTTTGAAAAATGGTAGACTTACTACTACTACTTCGATCAATATTAGAAGACAAGTAGCAAGTAGAAGCCGATTTTACTATCTTGACAAAAGAAAAAGACTAATTAAAATTTATTCGGATGGAATTGAATGAGTGTGTTTAGCAAGTCCCATTATTAAAGCAATTATAGCTGAAGCTCATGAAGGACTTGCAAGAAGATACTTTTCTGCTATAATAACTTTACACAAAGTTCTTACAGCTTTATTTTGGTGGCCAACATTAAGAAAAGATATTTATAATTATTGTAAACAATGTGATATATATCAACAAACAACAGCCAAATCGGATAAACAAAAAAATCCTTTATATCCAATTTTACCTTTGGAAGTATTTCAACAATGGGAAATAGATTTTATAGGACCTATTGATCCAATTGCCAATTTCACAAAAAATAGATATATCATCACAACAACAAATTATACAACTAAATGGGTGGAAGCTTGAGCATTAAAGGATAATATTGTCAAATCCACAATCCAATTTTTGTATGAAGAAATTATAACTCATTACGGATGTCCAATAGAGTTAATTAGTGACCAAGGAATATATTTTATCAATAAGATAATTCAATTACTAACCACAAAATTTATGATAATTCATCAAAAATCCACAACTTATTATCCACAAGGGAATAGACAAGCAAAATCAACTAATAAAGTTCTTAAGGCAATATTAACCAAAATAGTCAATGCAAATCAAACAGACTGGGACACTAAATTTTATCATGCATTATGGGCATATCGTACAGCATATAAAGTAACTACAAAACACACATCTTTTTTTTTTAGATTTTGGAATTGAAGCCTTATTATCTATAAAATATTTAGAAAAATTGAAAAAATCCACTATACTCAGGCATATACAAGCTATTATGGAAAACTGTTTATATTAGGTTAAAAAAATGGGCTTAAGAAGAGTAGAGGCTAAAAAAAATATTCTTCGAGCTCAACTACAAAGAAAGTTTTGACACGACCATGCACACCACATCAAATCTTTTAAGAATTATCTTACTTCAAAAGAAGCTCCTATTGAATCGAATTTCAAAAAATATCAAATTTGGAGAGATATATTTCAACCAAGACAAGATGTTCCTATTAACAATTATACAGAAGGCCAATTAATTTTGTGGTTAAAAACAACATCTAAAAGAAAAAGAGAAAAATTTCAATACAAATAGATGGGTCTATATGTGGTGAACTCAATATATTCAAATAGAACAATAGATCTACTACTACCAAATAACATACATATAAGAGTAAACATAAATAAGATTAAATTGTATTACATATCAAAAGAACCAAAAATTTATTCATATTTAATAAATATCAAGTTAAGATATAAAAACTAATTTGATATTAAAAAAAATAAAATAAAAAAAAAACATAAACAAACATAAATTTAAATAATTTTTTTTGAAAGAATTCAGAGAAGCAAAATTATTCTAAAATAAAATCTAACCATTCCCGTTACACGAAGTATTATTAATGAACCAGATACGGATTGCATAATCAAAAAAAAAAAAAAAAAAAAAAAAAAAACTACCACAGCTTGATGTCATATCCGCAACCACATCGGAAGACTACTTCAGTAGTAAGTCGTATAGGGTACAACCAAGGTCGTACACACTTACAGTACATATATTATATTATCGCGACAGAGAGAGAGTACAGAAGACACAAGAAATTGACCTGCAATAGAACAGCGAGACATTCATCTAGCAGGCTGGCATCCAGCCCAGCAAAGCAGCACAACCACCAGCCGCGACAATCACGCTCCAATCGAAGAGCCTTGTATCATTGTCCAAGTTGGAAGTCAAATTAGAAAACAAATAGATACGATACAACATACTTGGATGACAATTCATCAGGAAGGATGGTACGGCAAACAACAACAATCAAGATCAAGGATCATAGATACAAAAATTACAAGCCACCACCACCAAATTATATGCTACGACTGTTTTTTTGCCGACAAGGCAGAATCTATACTAGGGGTATGTTGTTCCGTCATGGCATCTAGTTGCTCTTGAACCGGTTGATATATTTTAGCAATACTTTGGATATTTGATCGTCAATGATGGCCTTAACTCAGTTGGAAGGCTCGTGACCAGAATGACAAATCAATGCTCAACCAGTGGCAACGTTTTGTTCACCCCAATTATCAAATTGATGACTACACTACTCCGCCATCGTCACCACCCAGATCAATAATATCATGGAGCCAAGATATAAAGAAGCAACTATAACAATCTACACCTCTAAATCGAACTTGATAAATATTTCAAGTCCGCATTCACAACTACCTGATGTACAATGCAAAATGAGTTAACATATATTGTTCCCCAATCGAGACCATGTCGATCCACATCCGTGCTCTAAGTCAACAACTACCATGTCGATCCACATCTATGCGCTGTCATAATACGTGCTATTCTGCTTGAGAATGCTCTGGGCACCTGGCTGTGGAAGACGAAAAGGAATTACACAACAACAAGATCCTAACAACTCTAATAGAATCCTACACAACTTCTATTAAATTTTAACAATATTAATGAAACCTTGATTCAATCTTAAAGCAATTACAAAAGAAGAATAAATGAATCATACATTAATCATAATAGAAAATAATATATAAAATACTAAATTTAGAAAATATTAAAAATAGAATCTTAAAATCCTAAGTTATATCTTATTCAAACCCTAGGTCAAACCCTAGTCAAAACCTAAATCAAACCCTAAGTCAAACCCTGGTCAAACCCTAGTCAAACCCTAAATCAAACCCTAAGTCAAACCCTGGTCAAATCTTAAATCAAACCCTAAATCAAATCCTAAGTCAAACCCTGGTCAAATCTTAAATCAAACCCTAAATCAAATCCTAAGTCAAACCCTGGTCAAACCCTAATCAAAACCTAAATCAAATCCTAAGTCAAATCCTAAATCCTAAACCAAATCCTAAACAAACCCTAAACAAATCCTAAACCCTAAACCAAACCCTAAATAAACCCTAAACCCTAAACCGAATCCTAAACAAATCTTAAACCAAACTCTAAGCAATTCAAATCAACCCTAGGGAAAATTAGAACCTCAATATCTGTTGATTAGACCGTTGATCTTACTTAAAACTTTGTATACCCTTCAACCTCTTAGTCAAAAACAAGCACAACAAATTTGAAGGAAATCGATCTTACCAAATAGAAGAAAAACCCCAAAACCTTCTTGGATGTTGGTCGGCCTCCTTCTCCAACCTTGATGCTGATCTTCCAATGCTGATTTCTCCCTTCTTCACCATTCAATCAGTCTCAAATCACTCATGTATATAGGAAAACAAGTCTATTATCCACACAAACAAAAATTGCTCCAATCCAATGAGCAGATTGCTCAAGATCTTAAAAACCTTAATTGACCCTCAAAACTTAAATTCTGAGACCTTGACCCATGTAAACCTCAATTACGTACAACTAAACCGTTAGATTCAGTTCAAATTCACAGCACACATTAACAACAACAATACCCAAAAATCCACAAATTTCCAGCCATAGATTTGCTGCAAAGCTTTTGGAAATGCCTAAACCATCAATCCTATTTTATTTTACAAAATCTCAAGTAGCCAAAATAAACCTTGACTTTGCAAAGCTATTACAAAGTTATTTTCTATCCAAATCATTCAAAACCAACTCCTATACAAAATCCTTCAAGTTCCCTCTCTAATCTCAATCTCCGATCTGCAAAAATCTCCCGGATTTGCCATAGGCACGCGGTTTTGTGCCTTGGGGTCTGGTTTTGACCTAGGTTCTTAACCGGCCCTCTCTGGGTATCAACTCTTGTAATTTTGAGGTAAATTTCTCTAAAACCTACTCTTAACTCCTTACTAAACATGCCTATACCAAATATCTTTCTAATCTACTTTGTTTTACCATATTTATGGCTATACAAAGTAAGTAGAATTCCTTTTTATAAAAGGCAACATTATCACCTTTTAATTTTTACTACCTCCTTGTCTATTATCTATTTTTCTAAGATAATTTTCTTTAATATTTTCATTTGAGCTCTTCTATAATATAATCACTCCTTCCCTCTTTCACCTAGTGGTCATATTACTACACGACAGCACCAAGTCAATGACTACCATGTCAATCTAGATCTGCCCGCCAAGCCAAAAACAACTATCATTGTTGAATTACGTGGCCTTCTATCTGAAAATACACTGGGTACCTGGCTGTGGAGAGTTTATTTGAAACTTGATGGCAAAATCCAACACATAATTTGTCCTTAATAAGAAGGACAAATAATACAAAAATTTCACAAAAGAGAAGTTATATATATAAATCCTCTTGTATTCAAGTAAGTTTATACAAAAAAGATTCAAATTTCCACAAAAACCCTTCAAAACTTTATTCATCCGCAGAGACTTATTTCTTACTAAACTTTAGAATCCAATAACTCTTGATCCAACTATTTGGTTTCTATAAAATTAAATTCAAAGTGTAGATAATCTTCTTAAGTTTTACCACAAGTAAGAATCATCTATAAATTCATTTTCAATCGTCTGATATCTCAAAATCTCTAGTAGGTACTTAAAACCCTAGCTCAGAGATACCCAAGCACTATTTTCCTTATATCTCACAAACCCAAAATCCTAATGCCACAAAATTTTTGCACATAGTCTTGTGACATAAACATATACACTTTTAAAAATTTTGAGCCAAAAATCTATGAAATTGCCTAACATATAGCTCAAAATGTAATCACTATGTAAGTAGGTCACTTACTACCCTTAAGTTTGTAAGCACTGACTTTAAATTCTAATATCTCCTTCTTCCTAGTTTGGATTTTATCAAGCTATACATAAAAAGTATAGCCGTGAAAGTGTTCTCTCCAACCTTAGTTGCCGATCCTTGATTGCTCTTTGTATGCGTGAATTATATCCAAAAGAGTGATAGTAGGTCCAAAATCAACACCTTAACTTTGAGCGCCTATAACTTCTTCGTAATAAGTGCAAATCACACAAAATTTGTACCTAAACCAGATCCAAAAACCTAAACCTTATGATCCTAGCCTTTGATGTTCGACTCCTCTCCAAAATAAAACCCTAATCCCTAATAAACCCTCGGGCAGCCTCCTTGAAGTCCATTAGGCATGATTTTTGGCCAATTAGAATAGAGATTTCTATCATCCACATGTTTTCATCCACATAGATGGCCAAACTACCTTTTTTATACTAAAGATCCTTTTCTAACCCTTTTTCATATAAGATTTACATACTTGGTGCTTTAAGCACCAAATAAAAGAAATAAACTAAGATCTTAAGGATCACCAATGTCTAACAAAGGTGACTTAAGATATATACAAGTTACTATCAATATAAAATTAACTTCAAAAGTCACTACTAAAAAGAAAATAAGTTTGTATAAACTTTAATAATAATCATTTTAATGGATCCCTTCTAAATTAACAACCTAATCACATTCTATAATCAATAAAATCCACTATTTTAGCTTTCACTTAACTATAAAATGAATTATATATTAAATATATACATACAATTTTTTCACATGATAGCTGAACCACAACACGACATTGTGTTGATCCAGATCCGCCCGCCAAGTCAAAAACAACTACTGTGTCAATCTAGATTAATAGTTGTACGAGCAAGCCGCACATAAATTACGTTTTGGCCGCAATATAGATCGACAATCATGATTTAGAAAAAGCTACGGTGGTTTGAAGCTTACACCCTGAGTCTGATCCCATGCCGCATTACTTTCCGCCTCGAAGATGACGACATGTGGCACCTTTGTCTCGGTGCCATGCAAAAGCAGAACCGAATTCAAACCATGTCAAGCTGTCACTGATTACTGCTTCAAGTCCTAAGGCTTGAATTGAGAAGCTATGGAAAGATCTCGTTGGGATGAGAGAATGGTAGCCTCGTTACGGAATATGACGAGGTTGATAGCTATAGTGGCAGTGATGCTCATGGCGGTGGCCCATATCTCTAATGGAAAGACAAGAGTGCTGCCCATTCTGTCCAAGGAGTACCAAGGAAGTGGTAATGTGCTACAAGCTCTATTGGATCAGTCCTGGCCGGCAACGCAAGGTGTCTCCTCCACGTTTACGTTCTTTGCCCCCAGAACTCGGCTATTAAGAAATATCCATGTTTGTTCTCAGATTCGGCTGCAATGAGCAAATCTGTGGCGACCAGTGTGTTGCAATACCACTTTGTTGCGGGAAGAACATTCTCATACTAGCAGATTAAGAACCTCGCACAGAATGCCGATTACATGGTCACAACCACCTTCAACGGCAAGAAGATCAACTTTACCATCGATGGCAATAAACTCAATGGCTACTCGAGTATGAATAATCCGGACATTGGCAGCAAGGAAAACCAAGCCATCCATGGCATCAAAACGGTCCTCCTACCTCCTGGTCTCATAATAATACATAAATAAATAAAAATAAAAAAAATAAAAAATAAAAAATAAATTAAATTTTATTTTATTAATTAATAAATTAATTAATATATTTAATAAATTAACTAAGATAATATATATATATATACATATATATATATATATATATGAATTTAATAAAATCTATTATAATATAAAATATTCTTTTAAAAGAATAATCGGATAGAATCGATTAAATTTGGACGAAGTGATAATGTTAACCTTGGATTATACATTAAATTCTTAATATTGTTATAAAAAAGATCATTATTGAATAAATTAAAGAATGATAAAAAAAAACCTAGTGCAAATGGAGTCGAAGGAAAAAAAAAAAGATTGGATGTATGAAGAAATTAAGAAAACAAGAAGACGATGAACTAGTGTAAAAGGGTAATTAGTGTGAACAAAGAGACAATTAGCCGCCCTTGTGTTTAGCATGTGCTTAATTAGACAAGGCAGTTAAGTTACCTTAGGTAGTTAAGAAAAATATAGTTTTACTAAGATCAAATAGTATGAAAGAGAATTTATTATAAGGATAGTTATAAATAGTTAACCTTTTATTTTATAAAGAAATTGTATCATTAGATTATACATCTAAAAGTCACAAAATAGGAATCAAAAAATATGTATATTCAAAGGAAAACTAGAATGGCTATTGCCAAAGACTAGAAACATGAAGATTCTTAAAACTAGACTAGGATCAGGAAAGGAATTGACAAGAGTGAAAAACGCTTCACTCTTGCCTCCATAAATATTATCTAATTAAGAGCTATATGGCAGTATTCTATAGGACCTCATACACATGTCTAATTTGCAAGACACGTGTCAAACTTGCACGACAAATTTTCCACATGTGTGCCACGTACTTGGCTTCTTCCGCAAGCTATCAACATGTGTGACACATGGATAGCTTATTCCACAAGCTACCAATATGTGCGCCATGTGGCTAGCTTGTTGACCAAGTTTCTAATCTATCAATCACCTATAGACATGTATAAAGGTGATTCCGCATCTATGAAGCTTCTAGGAAGCTTTTCTATCAGATATTATCAAATCAATTTATTTTATCTATTTCTATTGGTCTATATTACTTAGGTAATTACTAGAATAAATCTTATGTCTGTGACATTACTCCCATTTCTAAGGACGAGTTCCAGGAGGAGTGATGATTACATATTGAGGAAGTTTAGGATACGTCGAATTGTACTTGCCACATACTTTGATCTTTGTTCCCTTCGAAGGTAGTTGATAGGTTCTTTCAGCCATCCATAATGTCCCATACCAGGGCGAGACGACCACCCTATAATGTCTCGTTTGATAAATCAGCAAATGATGGATCTTGAGCTGAATTTGCTAGTTGCTGATCCTCCATCTCTTTAGTATGAACAAATCTAAGGAAATAACAAATAATATACAAGATAGGATGAAATCTCTATAGAATTTGCTTTGCTTTATAGCAAAGATTTTTTTCATTCTTTATCTTAATTTTGATGGATGTCGTTAATGAAATGTATTGATTTTTATTGGTGCATTTGCTAGATTCTTGGATGGCTCCCATTTGTGTTCACTAATACCGTATCCGCGTCAATGCATAAGATATTCCAGTCGATTTTGGTGTCGCCTTGAATCTAAAATCTCTTCAACCTCGAATTCTTCATTGTTGTCTATTTTTATAGGAGGCGGTGGCATTTGTCTTCTTCCTTGTATATCTACTGTCTTGTATGGCTCGAGTAGTGACACGTAGAAAAGAGGATGGATTTTCATAGACACCGGCAGGTATAATCGTTATGCAACTAGATTGATTTGTTCAGAAATAGAAAAAGGTCCAAGTCTACGATAATTCAACTTATCACAAGGACAAGTAGTCTTGATATTATGACGAAGTAACCATACCTTGTCTCCCACGTTGAATTGTGGTTGTTCCTTATGATACGTATCAGCATTTATTTTTTTGTCATTCTTGAGCTTCTTTTAATTGCACCTTCATTATTGCACGTAGCTTTGACAAACAATTTGTTAAATCTTCTGCTGTTGGATTATCAATTTATGAAAAGTCAAAAGCATCAAGTCGTGGATAGTAACCATAATTGGCAAAGAAAGGTGTTTGTTGCATAGAAGAATATATCGTATTAATATAAGCAAACTTTATCAATGGCAAAAGAGCTGTCCAATCATCTTGTTGATAGTTGATAGTACACCTTAAGTACTGCTCCAAGACTTAGTTCACGCACTCTATTTGTCCATCAGTTTGAGGATGAAAAGCTGAAGATAACTTTATGTCCACTTTTAAGATCTTAAAAAGGGTTCTCTAAAATCTTGACACAAATTGAGTTCTCCTATCCAATATAATATTCTTAGGTAATCCATGATAGCAATAGATATTATCAATGAAAAGCTTAGCTGTTTCTTCACATGTGATAGATTTTGTGCATGGCATATAATGTGCTATCTTGGTGAACCGATCTACTATCACAAATATAAAGTCATAAGATTTTGAGCTTGGAAGATCTATAATGAAATCCATAGAAATAAAAGACCATGGTTGTTCTGGAATAGATAATGGCTGAAAAAGTCTAAAAGGTCTATGACGAGGAGTCTTTGATCTTGAGTAGATATCACATGATTGTACAAAGTCTTTGACTGCCTTCCACATTTGAGGCCATGAAAAATCTCTTGATTGTATCCAAAATATCCTGCCGTTGAAAAATCTCTTGATGTATCCAAAAGTTCCAAAGTCTTGTTATATCTAAAATATCCTGCCGTTGAAAAATCATGACATGCTTGAAGAACACATAAACGTGTTTCTCTTTTTGGAATATATAGGCATCCTTCAAAATATAGTATGTTATTTTTGAACTTGAATTTAGAAGAATCATGAGTCTTAGAAGAATTATTCTTGATATCATGAATAAGAGGGTCTGAGGACATACTTGACTAAATTTACTTGAGAAAAGTTGAATCAATAGTCAATATTGATTTCATTGCTTGAAGATGAAATTGCTCTAGTTTCAAGAGGACTGTTCTTTGTTGCTCAAAAGTTGCATCTCCTTCTTTTGGTACAAAATAAGAACATCTAGAAAGAGCATCAAACAAACCTTCTTGTTTTTCTAGCTGATAAGTGATAATGAACTCGAATCTTGACAAAGACATACTCCAATGAGCTTGACGACAATTCAACATATATGCCGACATGAAATACTCGAGGTTCTTGTGATTTGTATATACGGTGATTAGACTGGAAGCGCCTTTTAGATAATGACACCATTCTTGAAAGGAATCCACGATTGCAAGAAGTTCTTTGTCGTGGATCTCATAATTGATTTCAGCTGCTGAGAATTTTCTTGAATGAAAAGCTACTAGATGAAGTTTATCATCTATTCCTATTTGTGACAAAACCGCATCTAAGGCAAAGTCTTATGCGTCTATTTCCATAAAAAATGCCTTAGAAAAGTCAACACAAAATAAGATCGGTGCAGAAACAAACGATGTCTTCAGAGCTTTAAAAGCTGCTTCCGCTTCTTGATTCCATTGGAGTTTGTTTTTACAGGTCAAACATGTAAGTCGAGCTGCAACTTGAGAGAAGTCTTTGATAAAGATCTGATAATAATTGACAAATTCTAAAAAACATTGGATATCTCTTACCGTCTTTAGAATCTTCTAATTCATGATCGTTTGGACTTTCTTAGAATCCATCATAAGACCGTCATTTGAAATGATGTATGTTAAGAAATCAACTTGAGTAGTGTGAAATACACACTTTTCCATCTTGGTGTACAATCTCGCATCTCTAAGTTTTTGTAATACTTGACAAACATGTATTTCATGTTCTTCTACATTCTTAGAATAGATCAAAATATCCTCTAGGTAGCAGACTACAAAATTATCTAAGAACTCATGAAAAACATCATTCATGAGATGTTGAAAAGCAACTGGTGCATTTGCAAGTCCAAAAGGCATGACATTATATTCAAAATGTCAGTACCTGATTCAAAACGCAGTTTTCCATTCATCTCTTTCTTTGATGCGTGTATAAAAGCTTTTGCATCTATAAGTAGGGATTTTATTATACTTGACTTATAGCTTTTCACTTGATTGGTAGGATGTTTAATAATGTTTTGAGAAAAGTCGAGTCTTTGAGAATTCCAATCTATTTGAGGGTTATATTTTTCTAGCCATGATAAACCTAAAATAATTAGATTAGACAGAGATTTAATTATGTTAAAGGTTACGTAGCTATTATGACCATCTATTGTTACTTTTATAAGACGGATTTCATGAGTGACATCTCTAGAAGACAATAGATGACCATCTATGACTTCTATATGTACGGATTTAGTTTTCTGTATTAAAGATATTTTATGATTCTTAATAAATTATTCATCTAGAAAGCATGGTAAGGCTCTTGAATCTAATAAGGCAGAGGCTTTGTAGTTTTTTGGTCCAAGATATATATCTATTATAAAAATAAAAATAAAAGTTTTGAGGAAAGAATAGGACCCTCACTAGGAATTGTATAAGGTTTCAGTTAGACAACTTTGTTTTCTGACATGTTGTCTTCTTTGACAGCCGTACTCCTCATTTTATAGTTGTGTCGTTTCTTTAGACAATGTTGAGTAATGTGCTTAGATTCTCCACAATATAAACATAATCTTCCTTGACAATGCCAAATCTTTTCTTGTTTAGTAAGAGGTTTAAATCGTACCGCATCAATTTGCATGTCTTCTACTTCCGAATGTATGTTTTGTGAGGACGTTGATGTTGCTATTGAATAATAACATTGATGCTCTCTTGTACGACTCTCGGATTGAAACTCAAAGAGTCGATTGTCACACTTCACAGCAAAATCAATTGTTTGATTCAATGTTTGAGGATCGGATAAATTGAGTATTAATTTTTTTACCTCATATTGTAATCCGTAGAGAAATTGGCTGATGAGTGCATCATCATTCCATTTAATATCAGTCGCTAGTTGTCAAAATTGTGAAGCGTATAATAATATTGATCGATTGCCTTATCGTAGGATGTGAATATTATTGATGGCAACACGGATTGCATCATGTTCTTCATACATAGATCAAAATTCCGCTAAAGATGCCTCCAAATTTTCCAATATTGGATCACATTATTCAAGAAAAGATGAAAAACATGATAAAGCAGATCCCGAAAGTAATATTCCAATAAATCTAACTTGAGATCTTTGCATAGGATAACTTTGAGATTGAAGTTCATACACCAATTGTACCTAATTGACAAATCTTCAAAATTTAGATCTTGTGCCATCAAACTTCTGAAGCAAACTAATTTTTGGTTGTGTAATGTTTAAACGGTGTTCCATCATAAATAAGGTAGTATGGTTTGGTGTAGATATTGACGCAACTCCAACCATCTCTATATCTTCACTTCTTGCTAATCTTGTTGCTCTTTGTCGTGGTAAACTGAATTAATGCATTGCAAGCATTAGCTCTCTCATTTATTCTTGCATTTGTGCCATTGCACTCTTCATTTTTGCAAGCTCTGCCATGATAATATAATAGGAAGGAAGATATCTAATGTCACTTCAAGAAATGTAGAATAACACACTCAAAAGAAAAAATTCTAGAAAGAATATTAGTTTAGAATTGGGTACTCTATAACTTCTAAAATACTTATGTCTTATTAAGAGAAAGGGATAATCCACTCTTAATCAAGAAAGACAAAGCTCTGATACTATATGTATACCCTTGTCAATCTGTCAAGGACATGAACTACAAAAAGATGTATAATCTAATGAAAACTGTATCAAAGAAAAGTTACAAAATAGGAATCAGAAAGTATGTATATTCAAAGGGAAATTGGAATGGCTATTACCAAAGACTGGAAACATGAAGACTCTTAAAACTAGATTAGGATCAGGAAAGGAGTTGACAAGAGTGAAAAAAGCTTCACTCTTGCCTCTATATATACTATCTAACTAAGAGCTATGTGGCGGTATTCTATATGACCTCATACACGTGTCTAATTTGCAAGACATGTGTCAAACTTGCACGATAAGTTTCTCACATGTGCGCCACGTACTTGGCTTGTTCCGCAAGCTACTAATATGTGTGACACATGGCTAGCTTGTTCCACAAGCTACCAATATGTGCGCCATGTGGCTAGCTTGTTGACCAAGTTTCTAATCTATCAATCACCTATAGACATGGATAAAGGTGATTCTGCATCTATGAAGCTTCTAAAAAGCTTTTCTATCAAGTATTATTAAATCAACTTATTTTACTTACTTCTATTGGTCTATATTACTTAGGTAATTACTGGAGTAAATCTTATGTCCATGACAAGTTAATGGTTTTCATTAAGACTAGTCTTAATTAAATAAAAAGAAATATCCTATGAAAGAGAAAAGAGCACTTACTGAATAATAAAAGAACTATATCTTTTTTAAAATAAAGAATATACAAATGTTGCTCTTTTTTTTGATCTTTTATCTTTGTATAATACCATGAAGTTTTGAGATGTATTTAAATAGAAGAAGGCTATAAAAAAAACCATATTAATTTTTTATAGATAATGATATATGGAAATTGATTTTTTTTCAACAAATCGATCTAATGTTGGTTATAAGTGGATGTTTAGGACCAAAAATGATGCAATGGGTGTGGTGGTGAATACACAAGATAAAATTAATTATTAAAGGATATTCATAAGTTGTTGGCATTGATTTCAATAAAATTTATGCACCCATTATCATGTTGTGATTTGGCTACCATGTGAAAATATTATACATGTATATTTAATGTATAATTTATTATATAGCTAAATGAGAGCCATATTAGTAGATTTTTATTAATTATAAAATATAATTAGATTTTTAATTTAAAAAGAATCTATTAAAAGAACTATTATTGAGATTTATATAATCTTACTTTGTTTTGATAATAAATTTTGAGATTGATTTTATATTAGTACTAACTTTATACATTTTGAATCACCTTTATTAGATATTGGTGATCCTTGAGATCTTGTTTACTTTTTTTATTTGGTATTTAGAACACATATTATGTAAATCTTATTAGAAAAAGAATTGAAAAGTGATTTTCAATATAAAAAGGAATAGTTAGGCAATCTATATAGATGAATGGAAATCGATGATAGAAATTTCTATTCCTATTGGCCAAAAATCATGCCCAATGGATTTCAAGGAGGCTGCTTAAGGATTTATTAGGAATTAGGGTTTATTTTTTGAAAGGATTTAAACATCAAGGCTAGGATTAGTAAGTTTGGATTTTTTAAATATGATTTTGGTACAAAATTTGTATGATTTGGATTTTTATGAAGGAGATATAGGCACTGAAAGTTAAGTTGTCAAAATTGTACCTATTATCACTCTTTGGACATAACTTGCAGATATAAAAAGCAATAGAAGATCAACGATTGGAGTTTGAAAGAAAACTTTTTTGACTATACTTTTTATATATGGCTTGATAAATTCTAAACTAGGATGAAAGAGATATTGGAAGTTGAAGTTAGTGCTTAAAATCAAAGGGCAATAAGTGACTCTATTTAATTAATAGTTATGTTTTGAGCTATGTCTTAAACAACTTGATAATTTTTTGGTCCAAAATTTTTAAAAGTATATATGTTCATGTCATAAGATTATGTGAAAAAAAATTTAGCATTAGAATTTTGGATTTGTAAGATATAAAAAAAATAGTGCTTGGATATCTCTGAATTAGGATTTTAAGCACATACTAGAATTTTTAAGATATTGGACGATTGAAAGAAAATCTATAGTTGATTCTTTTTTATAATAAAGCTTAAAAATATTATCTATATTTTGAAAAAAAAATTATAGAAGTTGAATGGTTGGATCAAGAGTTATTGAATTCTAAAGTTCAAAAAGAAATAAATCCTTGCGGGTGAATAAGCTATTGAAGGTTTTTATTGTAATTTGAGCCTTTTGTACAAATCTACTTAAATATAAGAGATTTTTTCAATATAATTTTTTTTAATAATATTATTTTATTATTAGTTTTTTATTAAAAATAAATTATTTATTAGAATTTTTCCAATAAATAATAAATAAATTCTTCATAATTAGGTACCTAATGTATTCCCACATTAAAGTTCATGTCACACAATACTATTGCCATATTCACCACTAATAGGACCATTGTAGCAATTGAAGCAACAATGGACTTGAAAATATACCAAATAGATGTGAAGATGGCCTTATTGAATGGAAAATTAGAAGAAGACATTTACATAGATCAATTCTAAGGATTTATACAAAAAGGAAAAAAATATCTTGTATATAAGTTGAAGAAATCTTTGTATAGGCTCAAACAATCACCAAAAGCATAATATCAACATATTGATACATTCTTTGTCAATAAAGGCTTTGTAAAAAGTGAAGCTGATCATTCTTTATATGTGAAGTAATCTAAAGAATTCTTCCTAGTTGTAATAATTTATGTTCATAATTTGATCATCTTGGCTAACAACATAGAGAAGATGGATTGAATGAAGGCTGTTTTAGAAAAAGAGTTTGAGATAAGTCATTTGGAAGAATTATATTATTGCCTTGGTATTGAATTTATAAAAAATTATATTAATTATATTATTTTAATGAGCCAAAGAAAGTTGTTACAAATATAAGAATTATTCTAATAGCTATTTAGATAATATGGATAAGTAAAAATAAGTAAAAATAGATTAATTTGATAATATCTTATAGAAAAGCTTCTTAAAAGCTTTGTAGATGTGATTTCATCTTTATTCATATCTATAGGTAATTGATAGATTAAAAACTTAGCCGACAAATTAGTCACGTGTTGTACATGTTGGTAGCTTATAAAACAAATTAATTATGTGATACACATATAAGAAACTTATCTTGTAAATTTAACATATGTCTTGCAAATTAGACACGTGTTAGAAGTCCTATAGATTATTGCTACATAGCTCTTAGATAGATAGTATATATAGAAATAAGAGTGAAGCCTTCTTCACTCTTATCAATACCTTTTTTATTCCTAGTCTTGTTTTAAGACTCTGTATTTTTCTTGTCTTTGGCAATAGCCATTCTAGTTTAATACTATCCAATCTTTGAGTGATTTTTAACTCCTTTCAAGTGACACAAGAGTATTTTGATACTTTGGTTGTTTATATTTCATGCCCTTGATAGTTTGACAAGAGTAAAGATTCATTGTTCTTATTTTATATTTTAGAAGTAAGTAAATTACTTCACTTCTATTATTGTATTTAAAGGTTGAAGACTATCCATCTTTAAACTAATATTCTTTATTTTCTAATCTTGATTTTTTTCTTAAAAAGAGTGGATCACTTCTCTTTGTGAAAATTTTTATTTGATATTGGATGTTGCAGATTATCTTCCTTTATTTTGAATTGTGCATTTATTAAATTATCTAAGATAGAAGGAGCAATCATCGATGCTACACTTAATGAAAGTGAGAATAGATTTGTAACTATTGCTGATCTTCAAGAATTTGTCAATACTTTTAGGGTCGAAATTTCACACATCACTAATATCAAATCTAAAAGCACTATTCCTACGTCTATAAAAAAAGTCTAAAAACTATGTCAAGAAGTTGTACAATTGAGGGAAGCAAGTAGATCGACCTTACAACTAAATTCAAGAAGTATTGCTTCTACAAGCATGAAAGAGACAAAGATTAATATGTGTGAGAAGTTTGATGGAATAAAATCAAAATTTTAAATTTTTTTGCAACAAATCAAGCTTTATTTAATATTACATCCTAATCAATATTCTAATAGATTTATTCAAGTCGGATTTATAAGTGCACTTCTATCTAAAAGTGTTCTTTCTTGATTTATACCTTTGATGAAAAAAAATTTATTTTTTTATGATTTGAATTCATTCCTCAAAGTATTTATGGCCACATTTAAAAAAATTGATCAAAAAAGGATAGTAGAGACCAAATTCTTATTCTTACAACAAAAATTATGGTCAACTACAATATATGCTATTGAATTCTAAAACCTTGCTTGTAATATGTAGTAGAATGACAAAGCCTTTTTTTAATCAATTTTATTATCGATTGAAGGATAACATCAAAGATTTGTTATTAACAATATCAAAATTAGATTCTTTAGAATAATTTATTGCTCAAGCTATTACATACAACAATCAATTATTTGAAAGGTATCAAAAACATAGATTTGGTTAGAGAAAAATAAGTCAATTAATGAAAATAGCTCCTAAATTCTTAGAAACTTATTTAACTAAGCCAGAATCAATACAAATTGATACAATATATTTTAAATTTCTCATCAAATAGGAAAAGATTCAATGTCATCAAGAGGGTCTATGCTTATATTATAAAGAAGCTAAGTACATTGCTCAATATTGTTCAAAGAAGCAATGTAATCACAAAAGCAAGAGCATGGTTGGTAAAAAAGACAATGTATTAGAAAGTAAATTTTTTTAGTTACAATAGAGACCGTGCAACTAGAATCATATATAATATCTAATAAAGATCTTATTTTCTCTTCAGATCTTTTGCCTTATTTTACAATAGATGTATCTTTAGGACCTAAAAATTACAAAGTCTTTAACTTATTAGATTCAGGAGCCTCAACTTATTTTATAGACAAAGATTTTATCAAAAAATGAGAAATATCTTTAGTTAAAAAAACTAAATCGGTACACATAGAAGTCATAGATGATCATTTATTGTCTTTTGGAAATATCATCTATAAAACTATTCCTTTAGATATAGCGACTAGTAGATATAATAATATAATAATATTATATGTGATTAGATTTCTTTCCAATCCAATTATTTTAGGATTATCATAGTTAAAAAATATATAATTTTTAAATAGATTAGACTTCTTATAACCTTAAGTTTTTTCATAGTTTAATCTAAAAATCCATTAATCAAGTAGAAATACATAAGTCTAGTATATCCAAATCCTTATTGGTAGGTGTAAAAGCTTTTATATATGTGGCAAAAAAAAGATCATCTTTTATTATATATGCCATAACCATTTCTAATATTGAAAAGACTACAAGTGATATTCCTAACTAGTATCAAGATTTTCAAGATGTTTTTGAAAATAAAAATATAGATATTCTTCTAAAACATTAATCTTATGATTATTCAATTGATCTTTAAGAAGGAGCTCAAGTACCATTTGGACCAATCTATTATTTATTGCACAATAAGTTAGATGCATTAAAGGAGTATGTTGATAAAAACTTCTCTAAGAACTTCATACATCATTATAATCCTCAACATGAGCTTCTATCTTATTTGTGAAGAAAAAAGATGGATCGTTACAGATGTACATAGATTATTAAGGACTTAATAAAATTACCATTAAGAATAGGTATCTTTTATCTTTGATTTTAAGATTTCTTAATCAACTTGGTCAAGCAAAGATCTATACAAAAATAGATCTTTGAGGAATATATAATTTAATCTATATCAAAGAAGATGATGAATAGAAGATTGCATTTTGAACTTATGGTATCTAAATCTTATAAGATAAAAGAAATCTTTATTTTAAAAATATTTTTAATATTTAAACTATAAAAAAATTATAATTTAGATTTTTAATTATAAGTATCAAACTTAGGTTAAAATAAGATAGATTCTATTCATTACTATTATTTTTTAGGCGGAGATAATTTAAAATATAGATTTAAAGAAAAACTAATAGCCTAATTTCTACATTGTATTTGGAATAAAATTTTATAAATTTTAAAAATAAAACAAATATTAAATTAAAAATCTTTATTAAAAAATTTATAAATATAATTTTTTTTTAAAATTATAGAAGTTGAATGTAACTTTTTCTAAAGACTAAACTTTTCTATAGTTGAGTTAATCTATACAAATATAAAATGTTATTAAACTTTGTTTATTTATTAGATTTGTTCCTCAAGAATTCTTAACAAAAGATTAATTACTATATTAGAAATTAAATATTATATAATATCACTATTTTATTCTTGTTAATAAAACATCTTCTTTTTCAATGATTTTCCAAAAGTGGCATCAAAATAGGTGCTTTGTTTATATTCTATTTTAGAAGGAGGTTTGTATTAAAAGTCATAAGTTTGCTTTTGATTTATTTTCCCTTGTAATTATGAATTATAAAACTACAAATTTAATAATTTACACCTAGATTTTATGTATAATTTATTTTAAAATTTAAATCAATTAATTTTAAACCTATAAAATTATTGATTGAAAGAAAATGAAAATGAATATATGCATATATTTATATATTTTGAAAAGAATTATAAATTCAAAAGTATTTTTGAGGCTAATTATAAAAGACTTTTCACCACATAAGCAATAATTAAATAAAAATAATTCAAATGAGATTTGAGGTATCATATTCTATGATATTGAGTGAAGACACAATGTGAATCATTGTAAATTTGAATTTATGATGATACTTTAAAACATACCTATGTTTCAAAAACTAAAAATAATTAGTTATTCTAATTTGCACCTATAACATAATCAAACTATACAAATTTCAAAAATTAAGAGGAGAATTAACATCTGTAGAAAAATAACATCCAAGCCACAGAGTATGTCATTTTTTTAGTTGTTAGTTTCTAAAAAATATTAAACCAAAATCTATTCACTAAAACACATTGCAATGGTCAATAGTGCATTCTATAGCTCAAACCTTTTGAAATTTTTAAACTGAAATACCAGATTGCAGCATACCACACTTTACAGATTCAAATCTAAGATAAGATATCTGAAAATAACATTTGCACAATAAACTTTTCCTTTTTTTCAATCTAGCTTTACTTTCTACTTTTATCTTACTCGCGAAGTTCCCCTGAAACTGTTTTACTGTTATCATCAAAGGGAACGGGGAACAAAAATATCTGCCACTCAGCGATCTCTCATGAAAAAGGAAACGAAGACCAATGCTTTAGCTGCGACATCACTCAAATCTCCAAAGCATGCCCGCGGGCTGCATGAACGCACGGTCCAATGGGGGGGTCACGGAGTTTTCTTGCCCGAGGGCAGATTAATATCTCTTCACGGCTCCGTGAAAAGCTTGGCTGGCTGAGTTTCAAAATTGTCTGATCACCGTCGCAGTTGCAGCATTTCCATCCTCCGAGATCGACAGACGCACACTGCGGACATGGCGATTCCTTCATTGAGCTTTGCTGGATGCTGTGCTTCTACAGTAACGCCGTCGCCTGTATTACGAACAGCTGCTGCTGCAACTCGCCATGAACCGGTAGCACAATTCTCTGCCTGCGGTGAAGCAGCTACTTCATTAGGTTCTTTCCTCGACGTCGCACCCCTGTTTGTGTTTCTTTAGGTTCTGAATTGTAACTTTTTCGAGTGCAGAAAACCGTGACTCTCTGATTACGTTGCGAATTGGAAAATTAATAAGTTACTGGTGTATTGTTACAAATTTTGTATTTCTTACACTGTGACAGTGTTAGAATGCCAATTTCTGTCGACTTACGGACCATGGCTGCATCCTTGCGCGGACGCCTGTTGTAGTCGTTTTACTTGTTTAGGTTTTTTTGCAAGTAGATTATATGAAGACGAAGAGACGCGGTATCCACTCATCACAAGAATCCTGTAATTTTTTCATCACGTTCAAGTTCGTCATAATTTTGAAGTCAGTGTATTGTTAGCATTGTACGTGATGCAAGGAGAATTTCTCTTTGAGACGGAGTACAATTCGTGTGGTTACAGGAAGTTTGTTGTAGGCCATGGTCGATGAAATTCATAGTGTTTGTTTGGGGAACGCTATTTTTTTCATGTTGTATGAACCAGATTGGTGTATGTCTATCCGTGCAACACTATGACTTCCAGCAGAGTGGTCAATACTTGCATATCTAATTTTGAACTTCTACTTATGACCGGTGTGTACGGAGTCCGGAGAGCATGTATGGCTCTTCTCATATCTGCGACTCCTAAGAGAGAAATGCTAGTGTGAAATCACTTTAATAGAAATAGGTCACTGATGAAGTCGATATTCAATCGAGATGCAGCATCACGGTTCTATGGATCACGATTAACAGCCAAGTGCGATGGTGTGCTTTCGAAGAGAGTGAAGCGGACTGCAGGGAAAGTGCTCGCAATCGCAAATGTCGGCAAAGATGTAAAACAGTAAGTGTCTAACCCCTCTGAATGAGAGGACGGTTTGAGCTTGTTAACGATATGTTGAGAAGTATCTTTGAAACAAATCTCACTGTTGGTGGATGATGCTAACTTTGGCCATGTGCTTGTTTTATACAAGGTTTTGATTCATGGGACGGTATAGTTTGATTTGCAGCACACTAGTTAAATTAGAACTTGTAAGGATCCACTCTCACGAAAATCAACTAGTTTAAGTGAAGACGACTTCCTCTAATAAGTATAGAGAGTATGTACATACAAGGTTAGACGGGATATATCATGTTATGATCACATGATTGCAGTGTTTGTCGAATTGCTGACGTTTAGCTACCTTGTTCAAACAGGTACAGTTTGCCGTCATGGGCTAATTTCGAGATGGGCTATTATCCGGTGTATTGGGAAACTGCAACAGGCCTACCTCCAACTTCTGTAAGACTCAACAATTTTATTTTGATGCCTGAAGATTGTGTGAGTTGTGGTTCCACTTGTGGCTTAAAACGATTTGGACGTATGTGATGAAAATGTGAGTTGTCAAAGTCATTAATTGCTATTTCAAGGAGTTTTACTGTTGAGAATGGCAGGGACAATTGTTGACGATCATCTTTAATGCTGCTGCTAGCATCCTCGTACCCAATGAAAACTTCGGAATAGCATTTAATGGTACACCTTCGCAACCGATCTGATATCTCTGAAACATTCTTAGTCATCTATTTTTGATTGGTTTGTAGTAGATGCATTAATGATGATTAACATTGGATTGCAGGAGGCTTCAATCAACCAATTATGTGTGGAGGTGAGCCCCGTGTTATGACCAAAAAAGAACGAGGAAGCCTCTGCGAACCACTTTATTCTATCAAGATCAATGTGCCTCTTCATGGTGAGATTGAAGCTTCTCCTACTGTAATAAAGATAGTTTTTTAGTAGCAGTGTTCATTATGTCATGTTGATTATGCTTTGGAAGAAAAATGACAGCAAAAACTCACCAAATTAGAACTCTGTTTAGGGGCAGTCAAACGAAGGTCTCACATATGGGTGATGCATACAGCAACGTCTTTGGAGTTCTCATTCACGGATGGATCGAATTGGGACGGCCCTTACAATTTAATTATGGAGCTTCCTGACAAACTGAAGGGTTTGCCTCAAAGTTACTTTAATGAGGTGAGGCTCTTGACGATTAAAAGCGTGGTAAACAGTGATTCTGACAATGTATATGACTTGTCGATAATGAATACAAGACTCACGGTCTGTTTTCTCAATGTGTTAAATGTGTACCGACGCGTAGAAATAGTCTTGAGCCAGACTGTATTATAATCAGTAGATAGTGAAGGTGCTTGCGTAAGGCTCTACTGTGAGCAGTCCCAGCAGGAACCAGACACTTCTGTTTAGAGTGCTTACAGCTCTTCAAATTTTTGTACATACTAAAATGGATTTAACAATTTCCAGTACTGTGACAAAAGCTAGGAAGGGTTTGGTGAATAAATCGTGTTGTGAATTTTAATCGTGTGAAAGTTATTTTACTTGCTCAGAGGCTTGTGAAGGATCTTGCAAAAGGAGCATGTGACAGTGCAATCTACCCAGAAGTTGTTTTTACTCAGGATCGTTGCGCCTTCCCTGCTGGAATGATTCAAGAAGGGGTATGTGGATTCTTCAGTTTTTTCTGTACAATTGCTGATTTCGACTTGCTTAACTTACTGCAGAACATCTACATTAACTCGTCTAACCCAGCAGTCCTAACCGCCTGAGTTATGCTCCCATGCTAGAAAACTCATAACTTGAACTCGTAACTTGTGCAGCTTGAACTGTCTTAATGAAGCAAATCGCCTATCTCCTATCCAAAATCATTGCCCTTGCAATCCTAATCTGTGTACTGATCTAATTGCGCAGGGGGATCGTTGCGATCTGGATATTGTACCTGGTTGCACAGATCCGGAGTCACCGTATTTTGATCCACTGGCAAATGTCGATGATGGATCTTGCCCACTCGAACTAAAAGACTAATATGTTAACATTTCCGGAAGTGATGGTTTAATCGGAAGCCTACACCTTGTAAATTATGGTTCTTTGCTGATACCAAAACGGAAACTAGCGCAGCATGACAGTGTTTAGGAAAATGGCGTTGTGCATTAGAAATTCAATGCACTTCTGCTGCAAGGAATTTTTTTAGTGTAGCCACTGTAGGCTATGTGTTCGGTTCAATATTCGAGTAAATATGAAATGTGATCGATCATAGAGCTGAATATTAACCAGATTCTCCAAAAAGATTTGGAGTGGGTGCAATTTATTTTATTCTAACATTTACAGGCTATGATTTTCGTAAGTTACTCTCTTCACCAGCATCAGCAAAAACTTAACGTGTCAGCTGTGGAGAAAAAATTGTTTATTTCCTTTTTTGGACAGACGATTAAGATTTGTCTAATGCTGAACCAGTTTGGCAATACGTTAACAAGAGTTTGCGATCCTTGCTCAATCATTGCACGTTGCATTGGGGTTGGGGCAAAGGAACGCAGGAAACAAGCTCTGGGCCGAGACGATGCTTTCAAAGGTTGGGTTTGATATGTGTACGAATCTGCAACCGTGAGATCTCAATTAGCTCGTGAAGTGAGACATCAGAATGCCACTCAATGTACGACGTTGCCTCTCATCTTGTAAGTTGACATTACAACATGTTATGAAATAATGAGGTTCACTTTTGGCACATCATCAGGTTGCAGCAAGGGATGGTTTGATGAGTTTTTTTAGCATTGCTCCTTTCATCAGCAACATAATAAGAAGGTTTTAACAAAGAGTTGTCTCTGTCATCTAATGCTCCACTCCTACATTACTACACCACATTTTAACATTCCACTCTTGAACTTTTTCACTTTAATGCAGCTTCACTCACCAAAGATGATTGTTTATATGAGATTATTATTATTTTAAAATATTTGATAACTTTAACATGTTCTTATTTATGAGTGTATATTAATATAAGATTAAAAAAATTCAAAAAAATAAATATAAAGCAGTTGTATAAGTTACTTATGTATAAAAATAAATTTGTAAGTATTTCTAAAACATGATTGAAATACATATTGTAGCTTCCTATCATAAACAAGAGAATAATTTCTTGATAAAATTTAAATTTGATTTTTAAATATATATTTTATATTACAAAATTATAAAAAATTACTATTATATTAAAATTAAAATTAAAAAAAAAAAAATATATATATATATATATACTAATAGAAACCTTTGCAATTGGATACAAAAAATCTATATCAATTTAATTTGCCAAGTCAAAAATCAACAATTATTAAAAAAAAATTAATCTAAAAAAATTTAAAAATTTAAAACAATAAAAAATTGAATATCAATAGAACAATTTATATTTCTTTAGTATCATTAGCAAAGGTAATTCTTATTTATTTCAATAACTAAAATAACTAATATTTAGAGAAGTGCATTATGAAAGGATAAAATATTTTAAAAGGATACCATAAATTTTTACATTATGAAAGGGCATATATTTTTAGTGATTTTAAAAAAATCTTTAGTTATTTTATTAGACAACAATTATATTATATTATATACTAGTATATTGACTTATCGAATTGATGGGGTGAGTGAACTTTGCTTTGTGTTTTATTTTGCTATATTTCTTTTGAGGAAATTCTAGCCACCTTTCTACTACTAAAGCGCTTTGCTATAAACGACATTTGTGCATTAATCTAGCATCCCCTTTTGTATTACTCCTTCACAAAAAATTTATGTTTTTTGGTGCTATTACTTAAGAGAATGCAAAAATCCATGCCATTAGGCACAAAAAAGTTATAATATTTTAATTTTTCAAGCCAAAAATCAATAATTTTTAAAGAAATATTAATCTAAAAAGAAAAATAAATAAATAAATAAATAACAATAGAACCATAATTATTTCTTTAGTATTATTAGTAAAAAAGATTCTTATTTATTTCAACAATTAAAATAGTTTTTTTTAAATACTATACTTATCATAATATTTTTAACTTCACTATTTTTAGAATAAAGAATATTTATTCTATTTATAGAAGTATATTATAAAAAGACAACATATATATAAGAGCAATATACTTTTTCACATTGTGAAAGGAAATATATTTTTAGTTATATTTATAAGTAATTTTGGCATAATTTTTAGTTATTTTACTAAATAGACATAATTCTATTATATTATAGATATGTCTAATGGAAAAAATATATAATATAATTGATTAAAAAATTATACTTTTATTAAAATTTTAAAATATAAAATAAAAATATAAAATCAAGTAAATACAAAGTACAAAATTATATTATAATATATAAATATGTATAAACTTAAAAAAATTAATATGTCTACAAATATTTTTTTAAGATAATTTTGAGCCAATAAATTAATAAAAATATATAATGTTAGCATCTTCTTCATAGATTTAGAAGTTATTTTGATTACAAAGCTCTATTTAAATTTTCAAATATAAATCACACTCCAAAGCTACAAATTATAAATTCTTATTTAAATTATAAGAAATTGATTATTAATAGGATTTTTTAAAATATTAATTTTTAAATAATAATTTTAATAGATATATTTATTTATATACTTATTTATTTATCATTTGTCACAATCTTAATAGATAGTTGCACATACAAAGATATAATTATATTTACTTCTATCTTAATATTATTATAATGCATTTAAATTTTATATGTAGAATTAAATTAAATATTAAATTTATAATATAAATTATATATATATATATATATATATATATATTTATTTATTGTAGAACATACAACTTATATTTCTACAAAAATAATAAAAGCTATCAAGTTGTAGATTTCTATAATTATTAACATACTTTAAAATTATTTACTTATTAAAGAGAGTCTCACTTATTAGTTAGAATATACTTTATTGATAATATTAGATACTAAATGTGTCACTAAATTAACAAAGATATTATAATACCATAATTTATTTATAAATAAATTATACACATATACATGTATATTTTTAAATTTTTTTAAATATAAGTATTTTTAAAATAATACTATGATTTTAAAAATAGATTTAATTTGCTTATCTTTGTATAACAATTGATTAAAAAAATCAATTATTATATTATCTTGCATAAATCTAGTCAATTCTCCAATTATATATCACTTGATTCTAAAACAATAATATTTACTTATTATTAAGTTTATCTACTTATAATATAAATAAATATAATTAATAATATTTAATTTTAGTATACATAATCACATGTTATTAGCATCTTCAATTGTGGCTTGTAGTGTCTTTAAATTTTGATATAGTATAATATATAACAATACTAAACAATGGCAAAGTTTTCAATTAATATGGATATTACTTGTATATATATATATATATATATATACATACATATATTTATTGTATATTTTTAATTTTTTAATTTTTTTTAATTTTTTTAATTTTAGTTTTTTTCTTTGTATTCTTATTCTTTCTTTCTTCTTTTTTGAAACTCTTTTTGTTCTAATATTTAGATTTTCACTACATTTTAGATTTAGTTCTTCTACACGTGTGTTTTACCTACTTTCTAGTAATTTTTCCATTTTCTATGAAATTTTCTACTTCAAATCTTCTACTTTAAAAACTGGAAAGGTATACCTTTGAATTGGCTTGCTTTAGGTTTTCACCTATATTTTTATCTTTTTCTTTATCTTTAACATTAATTTCACTTTGTATTTGTATTAGGAGTCTTAATGCCTCTAGTCGGCTGCTTTTATTAGTATTAATATGGAGGATTTTGATAAGCAATACAAAAGTGTTTGTTTTGCTGAACCATGAAGGCATTTAGCTGCAACTTAATGGAGATGCACCAAAGCAATGTATGGGAGATGCATGCGAGAGCGAGCACTGGATCCTGGAGATGATACCAACGCGATTGCAATTAAAAAAGAGGCCGCTCTTGATCAGGATCGAGGAGCATGGCAGAAAAGAAGTAATTTGCTTCGGAGAGTGAGCCAGGGGAACTGCCGGCGAGCAACGGAACTGGGATGGAATAGTAGGGAGCTGGATGAGGACGGAATGTAACGGGGAGAAAATCGGCAGCGGAAGCCGAGCCGGATGACAGCGGGATGGCAAGCAACGGAATTGGTAACGGAAGAACGAACGTGTCGGATGAGCACTGGACGTCTCGGGGGAGATCGGTGAAGCAGGAGGATGCAATGTGTTGGTAATTTTTGTTGCATTATTTTTGGAGCGTTCAGAAAGGTAGAGAGTAGTTGCGATGTGGGGAGAGTCACGAAAGGGAGGTTTTTTGGGTTGTGTTTTTGATGTCACAAGTGAATGGAGAGATATTCACGATGATGACTAGCGGAGGGTATTTAAGGATAGAAGGATAGTCATGGTCAAGGGGACAAGTGAGAAGTTTGCGAAGTATTCACTCGTTAGATTTGATAGTTTTCGTGTGTTTTTGATAGATGTACATTTGTTATTTTCGGAGAAATAAAATCTTTTCAAGAACTTGCGGTGCAAACAGTTGAATGGGTGAGTAGTGCGATGGAATTGCAATGGGTGAAATGAAGCTTCGGCTCTCGGACAACATAAAGATGTGGGCCATGTTGAGGGTATTCATAGACTGGTTGTGTAAGTCCTGCTATGGCGGAGGTTGGAGCATCGTCGATGGGTTCTATGGAGAGAAACCACCATATTGGGGTAGGCGAATTATCCGTTGCTGCTGTACAAACTACATCGGCTGCATCACGACAGAAGTAGGTGTTTCCTCGTTGACATTTATTCTTGTCGGCGAACTTGTGAACCATTTAACGGGTTGGTTTATTAGAGTTTTGGGACTAGAGCTGGGAAGTCGTTTGGGTGCCTGGTATTCCGGACCTGGATCTCGTTTGAGGGACTGAAGGCTGCTTCTCTTGATGAATAAGCCGATGTATTTCCCCCTCAGTTGTATCTGAGATCTTATGAATCGTAGCTGTGGTTTCTACTTTTCTGATTGATGTTCATGGTACAACCTAGACAATTGTACGAGTATCTTTTAGTGCTTGTCTAGTATAAGTAGAAGGGATTATTTTGTGTTATGTAGAATCAGATGCAAGCTGCAGTGAGTCAACACTTGATTGGATCATCCGCACGTTGAGTGGACTCGATCGGGTTTATGATTTGAACCTGTTTCACTCGTCAATGAGAGACAAGAGTTGCATTTGCGCTGAAAAGACCAAGGTCACTTCTACATTGAAGAGCTCACCGGAACTTAGCCAAGAGGAAGAGGGGAGCCATCCAGAAGTCGAAGTAGAAGCTCTATTAGTAGGAGGTTCTAGGTTTGGGTGGCCGTAAGCAATCTGACATTAGAGGATTCATTAATTCTCTATGACTAGCCTTTGAAGGTCCTTGTTCTTTGAGAAACTATTGAAGGCATTACAGGAAGAAATTGCGTTGAAGATCATGGAATAGATGGTGTCGATATCGATGGCGATGGTCGGGCTGTGATGCGGTGTAGAGTTATGTGGTTGAAAAGGACGTTGACATCGGAGTGGGAGATGAAGTTTGCAAGAAAATGATGGAAACTAGTATTAATGCTACGACTAAGAAGTAAATGATAGCTGAGAGTAGGTTCTGCAAACAAAAATGTGAAGTCAGCCACATGTGAATATTGCCCAGGCCTATGTGCTACGAAGAGTTCTCTCTCAGTTGCCAGTATTTTGATCGAGTCATAAATGTCGAGGGGGGATCTAGTTGTGGACGGAGCGACATGAAGTTAGGAGGATAAGGCGGAGAGGTGTGAGTGAGAAATTTTGAATGATGAGAGTGATTGGTGGAACAAAACGTCGATGTATGGGTGGATATTGTTTAAAAAATAGAATTCAAGTTGGATCGATATCAGCCTTGAAGATTTTCAGCTGGTTTTCAGACTTACGGAAGGAGGGTTGAGAGTGTGAGCAGTACTTCAAGCTTAGAATCCCAGAATATCGATGACAGAATTTAGTTCACGGACTTCGAGGCAACCTTATAGCTTCGCCCAAAACTCACAAAATTAACATCCAATCATAGCGTTCAGTTGATGTGAACACCAATACTTTATCTTCAGAACCTGGAGAAGTTAGTATACGATTACATAACATAGATACAATTTGCAATGGATAGTAATATAATTCGTTGTAGGAGGGAGTTGGATTAGTAAATTTCTAGGTGAAATTTATGAAGGTAGTAGTCGCTTGATGCAACTTCTTGCAAAACTTAGTATCATCAAAACAGGAATCAAGAGGAATTTGTGGTAACAAATCAAGTGATGATTGTTGCACATCTGAAAAATTTTGAAAAACATAATTTTGAACAAGTACTTGTGAGAATTTGATTGCTGAATAATCATGAATATTTGTGTTGTTCAAGTTGCATAAAAAATGATTTCGAAAAGATAAATGTTGATAAGATTAGATTACTCAATTGATTGGAGATGGTTGTTGATGGAGAGGATGATGGCATAGGTGGTGACAAAAGAAGTAAGTTTAAATTTATTAATATTTTTATTGAGGCAAAGTTTAATATCAAGAGCCAAAGCATCATTAATGGTTGCAATATGCACTTCATTGAAAAAATTAAAATCAATAGGTGTTGATATAATAATGGTGTAAAGGTAAAATTGCTCTGCCTTTAATAAAATTGTTTATTGTTGATCAAACACTATTTCTTTTGTCTTTGATACAAGATATGATTTCTTTGATAAAGCATCAGACAATTATTGTTGCTTCCCAAGTTGATAAGTAATAACAAAATTAAATCAAAATAAAGGCATATTCTATCAAGTTTGATAGCGATTAAAAATCCGATGTTGTAATACGTGCAATTTTGCTCAAGAATGCTCCAAGCACTTGGCTGTAGAAGATAAAAGAGAAATACACAACAACAAGATCCTAACAACTCTAATAGAATCCTAAACAACTTCTATTAAATCTTAATAATATTAATCAAACTTTGATCCAATCTTAAAGAAATTTCAAAAGAAGAATAAATGAATCTTCTACAGTCAATAACATATAAAATATTAAATTTAAAAAATACTAAAAATAGAAATCTTAAAATCCTAAGTCAAACCTTATTCAAATCTTAGTCAAATCCTAAGTCAAATCCTATTCAATCCCTAAGTCAAATCCTATTCAAACCCTAGATCAAACCCTAAGTCAAAACCTAAAACAAATCCTAAATCAAACCATAGGTTAAATCCTAAGCCAAAACCTTAGTCAAATCCTAAGTTAAATCCTAAGTCAAATCTTAAGTCAAACCTTGGTCAAATCCTAATCAAATCCTAGTCAAAACCTAAGTCAAATCCTATTTAAACCATAGATCAAATCCTAAGTCAAAACCTAAGTCAAATCCTATTTAAACCATAGATCAAATCCTAAGTCAAAACCTAAGTCAAATCCTAAATCCTAAATCAAATCCTAAATACTAAATCAAACCCTAAATACTAAACCAAATCCTAAATCCTAAATCAAATCCTAAACTCTAAATCAAACCTTAAACCCTAAACCAAATTGTAAATCCTAAACCAAATCCTAAATCCTAAATCAAATCCTAAACCCTAAATCAAACCCTAAATCCTAAATCAAACCCTAAATCCTAAACCGTTACTTAAAACTTTGTACACCTTTCGATCTCTTAATCAACAACAAGCACAGCAAATTTGAATGAAATCGAACTTACCAAATGGAAGAAAAATCCTAAAACCTTCTCGGGTGTTGGTTGGCCTCCTTCTCCAACCTTGATGCTGATCTTTTAGTATTGATTTCTTCCTTCTTCACTATTCAATCAGTCTCAAATTATTCACGTGTATAGGAAAAAAAATCTACTATCCATAAAAACAAAGTTTACTCCAATCCAACTGGCAGATTGCTCAAGATCTCAAAAACCCTGACTGATCTTCAAAACTTAATTTCTGAGACCTTGACCCACTTAAATCCCAATTACGTACAACTAAACTATTAGATTGAGCTCAAATTCATAGTACACATTAACAACAACAATACCCAAAAATCCACAAATTTTCAGCCATGGATCTATTGCAAAACTTTTGGAATTGCCTAAAACATCAACCCTATTTTATTTCACAAAATCCCAAGTTGCCCAAAACAAGCCTAACTTTGCAAAGCTGTTACAAAGTCATTTCTTCTCCAAATCAGTCGAAACCAACTCTTCTACAAAATCCTTCAAGTCTCCTCAATAATCCTAATCTTTGATCTGTAAAAGCTCTCCAGATCCGCCGTAGGCACATGGTTTTGTGCCTCAGGGTCTAATTTCAACCTCAGCTCATAACCGGTCCTTTCCGGATATCTATTTTGAGATTTTTGTAGTAAATTTTTCTAAAACTTCTTCTTAACTCTCTCTTATATATGTCTATACTATTTTTTTTCTCAATCTACTTTGTTTTGTCTTACTTGTGGCCCTACAAAGTAAATAGAAGCTTATTTGTAAAAAAGGCAGTATTAACACTCATTAATTTTACTCCCTTTTTACTATTATCTATTTTTCTAGGATAATTTGCTACAATATTTTGAACTAAGATCTTCTATAATATACTATTTTCACACTCTTTCACCTAATAGTCGTGTTACATCACGACACCGAGCTGATATGATATATTTTAGATTCTTATAATTTGTATATACAATCACAAGATGTATTGCTCTTTTAAGAAAATGATGCCATTTTTAAAAAGAATCCATAATTATAAAAAGTTTTTTATTATAGATTTCATAATTAATTTTAACAATAAAAAACTTTTGAGAATAAAATGCAATAAGATAGAATTTATTATCCATATCTATTTACAAAAATATGGCCCCTAGTGCAAAATTTGAAGCATTAGTTTCCATATAAAATGTCTTTGTAAAATCTGAATGCATCAAGATTGAAGTTGTAGTGAATGCTATCTTAAGATTTTAAAAAGTCTTTTCTACTTGAGTCTTCCATTTGAATTTGTCTTTGAATATCAATTGAATAACAGAGACAACAAATTGAGAATAAATTTTGATGAAGATTCAATAGAAGTTGACAAATCCAAGAAAGCATTATATGTCTCTTACAATCTTTAGAATGGCCCACTATATAACTGCCTCTATCTTCTTGGGATCTATTATCAAATCTTCAATAAATACAATATATTCCAAAAATTCAATCTTTGGTTGATGAAATACACATTTCTCTAGCTTGGCATATAAACCAACATCTTGTAGCTTTTATAATACCAACTTTATATACTCCTCATGTTTTTTCAGATTTTTTGAGTAGATCAAAGTATCATCAAGATAGATTACCACAAACTAATTTAGATGCTTTTTGAAAGATATCATTTATTAAATGCTAAAAGATAGCAGGTACATTTGTTAATCTAAAGGATATGATATTATATTCAAATATCCATACTTTATCCAAAATATGGTCTTCTATTTATCTTCCTCCTTGATCTATATCAAATTATATACTCTACAAAGATCTATTTTAGTATAGATCTTGGCTTAGCCAAGTTGTTTTAAAAGTCTTGAGATTAATGATAGTAGATAATGATTCTTCACTGTTATCTTATTTAATCCTTGATAATCAATGTACGTATGCAAAGAATTTTTTTTATTTTTTATAAAGAATATATGTGCATCTATTGGAGATTTTGAATACTTTATGAAATTCTTTGTAAGGTTTTCATCAATATAATCTTTCAACATCAAAAACTTATTTTTAAAAAAGTTATAAATTAGGCTAAAAAGTGATTGCATTCTTTTCTAAAGATTTATGGTACAATCATATAGTCAATGTTTTAATAATATATCAATATTTTTTTTAAAAAAAATATCTTAAAATTTATTATATTACTTTAAAATAATTATTAATGAAGTCATATCTTTTTTAATTAGAATCATATAAATAAAAAATGATATACCTTCTTTAGCCAATTTTATAAAGATCCTTTTTTCGACAAATAAAGGCTTATCAACTTGTGACTTTTTATGAAATTTTCTTGTAAGGATTTCTATAAGGAATATCATTCTTTGTGATATCCAATCTATAAATGGATTATACTTTTTTAATCAAAAAAGTCTAAGAATAATAATATTTGATAGAGTCATAATAATATTGAATATAATTTGACTGCTATGATCTTCAAATAATATTTTTATAGGCATTATTTTATAAATGATACTACTAGAGGATAAAAGTTATTTATCTATTATTTCTATATAAATAAGTCTGGATTTCTATACTAGAGGAATTTTATGAAGCTTAGCAAATGTCTCATCTAAGAAATAAGTGGAAGCCTCTCGATCCAATAAGGCGATTGCTTGAAGCTTTTGAGGACCAAAATAAAAAAAAATTATAAAACAACAAGCAAGCTAAGCAAAAAGAGTCAAAGTTGAATAATATAATGTTAAATTATCCAGCTATATGGTTCCTACTTTGGCTAAATATTTTTATTTTCTTAAACAGCTATACTCTTGGTTTTGGTAATATATTGATTTTATTTTTTCAGACAATTGTCAATCTTGTGGCTTTCCTTACTATAATACAAACATAGATCTTTTTTAATCAATGCTTTTTTTTTGTGGACTAAGAAGTTTAAAACATATTGCATCAAACTATATATCTTCTACTTCTGAATGTAAATTCAAATTGCTTGCAAACGTAGAAGGAATGTGTTGGATTGTGTGAGGATAAAATTCACCTCTCAACTCAAATTACAAGATGGCCTCACTTAAGAGTTTCTTGTAATTGATGGTATAAAGTGAAGAAAGAAATTAGCAAAAATAACAAGAAGAACAACTACAAAATAAGTGAAATAAGTGATATCAAGCAAGTGCGCAATTCAAAACTACGTCACAATCTGTTTATTAAATTTTTCTTAATAAAAAATAAAATTAAAAATTAAAAATTATATTTTTGAAAAGATAATTTTTTTTTTAATCTTTTCAATGATATAAAAAACATATAAATCCAAATTACTATGAATAAGTTATCATAGTTCAAAGATAGAAGATAAATAATAAAAAAGATAAGTAAAAAAATTTTATATTAAAGATAACTTGCTTAAGAGATCATGATTTTGAACCTCACCAAGGCTCACAAGTAGTATATATGGATCTCCTAGAGAGGCCACAAGGCCTTAGTCTTATCCTCCTACCTACATCCAAGGTGCTACAACTCATATAGGACTTGTGTACCTCCCTTCCTACAAGGACTATATTAGCTGCTGGTCCTCCTATTTTCTATTAGTAGAACTAATATTTTTATATTTTTGACTTCATCATGGTATTTAAAAATATCCAATTAGCCTAGGAACCTTACATGGCCTTCAAATCTTATTCCATTTCTTCATAATGGCTCTCAAGGTGGTAAAACTCATTTTTATCAAAGTTTTTAAAATTATTCTAAAAATTCCTAAAAAATTAAAAATAAATTCTGAATAAATTCTAATTTTTTTTTTAATATTTCAAAGATGATAATATCAATTTAAGACTATTTTATTCTATCTTGGTGATTTTTTATAATAATAAAATCAGTTTAAATCAACTAAAATTCCTATTTTTTACATAAATAATTACAAAGACACAAGGTTTTTGTTTTCCATGCTTCTTCTATCTACTAAATAATGTTTATGTATTTATAATAAGTGATATATAAAGATAGAAGGCCAATGTAGACATTGGTTTCAATAACTAAATAATAATTCTTATAATTAAAAAAAAATACTAAATCAACTAAGATGATTGCCTCTAAGACTTATTAAGATTCCAATTTTATGACTTTTCTCTAATAAGACTCTTATAACTTTTAAACTCTTTTAAATTCTAATGAATACTTAAATAATCAAATAAAATCTTTAATATTAATATTTTGATATTTAAATAATTTAAAATTATAATTTTAACTAATACACCAATTAAGATTGATTGGTGGAACTCATAGATTGCTTCTTGTCTTGTTGAAGTCCATAAATGTTGATCTTGACAATGTTGAAATAGTCAATTATCACATATTATGACTTGATTGATGGTTTCATTAAATAATTATGGATCTAGAAGTGATAATAATAAATTCTTCACATCATTTTTTAATTCTCAATAAAATTGATTCATCAAGGTTTTTTCATTCCAAATGATGTACACTATCAAAGTAGAAAGAATTTTCTTCAAAAAAATATTAGACTTTTGACTGTCACTAATTCCTCAATCAAATGTCACAATAGATAAAAATCTCAAATTCATATAAGTTGATCCTAAAAAAGGCCATTATATCAAGTATATAAGCCTCAAGTACTCTAAAATTTCTAAAATATAGCAAAATATATTAAAACCTTCATTAATCTTAAAAGAGATTTTTTTCAAATTTCAATAGTATATATCTTTAAATTAGACAATCTACAAGTATCTAGATTTTATATGAAGTATTATTATACTTTTAACAACTACTATTGATTCATTACTGATCTTTGGATATTGTCAAAATTTTAATAGTAGTTTCAAATTCTTATTTACAAATACATGTGTATTAAATTCTTCATATCTCACAAACTATATGCCCAAATACCATGAAAATTTGGTATATAGTTTTTAAACATAATATATTACCTTCTTAAAAATTTTTAGATAAAAATTTATTTGAAAGCTTAAGATATAATAGGAATCATCACTATCAACAAAATGGTCTATTGACTGCCTTGGAATTCAATCTGTTGTCTTCAACTTTTAATATCTTCTTCTTTCAAATTCTAAATATAATAATTCTTCTATGTAAGATGTAGGTCTTAAAATCACCTCTCCAATCATATTTTCTAATCTCTAAAAGCTCTTATATAATTCCTTGTATCCTTAAAATAATAATAATAGATATGATTTATACACTTTAATTTCAAGTGCCTACTCTTTTTCATAAAAATTCCAAATCTTTCAATTTTTATATAAAAATTATAGTATAAAAAATAAGCTTTTTAATCTTTGCCTTTGATTTCCAAATGCCATCTTTGAAGTTACTAAAATCCTTTTTCTTGTCGTAGACAACTTGTTAAAAGCCTATTAGAAATGACTATCAACCAATGGAGATGAAAATCTTCATTCCTTGTCTTCATTCATCTATACCTTACTTTTATTCCTCCAAATAAGCCTCTTAGTAGTTTAGTTTTTAATCTTTAGGCCTCAATCTCCTCTCAAGATTTTATATTGAACATTTAGGTCCTATATAATTTAAATGTCACAATCAAAATAAATAAAAAAAAATCAAAATAAAGTTTTTCATACCAACTTTCTTTAATTTAATCTAGTAACCATTCTAATACATATCTAGACTTATGAACATATTACATATTTTAATTAGTTTTTATATATTCTAAACAATTATAATACGACAATGTTAGTTGTTTAAAATTGGATATATAAATTGATACAAAGCTTGCTCTTTGTTACAATACTCAGATCTTGACTGTTGGCCAATGAATCTTCTCATATTTTTCAAATGCTTCTACAAATATTTTTATGAAAGTTTCAAATTTGCTTAAAATTGGTGATTTTATTTT
This sequence comes from Physcomitrellopsis africana, assembly GCA_036785485.1. Classification (NCBI taxonomy): domain Eukaryota; kingdom Viridiplantae; phylum Streptophyta; class Bryopsida; order Funariales; family Funariaceae; genus Physcomitrellopsis; species Physcomitrellopsis africana. The sequence continues at coordinate 882,280 of JAWRVF010000050.1, forward strand.
AAACAAAAAAACAAACTATCATAATGCTTGTTCCTTAAGTAAGGTGCCAACCAATCTAACCAATGATTTTTTTTTTACATAAGTATTAAGTTTTAGAATCATTATTAATCAAATTTGATTAACAAATCTTTGAAATTTTGAATGTGTATCATCATATTTTTTTCAAAAGACTAAATCAAGACTCCTTACATTATTGAATAAGTAGATTTTCTTAGCGCAATATAGGAAAAACTGCATCTTTAAGTACAAAATTTGGAAGCAGATACAATCTAGGTTGTGGTACTTTAAATATTGTATTGTTATAAAATTTTACAATAACTCCTTCAATCTATGTAATCCTAAAAAATAAAGTAGTAAGATCATTTATAATGGCATTTAATTTAGACTTAGAAGATTCAGTCATATTAATGTCTTGACTTCTAGCCTTTCTAAGAGAAAAAAGAAATAGTTCTATAAAAAGATTGTAAATCATCAAATTGACTTATTAGTTGTTTTAGGATAAAAGAATACATTTAGAATGCCAAAATTACAATTGTAAAGTGAAGATATATTTAGATGGTGCTAAATGAAAGAGAATAGTATTAGTAAGAAAGAAATAAGATCCTAGTAAGTCTTGGAAGCAATTATCTTAGTTGATTTAGTATTTTTTTTAATTATAAAAATTAATATTTAATTATTGAGACCAATGTCTATATTAGCCTTCTATCTTTATATATTATTTATTGAAAATATATAAATTTTACTTAGTAGGTACAAGCAGCATGAAAAATAAATCTCATATCTTTTTAGTTATTTATATAAAAAATAAAAAATTTAGTTGATTTAAATTGATTTTATTATTATAGAAAATCACCAAGTTAGAATAAAATAATTTTAAATTGATATTATCACTTTAAAAGTATTATAGGAATTTTTAGAATTTATTTAGAATTTATTTATAATTTTTTAGGAATTTTTAGAAGAATTTTTAAGACTTTGATAAAAATGAGTTTTATCACCTTGGGAGCCATCATGAAGAATTGGAATAAGAATTGAAGGCCATACAAGATTCCTAGGTTAATTGGATATTTTTGAACACCATGGTGAAGTTAAAATTACAAAAAAAATAAATTTTACTAATAAAAAATAGGAGGACCAGTAGCTAGTATAGTCCTTGTAGGAAGGGAGGTGCACAAGTTCCATATGGGTTGTGGCACCTTGGATGTAGGTAGGAGGATAAGACTAAGGCCTTGTGGCACCTTGGATATAATTAGGAGGATAAGAGTAAGGCCTTGTGGCCCCTCTAGGACACCCTTATATACTACTTGTGAGTCTTGGTGAGGTTCAAACTCATGATCTCTTAAGCAAGTTATTCTTGTGGTAAAACTTTTTCACTTAACTTTTCTATTATTTACCTTCTATCTTTGGATTATCATAACTTATTCAAAATAATTCGGATTTATATATTTTTTATACCATTAGAAAGATAAAAAAAATGATCTAAGTAAAAATATAATTTTTATTTTTTATTTTTTATTAGATAAAAATATAGTGAACAAACTGTGATATAGTTTTGAATTGTGTACTTGCTTGATATCCTATACTTCTCTTGTGTTGTTGTTATTCTTGTTATACTTATTATTTGCTCCTTCATTTTATACCACCAATTACAAGTAACTTTTAAATGAGGCCACCTTATAACTTGGGTTGAAGTGTGAAAGTTTATCCACACATTTAGATACATTTGCTGGGAGGTGGTGCTTCTAATTGTGTGGGTGATTGTGAAGTGAATTAATGGTGGTTGATCCCTTTTGTGGACTTTTTGAATGAGTATTTTAACCCTATCCTTCATCATTAGTAAATTATCTACCTTTCTTCATTATTATTGTAAACAAAACCTTCATCATCTATAGTCAAAACAAAAAATAAAAAAAAAACAAAAAAAAAAAAAAAAAAAAAATTAAATAGAGGGTGATTTGTTCTCGGATTTTCAACAATCAATTTTTATGTATTTATTAGTTGACCTTGAAGCTTTGTAAAGTTGTGTATGTTGTTGTTTGCTTTTTAAAAAACTATCACAAATTTGATTTGGATCAAATTTGAATTTTTGGTGAATTTTTGAGTAGAAGTGGGTCCACTACCTTGAATGGTTGCTCCCAAGTGTGATTTGCTCTCAAGTTTCCAACAATCAATTTTTTTGTATTTATTATTTGACCTTAAAACTTTGTGAAGTTGTATATCTTATTGTTAGCTTTCTAAAAAACTATCACATATTTGATTTGGATCAAATTTAAATTTTTGGTGAATTTTGATTAGAAGAGGTTTGACTGCCTTAAATGTTTGCCTTCAAGAGTGACTTGCTCTCGGGTTTTCATCAATCAGTTTTTACATGTTTTTTAATTGATTTTTAGATTTTCTTTAGGATATACATCTTATTGTTAGCTTTCTAAATAATATTTTTATGTTTGATTTGGATCGAAATTGAATTTTTGGTGAATTTTTTTATTAAAAGAGGGTTCATTGTTTTGGGAGTTTGCTCCCAAGAGTGATTTGCTCTCGGGTTTTTATCAATCAGTTTTATTGTGCTTTTTATTTGACTCTGAATTTATGTGAGGTTGTTCATCTTATTGTTATCTTTTTAAAGAGTTATAATACGTTTAATTTGGACAAAAATTGAATTTTTAGTGAAGTATTTGATTAGAAGGGGGTCCATTGCCTTGGCAGTTTTGTGTACTCCTTGTTTGAAAAGGCATTTCTTAGTGCCTATTGACTATTTTCAATTGAGTTTTTTTGGAATAGAAACATTTGAAGAATAAGCTTAGAGTGGTATATTTTTTATTGAACTTTCATCAATATTTAAATCGTAGCAATTTTTGGAGTGGAGCTCATCTTCAAAGGTTTCATCACTTCTCTCCTTGTGAGTTTCTTGTTAAGGCCCCATCTCTAGTGGTTGAGGGATTTAATCACCCTCTCCACTCCTTATATCCTATCTTTTCACAGGAAACAAAGGATTGATTATTCAAATAAGCAATTCTTTATTTTATCCTTGTAAATCTTCTTGTGGGTGGCCTTTCTTTAATGGTAGAGGGATTTAATTACCTTTTCCATCTACCATACCCTATCTCTTTATAGGTGTTGGATAGAAAAAGTTTTCCAATATTAGATTAGACAAGTTATTTCACTTACAATAGAAAAAGAAGTAGAAGAAAAGAGCAGTCACTCAAGATACCATACTTCTAAGGTAAGTCTTCAATTAAGTAATTTGATTGAGTTTTTATTTCATTAAACTAATACAAATTGTGAATTAAGGAGTGAAGGATATAATATAAGAAGTGGCACTAAGAAGCTAGGTTTCAAATAAGTTCCTTGGCTCTTATTAATTTATTTTAATTCTTTTAAGTTTAGCGAATATATATAAAAGTAAAAAACAGGAGCTAGGAGTTAGAAGGTAGAATCTGGGAAGAAGACACGAGAGAGGTAAGTCTTTAATCTCTCTTATAGATATGGGTATAAGAGGTAGATAGAACTATTAATCTATTAGTTTTAAATCCTAATCTTTACTAGAATATTTAGCTCAGATCAAGTAGGAGGATATTAAATATTTATTGGCCTTCATTAATAAGTGTCAAATTGGCTAGAGATGCAACAAAGTGAGTTCTTCTTCAAAGTGGTATGAATTGATTGCAAAGAATTTTTTTGTAACATAATCTTAGTTATTAACTGTTGTAGTGGATAATTTTCTAACAACTTTTGTATAAAGAAATAAAAAAAAATAAAGAACTCAGACTCCCTAGTGTCCTAGTACAAAATTTTTCTTCACATTATTGTTGGTTAGGATCACTCCCATACAGGGTCGTATTGTATAGTAAGTAAAATTGAAAAAAGTGTTGCTTGAGGTGATATTCAAGCAATCATCCTCTCTTTACTTACTTCTATTTTTTTCCCCTTCCCTATTGAAAGGTATTTTAAGTGGATTACACGTAGATGGCAAAAATTCTTTTTAAATTAGTTTTTTAAAGACTAGTATGTTAAAATTATGAATCTAGGTGAACGTTGTTGTAATACATGAAGTCTTGCTTGAAAATGCTCCAAGCACCTGACTATGGAAGATAAAAAGGAAATACGCAACAACAAGATCCTAACAACTTTAATAGAATCCTGAATAACTTCCATTAAATCTTAACAATATTAATTAAGCTTTGATCCAATTTTAAAGAAATTACAAAAAGAAGAGTAAATGAATCATATATTAATCATAAAAAAATAATATATAAAATAATAATTTTAGAAAATACTAAAAATAAAAATCTTAAAATCCTAAGTCAAACCTTGGTCAAACTCTAAGTCAAACCTTGATCAAATTCTAAGTCAAAACCTAAAACAAATCCTAACTAAATCCTAGTCAATCTTGATCAAATCTTAACAATTCCGAAACAAATCCTAACTAATCCTAGTTAACCCTGGTCAAATCTTAACAAATCCTAAAACAAACCTTAATTAATTCTAATCAACCTTGGTCAAATTCTAACAAATCCTAAAACAAATCCTAACTAAATCCTAGTCAACCCTGATCAAATTCTAACAAACCTTAAAACAAATCCTAATTAAATCATAGTCAATTCTAGTCAAATCCTAAAAAATTCTAAAATAAATTCTAATTAATCCTAATCAACCCTAGTCAAATCCTAACAAATTCTAAAACAAATCCTAACTAATCCTAGTCAATCTTAGTCAAATACTAATAAGTTTTAAAATAAATATTAATTAAATCTTAGTCAATCGTGGTCAAATCCTAAAATAAATATTAAATTCTAAATCTAAATTCTAATCCTAATGAAATCCTAATCAAACATCAAATCCTAAATTCAAATCCTAAATCCTAAACCCTAACCAAACCCTAACAAGGCCCTAAGTAATTCCTAAGGCAATTTTAGAACCTCAATAACTATCAAATAAACCATTGATCTTGATTGAAAATTTATACATGCCTTAATAACTAAGTTGACAATAAAATCATTAAGTTTGAAGAAGATCAAACATACCAAAAAGAAGAAAAATCTATAAGTCTGCTCAGGTGTCGGCCGATCTCCTTCTTCAATCTTAATGCCAATATTCCAGTGTCTAAACCTCTTATTCATACCATTCAATTGCTTTTAAATTTCTTATGTACATAGAAAATTAAGTCTTCTATTTGTAGACAAAAAATTCATTCAAATCCAATTGGCAAATTGCTCAAAATCTGCAAATCTTTAACTAATCCTTAAAACCCAATTCTTGAGATCTTAACCTACTTAGACCTCAATTACTTACAATTAAATTATTAGATTAAATTCTAAATTATAGCACAAATTGATAACAAAAATACCAACCAATCTACAAAATTTTAGCCATAGATCTACTATAAAACTTTTGTAATTGTCCAAAGCATAAAGCCTATTTTATTTCACAAAATCCAACATTGTCCAAAACAACCATGACTTTGCAAAGCTCTTACAAAGTCAGTTTTGATCCAAATCACTCCAAATCAAATCCTATGCAAAACCTCTCAATTTTTCCTTATAAGCCCACTCTCCAATCTGCCAAAAAGTTTTTAATCCATGGTAGGCACGTGATTTTCTGTTGTGGGGTCTGATTCCAACCCCGGCTCATAATTGGTCTTTTCTGGGTATCTATTTTGAGATTTTTGTAGTAAATTTTTCTAAAATCTATTCTTAACTCTTTTCTAAAGATGCTTATATTGTTTAATTTTCTAATCTACTTTATTTTGCCTTATTTATGGCCATACAAAGCAAGTAGAAGTCACTTCTATAAAAGATAGTACTAACACCTTTTGATTTTTTTCTACCTCCTTCTCTATTATTTATTTTTTTAAGATAATTTTTTCAAATATTCTCATTTGAACTTTTCTATAATGTAACCACTCCTTTTTTCTTTCACCTAATGGTCATATTACTACACGACAATGTTATGTCCATAATCATCCTAGATGCATCATTCTATTAGATCTAGACTACTTAAATTAATTCCACTTGTAGAAAATCCAAGAAAATTTCTTAAAAATTCTACTCCAAAATTTAAAAGAATTGAGATTCAATGGTTGGACAACTAAGACATACCTACAACATTGTTGTGTTATAACATGTTTATATAGTGAAAAACATAAATAAGAATAATTTTTACTTAATACTTGATTATCTTGGTTCAATAGGAACTTAAGATACTTAAAAAAAGATTTTATGAAAGCCTCTTAGATTATTTTCCTCTTTTAATAGCTAATAGATAAAAATTAGTTATTAAATTTTTCTTTTAGATTGTAGAAACTCTTTCATGGCTTTTAAAAAACCATAAGTTAATTAAAATAGGATAGGAGAGATAAAAAATTAATATAGTTGATACTAAGATTAAGTTAATGATAGGATTAATCTTAAAAACCTTTAAAGTAAGTTGGATTGATACCTAGGGGTCGACCGTATAAGAAATAGGGTCAAAATCAGACCTTTAGCTATAAAAACAGCCACCAAGGGCAAAAGAGGGGTCATTCGAAGATCAGCGATTAGGATTAGAGAGTTAGCTTCAAGTTGATTCTAAGAACGTTAGGCTTATTTCTATAGGAATTGGGAGGACTTAGCAATCCATATCTAAAGTCAAGATTTGTATTGGAGGTTAAATTTTATACAATAAAATTAGAGCTAGCACTTTTGGCTATTTTGTGCAATTGGTGTGACATCCTTAGTCAAAATTTTGACAATGTATGGTTGATTGAGTATGCTAAAATTGAGTAAAAAATTGTGAAAATCTAATGATATATTTGGGATTTATTCAATCTTTAGTACAAAGAGGTACCAGAAATTGGCAGTTTAGGTTTGGTTGGGATTTCTGCAATATCTAAAGATCTATTAATTGAATCAAGGTGAAATTTGGCTTAGTATTAGAAGACTAAAAAGATAGGCTGTACATCAATTTTTAACTAAAGTTAATAATTGGAGAAGGAGAAATTGCTGATGGGATATCTGTATCAACCTTTAAGCCGGCGGCCAAGTGACATTAGTATGGATTTTGGTTGATTTTTCATAATTTGTAAATTAAATTGGATTGAAACTTTTTAAGCTTATATAAGACTTATATTTATATTTATATGCAAAATTTCACATCAAGTTGATGGTTAGATTAGAAATTATAGCTTATTGAAGTTCATTGAATAAAATTAGGATTTGTAAGGAGAAATCTAGTTGCTTAATTGTAAGAAGTAATAAGGCAATTGGGATTTATATGTAGATGAAGTTATCAAGAAGAGTGTTTTTAAGCACTTTGTATTGACTTAAGCACTCTCATATTGATATTCAATCATATTCTTCTTATATAGACAAAACCCGTCAAGGATTCTTGGGTATTTGTGAATTATATCTTCACCCTCTACAACTAGGTGCCTGACACATTCCCAAACAGAACAACACGTAATACAACAACGTCATAAGGCATATTTGTATTCAATCCATTGGAACTAAATCCTAACCAAATAGTAGAAGAAGATAGAGTAGACTTAAAATCTTTTAATCTTGTTAGAGAAGTAAATCAAAAAAGAAAAGAGACAAGACCTAATTTTCTTTCAATGGATTATAATGGTGAAGCCTCTTTCAATCTTATACCCATAAATCTCTTAATTTAGCCAAGAGGCTTTTCTATTGTAATTCTAGAGGGATTACAAACAACTCCCATACCTCACAATCTTCCAATCTTTAAAGGAACTAGAGATGACAACTCAATAGCACATGTGGAGAGATTCATGGAACTTCTCACAATATGTTTGATAATCAATCTTAGATATTATCTTGTATGATTTTCAAACACATTAAAGGATGGAGCTTATGAATGGTATAGAAACCATTCTCTCTAAATCTTTAAAAATTGGAACATGCTCATGAGAGCATTTCTAGAGAAGTTTAGACCAGAAGTTGAGCAAAGTAATGCTTTCATGGCCCTATCTTCTTTCAGACAAGGAAAAGGAGAGGAGATTGATAAATACATTTGGTGATTTGAATTAGTAGTGAATCAATTTGTAACAAGCTTTCTCACGGACGATATTCTTATCCACTTTATATCTAAGGATTGAGTAAAGAAGGTATTATTAGAGAAATCCTCAAAAAAAGGCCAAAAAACTTAGAAGATGCTAAAAGAATAGCATCAATGATTGAAGACATTGATAAATAATAAGAGATGATATAAAAGAAGGAAGACCATAGAATTCCAAGTTTTATACTAATCTATGCTTAAAATTTAGATAAGTCTCAAAGATACTCTTATAGAATTATGAAAAATCAATTTCAACCTATAAACTATTATTTTATACCATTAGAGGTTAGATTACCACCTAGCCTCCCAGAATTGACATATCTAGAGGATAAAAATAGGTAGAAGGAAGAATTTAAAAATAAAAATTTTCAAAACCAAAGAAGATTTTAGAATAAGCTGGCACAATAAATAAAAACTATGCAAGAACAAATGACCTTGTTAATCAAGGGCCAAAATCCAAATCAAATCCTACCTCCCGTAGAATTTGGTAGACATATTTTAGGATTGTGGTGTATTCGATGCAATCAATCAAGGTACACTAGTCAATTTTGTTCAGATCCAAAAAATTACCAACATAATCTTAGACGGTAACCATCTTACATCCCCTCTCAAAGAAACCAAGATAATGTAGGATCTAAATCTCATCTACAAAGCCATAATTATCATAATCAAGGTTTTAAAAACCAACTAAGACTAAGGTAGGAAGTACATCACCTTTGTAACAAAAGATACCCACATAGTAATTGTTCAATAGAATATAGAATTGTGTATGGAAATTGTAGGAGAAACCACTCTACAAGCATATGTAGGCAAATTGATAAGGTAGTTCTTTTAAATTTTCTACAAGCAAATTATCATCAACAAACTCAAGATCATTTAAGGAGGATAAGAAATCAAAATTTTGACAATATCTTAAAACCTCCAAATCTATTTTATGACCATAGCAATAACCATCAAAACCAGCATTCTTTCTCAGGTTTAAATATTAATCAACGATTCATTCTCCCACATGGTGGTCACTCTCAACATGGCTAATAATATGAGGGTCAAGGCTCTCAAGATGTAAGATTTGTAAACCAAACTAACAGTAGAATGATTGGAGAATAAGCTTCTACCTCTTTTGTAATAATCCAACATGTACTTTTTGAGTCAAACTTGATTGTGCATGAATTGCTCCAATCTAAGGCGCAAACACCACCTATGATACCAACCTTGGCAGTTATGATAAGGTCTATATACTCTAGTCCTCCTATTCTTACTTCAATTGATAGAAAAAATAAATTAAAAGATTCTTCTTATTTTTTAGATTTAAACAAAGCCACAAGGGAGGCAATGAATAGTATTAGAGATTCTAAGGAATTATTTCAAGTCCTTGAATCTAGTCCAAATAGATTACTAAGGATTTAAAAGAAAAATATTGAGACAAAGGAATTTTCTTCTAAGAAAGAGTAGGAAGGACCTAAAATTCCTGATCTTGAATTTAATCCTTTAATTCAACTTAAAGGCAAAGATCAAGTCAAGTCATATGATTTATAAGAAGATTTAAAAAAAATTAAGGTAGATATCACAATTACTCAATTATTGGAGGTTTCTTCTCTAATAAAAAAAAAACTTTAAAATAAGCCTTTTTATTAAAAGGCAGCAATGATTTAAAGCAAAAATCCTAGGTCATGTTGGAACAATTTAAGTAGCATAAGAAGTGAAGGCAATTGAACTAGAAATGTCTATAGTAGATAAAATCATATTTTATACTATTATGGATGGGGATAGTAATTTGAACATTATGCCAATAAGAACTATGAAGAAATTAGGACTTAATATCATTGATTCCTCTCTATTTATAATTAATATGGTTAATTAAAGCCAAGACATGCCTCTGGGATAAATTAGTGGTTGTAGAATGATGACAAAAGGTGAAGAATATTTTCTTATTTTTGATGTGATTCATATGCATCCTAGCAAAAATTCATATCAATTACTTCTAGATAGACCTTGATTAAGGGCAGTTAATACAAAAATTGGTTAGAGAGGTAAAAAGTCCCATATCATCTATGGACCACCAGAAAACTTGACTAAAATCCTAATTCAATCTCAAGGATTTTTTTTAGCCAAAACCTCATCTCACTCTTCAAAAGATGAGATTTTGAATTTCCAACCATAGAAGGAATTCAAAAAGAAGATTAGATTTGCTGATTTGGTAGCAAGCAAGGGAATTCACTCAAGTATGGTGAAATCAACTCTAGTAGGATGTATGGGCCTTGAACTATATGATTGAGAAGATGATGGAGAATTTACTCAATGGTTGAAAAATCATCCTATTTTAAGTGGAGATGAGGTCATAAGTATTAATTGTATAGATAGTTTTGCCTCTAGACAAAACCATACAAAAAAAAAAGATTTTGTAATCTTAGTGGATGACATTAATTATAAAGATGCCTTTGGAGTGAACTTTGATGGTACTCAAGTTCATGTATTAGACAAATTAATAGAAGAAGGTGACCTTATTCCACCTTTATAATGTAAACAAACTTTTAGTGGTCTTATTGCTAAAAATGACCTCTAATTGAATTTACCTCTTGATGTATCATTATCCTTAGTTTCACTTGAAAAATAGAAAATTGATTATATTGAAAAAAATCATTCTAATTCTATTAGTGGAATAAAGTATTTAATTGTAGCAACTGAATATCTTATGAAGTGGATTGAGGCAAAAGCAATTAAGACTAATAATGCTAAAAAAGTAGCCAAGTTTCTTTATGAGCAGATTATCACTAAATTTGGATGTCCAAAAATCCTAATTAGTGATAGGAGCAAGCATTTCTTAAATAAAAAGATAGAAGACATGACCTCACAAGTTAAAATTGATCATAGGAAGACTTTCTCTTATCACCTTCAAACGAATGGGCATATAGAGAGGGTGAATCAAACTTTGATTAATATCCTTATAAAAACCATAACGACTTCTAAACAAGATTGGGACACCAAGCTTCTTACAACTTTATAGGCTTATAGGACCGCATTTGAAGTGATGACTCAAATCACTTCATTTTTCTTAGTTTTTGGCATAGAATCCATTTTATCAATTGAATTTGAAATCACTTTTCTTCAAATTGCTTGAACAGAAAGATTGTCAACTAAACAATCTTTGATAGATAGATTGAAATGTCTAAAAAGCCTAGGTGAGGCCAAAAGACAAATTGTTCAATATATAGAGATTACACAAAGAAGAAGAAAAATTGCCTTTGATAAATGACACAAGATCAGAACTCTTAGGGCTAGCATGTTGGTTCTTTTATAAGATGCTAGAAAATTAGATTTTCCAAGAAAATTTGATGCCTTATAGTTGGATTCTTATGTACTTAAAGAAGTCTTTCCAAATAACTTAGTTTGGTTGCAAATATTGAACGGAGAAGATTTTTCTATTAAAACTTTTAGAAATAGATGTAAAGAATATAAAGTGTGATATATATATATATATATATATATATATATATATATATATATATATAAAAATTAGAGTGTTAAAACTTATGATTTTGTATATGATAAACATCCAAGAAAAGTTGCAGCGTTGGTCATAAGAGAGGTTGTTACCAAAGCATCATGGATTTGAATCTAATTGGAAAAATAAGCTATTCCAATGAGCTGGTATTAGTACAGGAAAAGACCAACCTCAACACCCAATGGAAATATAGGCCTTAGAAGGTTGATACTAGATTTTCTTATATTGAAGAGGAATCTAAAATTTTTATTTTTTATTTTTAGCTTTGATTTTGTTTTTTATAATTATTAATTTTTATATTGAATTTAATTTTTTCTCTCTTCTTTCTTTACTTTTATAGAAAAAATCTACTTTCATTCTTTCAAATTAGTAGCAACTCACTCATTCTTCTCTTGGATAGTCGTTAAAACTCCTATAGACAACTCCTCTATTTATTCTATAGTATTATGAGAGGTCAAATTCTAGGTCCTTCTCTTTTATAAGTCGTCCTAGATGATCGTCATGTGTGAATCATCAAATTGACTCATTAATTATTTCAGGATAAAAGAATGTATTTAGAATGCCAAAACTATAATTGTAAAGTAAAGATGTATTTAGATGGTGCTAAATGAAGGAAAATAGTATTAGTGAGAAAGAAATAAGATCCTATTAAGTCTTGGAAGCAATTATCTTAGTTGATTTAGTATTTTTTTTAATTATAAAAATTAATATTTAATTATTGAGACCAATATCTATATTAGCCTTCTATCTTTATATATTATTTATTGAAAATATATAAATTTTACTTAGTAGGTACAAGTAGCATGAAAAATAAACCTCATGTCCTTTTAGTTATTTATATAAAAAATAGAATTTTTAGTTGATTTAAATTGATTTTATTATTATAGAAAATCACCAAGTTAGAATAAAATAATTTTAAATTTATATTATTACTTTAAAAGTATTATAGGAATTTCTAGAATTTATTTAGAATTTATTTATAATTTTTAAAGAATTTTTAGAAGAATTTTTAAGACTTTGGTAAAAATGAGTTTTATCACCTTGGGAGCCATCATGAAGAATTGGAATAAGATTTGAAGGCCATACAAGATTCAAAATTACAAAAAAAATAAATTTTACTAGTAGAAAATAAGAGGACCAACAACTAGTATAGTCCTTATAGGAAAGGAGGTGTACAAGTCCCATATGGGTTGTGGCACCTTGGATGTAGGTAGGAGGATAAGACTAAGGCCTTATGGCCCCTCTAAGTCACCCTTATATACTACTTGTGAGCCTTGGTGAGATTCAAACTCATGATCTCTTAAGCAAGTTATTTTTGAGGTAAAATTTTTTCACTAAACTTTTTTATTATTTATCTTTTATTTTTGGATTATCATAACTTGTTCATAATAATTCAGATTTATATATTTTTTATACTATTAGAAAGATAAAAAAAATGATCTAAGTAAAAATATAATTTTTATTTTTTATTTTTACTTTTTAATAGGTGAAAATATAGTGAACAAACTGTGACGTAGTTTTGAATTGTGTACTTGCTTGATATCCTATACTTCTCTTGTTTTGTGGTTATTATTCTTGTTGTACTTGTTATTTGTTCCTTCATTTTATACCACCAATTATAAATAACTTTTAAGTAAGGCCACCTTATAACTTGAATTGAAGGATGAAAATTTATCCTCACAAAGACAATATCAATTTAGAAGAGAATAATCTATAATTCCTAAAATGTCTTAAGTCCTTTAAGAAAAGAAGTGATCTACTATCTCATAAGAGGAATAAAGCTTCAATATTATAATGAAAGAAATGTCAAAATTCTTATTCTCATTACAAACAACCTGCTCAAAGCCTATTGGATATACTTTGGATATACTATCATGAAGATAACTTTGTATTCTAACATTGTATTCACTATTGTAAAAATATGACATGCTTGATTGGCACTATCATTATAATATCTTGGAATTACTTGATTCTTTTTAATTCCTTTACAATCCTTGATTATTATAGCAACAACTTGAATTGCATCCCACTTATATTTTGTAATTATAAATGATAATCACAATCTACTATACTCCAAAAAAAAAACACCTCTACAAAGCTTTTAAAAATTTATACTCATTTAAAACCTTTATGATACTTCTTGCCAAGATAATTGACATTATTTTTCATGTTATTCCATACAATGAATCATGAAAAGTCTTTGTTAGCTCAAGCCTCCTTTCCTCATCATACTTACTGAATTTTTCAATCAAACAACTTTTCTTTCTTTTTTTAAAAGAAAAAAAAGAAAAAAAAAGAAAAAACATCAAATCTAATCGTTGTTGATCTTTGTTTATTCTTTTTGATTTTTACAGATCTCTCAAATTATACCCTATTCCTATTACACCTTAAAAACTCCACACAATTTATAAATTATTTCTTATTTCTTTTAGAAATTTATTACAAATCTTTTTATATTTAATATGATTGTTTAAGCCTATTTTGTTCCTTACCATCATTTTTTTTCTAATTTCTACTTTTGTAGATCAATGTTGTCTTCAAATAAATAATATATTATATGAAATTAAACTTCTCTTTCTTAAACAATCACTAATGGCACTCTACTTATTAGTGCTAAATCTTTGTGATCCAAACATATCAACAACCAATACCAATTTGCATCATAAAAAACAAATCACCTTTTACCTCTCAATAATAAAAATCCTATCTAATCTCCTATTTATTACAACTTAATTTCACAACAACCACAATGTCACTCCTTTTAAGTCCATTTCTAAAAGCCACTCCTTTTTACAATTGCCAATCATTACTTGTCACTCCTTGTGAGCATAATCAATAGCTCATTAGATGGTTTAACTTTAATTTTTGTTATTTTTATCATCTTTTCTTAAATGTAGTATTTATTTAATCTAATTACAATAGAAATGATATCATAAGTAAATTAAAAGTAAGTTAGAAATAATTTAAAAGTAATTTAATTTCATATCAAATAGACATATTTCTAATCTTCATAAGTATTATAATTTCTTATAAATCAAGGCATGTGAATAGCCAATCTTTAGTAGAAAATGTACTTCAAATACAGCGGTGAAGTTAATTTGGCAAAAAAAAATATCTCTATGGTTTATTTGATGGCCATCAACCTTAATCTTGGATTTTGATCTTTGAATCAATTAGGGCCATAGATCTTGATTTGAGCTCTTTAAAGTTTAACGGTGGAAATGTGGCTATCGTCTTTAGGTCTTAGGATAATAATATAAGAAGTCTCATGTATTCATGTCATTGGAACCTCTTTTTATTTTGTATATAAGTGAAGCCATGTCAAATTATTTTTAGGCTTTTGTAAGTAACTTTGATCTTTGTTATTTTTTTCTTTTAAAATTCAAAGTCAGATTTTGATATTTTAAATAAAGATAGGAATTTTTGTTGTGATTTTATGAAAATAAAATTATGAGAATTTAGAATTTGGACAAAGAAGTGGCATCCAATTTACTAAAGAGTGATATACTGCCTTTATAATTCAATAGGTCTATTTTGGAAGACTATTCTGTATTTCTCACAAGTTAGATTCTAATAAGAATTTTTTTTTTTAAAGATTTGATAAAGTTTAATTTTTAGAGAGCTAAGAATCAATAATTTTATAGATAAGACATGATAGAAGTACTGGTTTTTATAATAGAAGGTTTGCTACCTCTAAATTGAAGTTGTTAATGATAGATACAACTTTGGAGGGCAAAATCAAGAGGACTAAGGCAACACTATTGTACTATAATTGCTTAAAATATGTAATATGTTTATAAGTCTAGATGTATGTTAGAATGATTAGTAGATTAAATTAAAAGAAGTTGATATAAAAAACTTTATTTTGATTTTTTTGATTTATTTTTATTATAGTATTTAAATTATATAAAATCTAAATATTTAGTATAAAGCCTTGAGATAAGATTGATATCTAAAGATAAAAAATTAAACTAGTAAGAATCTTATTTGGAAGGATGAAAGTTAGGTATGGATAAATAAAGGCAGCAGATGAAGATCTTTATCCTCATTGATCGATGGTTATATCTAATAAGCTTTTAATAGGGTGTTTGTGACAAGAACAATGGTTTTGGCAACTTCAATAAAAGAATTTGAAAATTAGAGACCAAGATTAGAAAGGTTATTTTTTATACTACAATTTTGGTATAAAAATCAAGAGATTTAGAATTTTTATGAGAGAAGAGTAGGCACTTGAAATTAATATATACAAATCATATCTATTGTCTTTTTTTTAAAAATATAAGGAATTATACAAGAACTTTTAGAGATTAAGAAATATAATTGAAGAGATGATTTCAAGATTTATATCTTAGATAGAAGAATTATTATTTTTGGAATATAGAAGAAGAAGATATTAGAAGTTGAAGACAATAGATTGAATTCTAAGGCAATAAGTAGACCATTTTATTGATAGTGATGATTTCTACCATATCTTGAATTTTTGGATGAATTTTTATCTAAAATTTTTTAAAAAGATAAATTATTATGTTAGAAATCTATATACTAAAGTTTTATGGCATTTGAATATTTAATTTGTGAGATATAAAGAATTAGCATGCAAGTGTCTGTAAATAAGAGTTTAGAGCTATTGTTAAGGTTTTGGCAGTAACTAAAGATTAGTAATGAATTGATGGTTGAAGTTTGTTGTAGTAGTTGTTAAAAATATATCAATACTTTATATAAAATTTGAGTACTTGTGGATGGTCGAATTTGGAGATATGTACTATTGAAGTTTGAAAAAAATCCCTCTTAAGATTAATAAAGGATTTAGTATATTTTGCTACATTTTGGAGATTTTTGAGTACTTGAGGCTTGTATACTTGATGTAATAGCCCTTTTTAGAGACAACTTTATATAACTTTGGAATTTTTATCTATCTTAATACTTGATTGAAAAATTAGTGATAACTAAAAATCTAGTACTTTTTTAAGGTAAACTCTTTGTACTTCAACAATACAAGGGCTTATTTTTTATAAAAAGATTTCATCTAAATTTATGATTTTTATAAGCTAAAATTTATTAAATGATAATTAAAGACAAGATTAAGGTGCTTAATTTTATAGAAAGAGGTTTGTTGCCTTGAAGAATTAGAGCATCAACTTTGAAGGGTAGTATTAGAGGCATCCAAATAAATTTGAAGCTGAATCTTATAAGATGGATGTGCCTTCAAGTCTTCCTTTTAATAAGACTAGTTGGATTTAATTTAAAACTTAATAGCAAATATGATATGTTATTTTGTGAAAGGAGGTGTAATATTAGGTTTTGATGTGCCAATCTCCTTCAATTCTTTACTTTGATTATTTTGTAGATCTACTAATTAATTTCTAGGAATAAATTTTAGATGAAAGATTAAAAAAGATATAAAGATTTAATATAGATGAATAACTAAATCAATGGATGAAATTTTTAGATAAATATAATAATTAGATAAAATTGTTAATTTAAATGTGATATTTTCTATCAATGAAAAAAATTGGAATAAAATCTATTATGATAAATAATGGATTAAGATGAATGTTAATTGGATAGATGTATGAAATTTATATAATTAATAGAATAATAATTTAAATTGGACTATAAATGTATATTAATTTATTTAAGATAATTAATTATTATTGATTATTCTATGGAATTTTAAGATATTTAATTAAAATATATTTAATTCTTCATACATTTTGATGCATTTGTCAATAGATAAATGGTTCTAATTTAAATTGGAAAGTAATTTTGAATTTTTTATTATGTGTGGATTTATAAATTGTTATTATTTTAAGCTTAGAAGAAAGAAATTCAAGTTAAGATGTAACACCTTTTAAATATTGCTTAGAGCTTAAAATAGAAAGATTTAAATTAAAATTTAGCCTTTATTTAAGTAAGCAACTTATCTTAGCTCTCTTTTGAAATAATTTAATTTAGATGATTAAAAGAACAACTAATAGGCTGAAAGAAGTCAATTTAGAAGTTAGAAGAAGAAACAATTAGTATAAGCCATCTAACTTTCTTAATAGGACAAAGATTTAGGAGTTAAATAAGAATGCAATCAATAAATAATTTTAATTTAGTATTTAATTTGATATCTTTTTTAATACAAGATTTAATAGCTTGAAGTTAAAAATTTGAATCTCAAATTTATAATCAAATAAAAAAGGGATTTCTAAGATTAAAATAAAGTTTTTATTGATAAGTAAAAAAATGGATAATAATATAGTCAAGTGAATTTTTCTTTACAATGGTATGAAATTGCACGTAAGGAATTTTTTTCATACTATTGTGAGCATAAAATTCATCCCTCAATACAAATTACAACATGGCTTCAATTAAAGGTTGCTTATAAGTTATAATACAAAGTATAAGGAGCAATAAACAACAACAAAGAAAAAAAACAACACAAAACAAGTGAACTATGTGCAATTAAATAATTATATACTACAAAACTAATCACAATCTAATCACTAATTTTTATCTAATAAACATAAAAATAAACAATAAAATTTATAATTTTAATTAAGTAATTTTTTTTTATCTTTCTAATGATATAAAAAATATATAAATTTAAATTATTATTAATAAATTATTATAGTTTAAAGATAAAAAATAAATAATAAAAAAATTAAATAAATAAGTTTTATCTCAAGAATAACTTACTTAAGAGATCAAGAATTTAAACCTCACCATGGTTCATAAGTAGTGTATATGGGTCTCCTAGAGAGGCCACAAGGCCTTAGTCTTATCCTCCTATCTATATCTTAGTCTTAACTTCCTATAAGGACTACACTAGCTGTTGGTCCTCCTATTTTCTACTAGTAGAACTCATTTTTTTAAATTTCTAACTTCACCATGGTGTTTAAAAACACCTAATTAGCCTATGAACCTTGTATGGCCTTCAAATCTTACTCCATTTCTTCATAATGGCTCCCAAGGTGGTAAAATTCATTTTTATCAATGTCTCAAAAATTACTCTAAAAGTTTCTTAAAAATTACAAATAAATTCTAAATAAATTCTAAAAATATTTATAATATTTTTAAAATGATAATATCAATTTAAATTATTTTATTCTACCTTGGTGATTTTTTGTAATAATAATATCAATTTAAATCAATTAAAACTTTTATTTTTTATACCAATAATTAAAAAGATATGAGGTTTTTTTCTCATGCTTCTTCTATTTACTAAATAGCATTTATAGGTTTTTAATGATTAATATATGTAGATAGAAGGCCAATATAGATATTGGATTTAATAACTAAATACTAAACCAATTAAGATAATTGCCTCTAAGACTTATTAAGATTCTATTTTTATGACCTTTTTCTAATAAGACTCTTGTAACTTATAAATTCTTCTAAATTCTAATGAATATTTAAATAATCAAATAAAATTTCTAATCTTAATATTTTAAAATTTAAATAAACTAAAAATTATAATTTTAACTAATCCACCGATTAAGAGTTATTGATAGGATTCACATATAACAACTATCTAGGACTATTTGTAAAAAAAGAGAGAATCCTATTTTTGCCTTTGATATGGTCTATAAAAAATATGATAGAAGAAATTATAACTTGGATACTATAATCTATCAAAAGAAGTAGAATTAAAGAAGAAAAAATATCAAGATTTTGACTTAAAATAGGAAAGATAATTGTTTGTTTTCAAGTTAACATGATTCTATATATAATAATATCTTGCTTAGTCACTAATTCAACACCTATATTCTATTAAGATTTGATTTGAAATCACTACATAAATGATAAGATACATTGATGTTTTAACTAATGTTCACACCTTATATTCCTTACAATGATTTCCATTAGTTCATGTAGAAAAGTTTTTTCTATTTAATATTTTAAGTTGGATTGAGTTATTATCAAAGATCTTTTTGATAATATATGGTCATGTCTAAAGTGCATCAAACTTAGCTAGAAAGTCTAATTTTTTAGCATCTTGAACTATCATCCATATCCTTAGAGTAAGCAAATATTTTTTAATTTTTTTAATCAAAGATCTCTTTTTTTCTCTTTTGAATAGTTTTTATTTATCAAGCTGCAAATCTTTGAATCTCACTTAGTTCTTTTGAATACTTTAATTGTTCTTTCAAACATTCAAAAGTATCAAATCTTTTGTCAATAAAAATATGTAAAGATGGAACTTAAAATTCTATGAATAAAATGGCTTTTATTTCATATACCAAAGAAAAAAATATAGCTCATGTAAAAAATTTGTAAGGAGTTTGATAAGTCAAAAGAGCTAAAGTAAGCTTAAGATTCCAATCACACTTAAAATCTATTTCACTTTTCTTCAACATCCAAGTTAAAATTTGATTGATTCTTTTTGTAAGACCATTTGTTTGAAGATGATAAAGAGTTGTCTTCTTATAGTTGATTAGAATTTCTATTCAATCTTACTCTATCATATGAATTTTTATTCAATCTTAAGTTAATAAGTCCATGGTACCAATCTTTAGGTATTAGTGGATAAGTAAGTACCTCATGTCTAGCTTTAATGCATTAAGATAAAATTTTTGAATTGTAAAAGAAGAGGCATAATGGTTTATTCTTTCAATTTAGTGTTTAAGTCTTTAATTTGAGTTCCATCAATTTTTCAAGCTAAAGACTTCATTTATACAAATATCATCAATCAAAGTTGTATAATTGGGACAATAATCTTTAAATTCCAACTAATCAATTACATCTATAAATTGGATATTGATGTCTTCTTTTTCATAAAGATTCTCTTTTAACCATTTGACAAAATCACCCTCATCTTCATATTTATATAATCTAGGACCAATGCATTTTATTAGTGCAATAGTTGTTAAAAATGCAAGATAGTGGATTAGAAAAGAGACAAATTTTTTTTTATAGAACTAGAATAATTTCAAGAATAAAAACTAGATTGACAAGAATAAAGAATTAGATAATTGATAAGAATAAAGAACTAGATGATTGATAAGAACAAGGAACTAGATTAATATATCATGAATACATCCTGCTATGGAAATCGATAACACATTAAAAGGTAGCGACACACTTTTCATTACATTTATGATTCCAGCTCTTAAGAATGATGACAAGAGAGTACCCATAAAAGCATTCTTTGACTTCAGCTCAGGCGTGATGAAGATGAGGCATATGTCATCGTATGCTTATGATGAGAGGACAGCTCCCAGACCGAATGGATATCATCCGTTAGGTGAGAAGCCATTGTTTGTCGCAACAGAAATAGGGAACTAGAAAGTAAAGATTACAATTAGCTGACATTTTTCTAGTTAGTATATGTTCAAAATTAAAACTATTCCTCTTCTTCTTTTGATCAATAATCATACCTTTTAATGGAAAGATATTAACGTGATAAATGTAACAGTATTTAATCAGAGCGTTACTTATGCCTAGTCTTTTTTCACAGCATAACTTACTGATTCCACAAATGAGTACGTTTGATAAAGCAGTATGGAGCAGAGTCAGAGTAATGCCATTCATGTCAACATTTGTTGACAAGATGGAACCATCTCATGATTTCCTCACGACACACTTGAAGGACATCAACTTCTCCAACAAGATTCCCTTGCTTGCTCCTATATTTATGAGATTGATCATAGAAAAGTACAAGCAATATCTAATTCATGGCCTTGAAGAACCTAGTGAGGTTAAGGATTGTACCGAAGCAATTCGTATATCCAATGATATCTTTGGGCAATTCTTAAGTGCGAATGTTGAAAAGCACAGCAAGAGTATAATTGCTGTAAAGGAGGTTCAGAACATCATCTAGGCTGACGTAATGTGTTATCATACATGTTGATGATAAGTACTTAACAGCGCCTACATCAGGACCCTCTGGTGTTTCACAGGGACATATATATCCGAGCTGAGTTGGATGTATTTGTCTCATCATGGCACTTGCTCTTTCCTTTGAGCTAATTTCAACTCTCCTAATATGGGATAGTGAATCAAGAGTAGACTTCACTGATAGTGCTTGAGATATAGTTCTTTTGTTGTCACCTTGGCTATAGCCTTCCCATATGCCCGTCTTGAAGTTACTTTGGATATCCTTTGATATCCGATTCAGTGCACTTACTACAACTGCTTTCTGCTTACTGTTACTTCTTATCTTTTGCTGATTAAGCTTGCTAATCTTCTTCTCTATGTACCTCCGTACAATATCTGCTGGAGTATGTACACATTTGAAGCTCAAGCAGTCCCTATCATCTTCTTGTCTGATTGATAGTATAGTCTCTACAAACCTACATATCATCAACGATAACATCTTCACCTTTTTGTCATCATCAAGACATGCCAAGATTCTTTCTGTTGAATATGTAGTGTCGTCATCAAGTATAGTAGTATTTAGTTGTGATTCTAGAAGGAGTCCTGATACCTCCTTTGGATGATCCGTCCATGACAATATTTCTCGCTTTGCGCTAGTAATAGACTTTCGAAGGGTTTTCATTACAACAAACACATTGACAAGATTGTTGTGTGACAGAGAAACCTTTAGTACTCCATTGACCATATAGATCTCGCAGTGGCACTTTGATAGTTGTAATTCGCATTTTTCTTTTCGTGCTAGGTATCTGAAAGTGTAGTTTCTCTCTTGGCACATAAGAACCTTCCTTCTTCCCTCTATAACGAATGATCCTTTTATGGCTGATGCATCTTCCAAAGGTTTGTAACAGCAACCAATAGGAACAGGAATGGTAAGCACTACTTTGTCGTCTGCGATGATACTACATTCATATGTACTCAAAGTATTGATACACTCTTGGTATCTCTTCTGATTAGAAGATACGCATACGTTGCTGAAGACCTTACAGTTATCTATTGTTACGTTCTTGATTAGATCTACGATGTCTAGCATCATAGTGTCGTACAACTTAACGATACCAGCGTCCATTCCAATGCTTTCTATAAACCTTGATAGATCCATCGTTTGTCTCTTATATATTCAGGGTATCAGCACAACTACGAGCGCAAACACCATACATGTCTATCTTCAATTATATATGTACAACTTTTCTTTTTGATTTTTGTACAGTACGATGCTAGCTACTATTCATCAACTTCACTATGGCTAGTCAGCTTAGAACTGTATCGTTCTTGTTTTACTCTTCAGATGAACTTGCTCGTATATCATCAATACAGTTTCAACATTGATATAATTGTTAACATCTATCTTTTTGTATGTTTCAAGTTGGTACCCTCTCATATAAGATGGAACGACCTTGACTGAACAACCTTCTAAAGTTATTCCTTCCTCTATGACCTTTGCCATGTGTTGGTTGCTATTTAAATATGATATTCTATCCATTATACTTCTTTTGAAGTTATCTTCAGTAGGAAAGACCAATGTATCGAATTGGTGATTGATATCAAGTATTAAGTTAAGTATGGATAATATCTCTTCGGCTTTATCTATCATGGGGGTTGCACTTAAAAGCAGTATCTTACAATCCTTAACTAGGTGAGATAATCTCCACATTTGACCATATACAGTTTCTGCATCGAGATCTGACATGGAATGCTTCAAATTGTGAATTTCGTCTATTATTATTATCCTATTACTGAAGCTTGATATCACTTGGTTGTCGCCTAATCTCTTTAGCTTGTTTGCAAAAGATATGTATTTTCTTATTTTGTAGTCTTTTACTTCTCCATCTGGCCACTTGCGAATCTGATCTTTAAAGTTATCGGCAGATGTCCTACCTCTTACAAGCACAAGTGCTCTTTCTTTGTATGGCTTATGGGACTGAGCAACTGCTATAGACGTGAACGTCTTTCCCGATCCAACGTTGTGGAACAGTAACAGATTATTATATGGCGTCTGGGGAGACATAAATCTCCTTACAAACTCTTGATGATGATACAATCTTGAACTGTTTATTTTTCTTGTATCATAGAATTCTTTTTTCTTCCACAAATTATCAATGAAGTTGGTATCTGTTATTACAGGGTATGATGGGATGAACTTTTCTACGGTATTGTTATAAATGAATTGGCTAATAAGTATACATGCCAGGGCTTCTAACTCCGCTTTGCAAAGGCATAAGCAATGGATGTTCTAACAGAGTTTATAAAGTCTAAAAGAGACCTAAGCACTAAGTCTCCTGAGGGATACCAGTATGAGATCGAGATCAGGCTAAAAGATGTAACAGAAAGGGAATTTATGAAACTCCCAAAAGTCAGTAACACTATCACCACAGAGGAGACATTGTATTCAGTAAAAGGTAGCAGTACTGTTACAGTAAGAGAAATAGACTCTGAGTTCTTTATCAAGGAAAGAATATCATCAAAAGCAATCCCAAAGTTTAATGCAGAGATGGTGCTATCTCTTGAACGAAGACACTCCAAGGAGGAAGGGATGGCATTAAAGATTAAAAGAAATAAAGAAAGACGTACAATAAGCCATAACAAGTTTCGGATTGACTCAACAAAGGTTATATCTAAAGCACGTACTCATTATAAAATCAAACTTGAAGTGATAGATGATAATTGTGAGTTTAAGCTATTAGAACTTGCAATGGAGAGTATCAGACCTTCGGCAACTTCACAACTGTTCAAACTAATCAACAAGATCGTACCTAGTCTTGATCTTCGAGGCTACAGGTTTCCAAAGCCTGTCGACATGACCATAAAGGACCTTGCAAGGAACTACGCATTAGGAGGATCTATATCTTTAAAGCTTGATGGTACAAGATCGAAATTAGCAGTAAGAATGATATAGGTTCTCCTGCCTTGGGAACAGGACCTTTAGTATATTGTTCTGTATGTTCTGATCCAAAGTGTTGTCCAGGACATATGGGATTTATACAACTTAAAGAACCGATATTCAATCCATTATGTTTGAAGGATATAATAAGAGTTGCAGAGATGATATGTCCTAGGTGCAGAACATTTAACTCTATAGAAAAGATTAAAGGGAGAAAGGTATGTTCTAACTGTAAGGATCATGCAAGAGTATACACATTTGATCCGAAGAGAATGTGTCTTGTTGATAAGAAGGAACCAAATTACATTATACCAGCTGCTACTGTAAAGAGTATGTTTAGTGCCCTATTAGATGATCATATAAGCTTCATGGGCTATGACTTGTCAAGTCCTAGAGATTTTGTAATGGATTGTATACCTGTTGTTCCTAATTGTATCAGACTCTCTTCGGGTCTTGAAGATAGTCTAGCAAGATTGTACAGTTCGATATTGAGGAACAATGGTAATACTTCTGTTGTATATACAGAGTATTGTACAATAATAGGAAAGGACTCCTTTGAGAACAATGAAGAATCTCTAATAAACAGAATATCTGAAAAGGAAGGTACCTTTAGAAAGTACATTCTTGGCAAGAGAAATAAGCATTGCGCAAGAGCTGTGATAACTCCTGATCCCAATATAGATGTTGATGAAGTAGGCATTCCTTTGTCCTTCTGTAGTAATCTTAAGGTACAGAAAGATAAGAGACTATGTATTACTTAACAGACAACCATCTCTCCAGAGGATGTCTCTTATGGCATTTAGGGCAAGGATGATGCCCGATTTTTACACGATAAGAATCAATCCATCTGTCTGTCCAGCATTCAATGCAGACTTTGACGGAGATGAAATGAACATATTCTGTGCATCATCATATTCATCCAAAGCAGAGTGTGATATTCTCCTTGCTGTCGATAAGTGCATCCTATCACCTCATAACTCTATGCCCATTGTGTGTGCAATACAAGATACGGTTACAGGAGCATTTATGATGTATAAGATAAATAAAATACTAAGGCGATCAACGTTAAGTTTATATATACAGTAAAAGATATTACTCTTAAATCCGTACCACTTACATATTGGATCTTTAGCATATATCTTTGGCAAGCTGTTGTGATATATACATTTTTCCTTCATCTCTTGCAGTTCTGAACTTAATGCAAGAGAGTGCCTTGGGACAAGTACGTTACATGTAGGATTGAACATAAGTTCCTCTTCAGTAAACATTATCATACCATATACAGATATATCATCCTCAAATATAGAAATATCAAGAGTACCTGATGGTATTACTATTATAGTAGCAAACTCTATGATGTCCTCTTGTACAGATTTGTAATAGTCAAGTGTAAGATTCGATATATCCTTCCTTGCAAGAATGTTTGTATCTGCTCCAAAGGGACTCTTATCTACAAAGTCTCTTGCCATCAACACCACAAGATCATTATCTTCTCCCACATATGGTCCCATCCTCTCATTGGACTCAACAGTACTACCGCCAGGTACGTATCTTCTATCCTGTATCATCTCTTTTATGATTGAAATCATGTTACTTAGATAATATAAACCTACAATACCTAAGGATGTTCTTCTTTATTGTAGTCCTATCATAGAACTTAGAACCAGATATGTTCGGATCAGTATCAACAATGTCATTAATAGCATCATTACAAAGTAAAGAGAATTGTGCATCTATTCTTTCTCCACATCTCGCTAATACAACTGCTGCAGCAAGAAGAAGTGTTATATTCATATCACGAACTTCAATACCACATAGTATCCTTTCAACAGCCTTTGTCATCTCTGGACCAATGTCAAAGTGTCTTATAGAGAATGGTAACGCGTCTGATGACACTCCAGCATCCTCTTCATCATTCGATGACACACTCATACGTTCCAATCTATAGGAATATCTAAAAGATTATTTATAGTATTAAAGTGGTTACAACCAAAGAATCCTTTGTTTGCACTAAAGGGTGATGGATGTGCTGCTTTAAGAATTGTATTCTTTGACGTGTCGATCTCCTTGTCGAATGTGGATGCAGTTTTTTCCCACAGGACAAATATGACTCCTCCTTTTGCAGAACATAGTCTTATACATGTTTTTGTAAACCATTGCCATAGAACGTCGTGACTCCTGTTTGGTCCGCTCTCAATTGTTAATGCTGAGTTCAAAAGCAGTACACCTTGCCTGCACCATTTAGTAAGATCACCATGAAAAGGTATGTTAAAGTCTTTTACTTCATCAGATATTTCTTTGAATATATTTGCTAACGAAGGAGGAACTGGATATCCCTTATTAACAGAGAAAGACAAACCATTAGCCTTGCCAATACCCTTATATGGTTCTTGACCAAGCATCACTACTCTCACATTACTTAATGGTGTTTCGTAAAAAGCTCTTAGGACATCATTCAGCACTGGAAATATTATAATCCCATTATCCATTTCTCTTCTCAAGACAGTGACTATTTCATCTAGTTCATCTGCCATAGATATAATAAATTCTTCCCATCCAGAAGGCAATGATAAAGACATGATTAAGTAGTATGAGTTTAATGTTGAATATATGACTAAAAGAAATATTAAGATATCAATCATCGATTGTTATAAGGACGTCAATAATATTATGTTTCTCGACGGAGACTCAAAAGAAGCAGAAACCATTGTAGAAGAATGTACGGAAGGCTGTCCTAAATATCCTTCGATACTTTGATGCCGACTTCCTTTGAGTGCTTCATGATATACTCTTTACAGCGATCATATATTGCATGCACATTAGCACAGAATGCATTCTCATTAGTATCTTTATTGTCCTCTACGTCTATACTAATGCACATGCTCTTGCTTCCTTTGTTACTAGGACCTGAAAAGGAATCATTCTGTATTCCAAATGAATAAAACATACATCTTTTTGGTGCCAACGTGCTTCTTGCAGGCAAGAAAGGATCGTCTTCATCGCCTCCGAACACAAAATTAAATGTGATTAGAATGAAAACCCCTTCAGAGAAATTGAAAAGATTAATAAAGTTGTGATGATCTAGTCACTTATCTCTGCATTCCTATATGGATATTTTATGTAATAAATATACTACTGTTGTTCGATCGTGTTGTGTAGTAATATATTACTATGGCTTCTAAGTTCTTTAATTCGTTTCAGGTTAAAGCAGATGCTTTGAAGGAGAGTACGACGAGATGGGCAGATGATACAAACGAAGATCATCATCCTTTGTCGTATCCAGACAACTAGAGGTCGATACAGTAGGCCCCTACTAGTCTGTGCCAATGAAAGTATGCCAATGTCCAGTGATATGACATTTGATAGTATGTGCAAAACTGGTATGTTAGAGATGATAGATGCAACAGAACAGATGCAGTGCTTCATTGCCACAACAGACAATGGTGTTTATAATCAACATACACATGTTGAGCTACATCCATCGTTCATGTTTGGACTATCTGCATCTATGATTCCATATACTAACTTTAATCAATCATCCAGGATAGTATTCCAATCAGCTATGAGTAAGCAAGCTATGCCTCCAAAGCTAAAGAGACTAGTAACATAGCTGTACTTAGCAGTTACAATGAACTGATAAAACGAGATGTATGTATGACCTATATCTTCACTTTGGTCAATATCCTTCTTGACAGAGTCTGCACCTTCTTTTTGTGCGAACTTGTACTTTGCATCATCACAGCAATGCTTGGCAGTTGCTCATGCTGTATGTAGTGCCACACACTTTAGCGACTTCATAGATATGGGAGTCTACAAAAG
This sequence comes from Physcomitrellopsis africana, assembly GCA_036785485.1. Taxonomy (NCBI): domain Eukaryota; kingdom Viridiplantae; phylum Streptophyta; class Bryopsida; order Funariales; family Funariaceae; genus Physcomitrellopsis; species Physcomitrellopsis africana. Next base: position 910,392 of record JAWRVF010000050.1, read on the forward strand.
CTTACAGTGCTTTAGACTTGAAGGTAGTACCAAACAAAGGTCCAATAGGTTTAAGTACTTGATAGGCGTGTATATCACACAAAATATCTTCAAAGTAATAAACTCAGGGTTCTTAGGACAAACACATATTAGATCTCTTACAATTTCCTTTTTTCTACCTTCTGAGCACTGTACATGGTATATATCACAAGGCCATATAGGTGACATTCTAGCATACATATCTCTCTTACCTCTTTCTTCAAGTTTTATAGTCCATGTTGAACATTCTTCTACCATCGTACTGTAGTGCTTGCTCTTGTTACAGCTTAAACCAAGATATTGCGCAGTATTGTCAGAAGTGTCACAAGGGAAACAAAACACTGCTTCTCCAACAGTGCAAGACTCGTTAGTTGAGAATGCAACATCACAGCTATCATCTTCCAAGGTTGTTAACGATGATATTAGCTTGTAGTCCGTAGATATTGTTGGAAAGAAGTAGACGTAGATGTCTTCTTCTGATGTTTTGAAAGCTATGCACATCCTGTGTACATCCTCTATGATATACTTTTCGTTATAAGTATCAAAGAACTGTAACATTGGGTCTTCAAAACCACCTTGGTTAAATCCAAAAAGTTTCACAAAGATTGATGCCATCGTGCTAGTGCTAGAGTACCACGTACGACTGCAACTGAAGAAATATCACTTCCTTACTTACTGGACATTATTACTTATATGTTACAATACTAAATGCTTGCGAAGATGAGCAAGATATATAAGGGAAAGTTAATCGAATAATTTGGTACGAGACTAATAAATGTGTACAAGCCGTTTCTTGCAAATATCTCGACCCTATCATACGATACAGACAGCAGTATGGCCTGGGATATAGTACACAATGGCTCTATATCAATCAGCAAGTCCAGTAAGGAGATTGAAGGGATAAGATAACACCAGCAAATTCCTTCACTAAAGACCTTTGCCCTAACAGCTGTAGGATTTGATCAATGGGATTAGAGATGTGAGTTTCAATGTAGTATAAATAATCTATTTCGAGATCATAGGGTAATACAAGATGAGGTGGACACATTTTGTATCCTTGTAGTTTGAAATTTTCTTTAGTCTTTACAAACACAAAATCAAGTTTATCACCAGGTTAAGAAACAAGGCAACACTTTGGATTGCTCCAAAACTTGTATTGATAAGATTGAAGTATATCTTAGTCTTATTTCTTATTTATACTATAAGGCCTATGTCCTAATGAACCTTCTAAGAGTATCTTAGAAAATTTTAAAAGACTGAAGAAGATTTTAAAAGGTGAGGCAAGTTCAAAAAGATTAAAGAAGATTCTAAAAGATTCTAGAAGGCTATGGGAGATTTTAAAAGATTCTAGAAGATTCTAAAGGACTATAGAAGATTCTAAAGAAGGTTTTAGAAGATTTTGGAAGATTCTAAAAAACTATGGAAGATTTTAGAAGACTACAAAAGGCTCTAGAAAACAACAAACAAGATTCTAGAATATGGTGACTTGAAGTATGACATCACTTCCTCTTCTAGCGACAAGTTCCATAAGGAGCCAAAGTAATTTGATGATCAAATTATATATGCAAGAAATTTAGAATTTATCAAAGTAGAGAAGCAATATATTCTGTCTTTTGTTTATTAATTACCAATTCAATAAAATCTTTGAAGTAGCATCAATGACCTCTAAATATAACTTTTGTTATATCAATATTCCATCTAAGAATCTTTTCTTTGTTACGATCTTCAAAACTTCTTCTGAATATAATTTCTGATCTACATGGAGTCATCTTTCTAACTTCAATGAATATTATTAAAGCTTGGGCATTTGAATCAAGATTTTTGTGATGAGGCCATATCTCTAAAGACTCCAAACGTGGCCTTATTTGATATTGGAATATTCCTTCTTCGTCTTGCTTATATTCTTCAAATCCAATAGATTGTGAAAGTTATAATGATTCACTAACCGCTTGTATGGCAAAAGAATCTTTTGACTCTTGTTCTTGCAAATTCCTTATAACAAAAAAGATTTGACATGGTAACTAATAAGCTTCTAGCAAGATCTATTCTATCTTTAAAAAAAATAACTATACAAGTGAAGGTCTTAATGTGGCTCTTCTTCTTTTATATTGGTCTTTTGCTGTTAATAAAAAAGTATCATTTAGAAGCCAAGACATGTTGGTATCCACAAAATCTTCAATAGCAATTGAATCTAGATTTTCTAAGATATTATTGATAGAATTTATAAACTTTCTGAGGTACATTCCTAAGATTATCTGAAAATTCTCATGTTCTTTTCCTAACTTTATAGCCCTTTTAATGAATGAAATATTTCAATTGTCCATGTCTTATATACAAATCCAATATTTTATCCACTTCATATTTCAGCTCTTGATTGACTTCAATTGAGGTTGGTGGTAGAAATGTTCATTCAATAATATTTAATTTATAATAGGTTTCTAAAAGCAAGACATAAAAGACTAGATAAATGTGTATGCTACTAGATAGTTTAAGATGAAAACTTATTGGATTTATTTGGTGTAGAATCATAAATGGTTCAAGTCATTAGTAGTCTGATTTTTGTGATGGTCAATTCATTTGTATATTTCACTAGAGTAGCTAGACACGATCTCCTATCTTGAACTTTGGTTGGCTCTTGTAATAAATATTTGTATAGTATTTATATTGGTCTTGAGCCATTTGCAGTTGGAATTTTAATTCTTCATGAATGGCCTTCAAATAAATAGCTTGATTTTCTACAACAAGACTTTTCACATCTTCAATCTGGAATGGATCTGCTCTAGAGTGGTATCTATAGTTTAAGAAGAATGGAATTTATTTCATTAAAGAATGTTCAGTGTTATTATATGCAAACTCGGCCAATGATAGGAAGTCCATCCAATCATCTTGTTGGTAATTTATATTGCAACAAAGATATTGTTCCAAAATCTGATTCATCTATTCTATTTGACCATTGATTTGAAGATGATAAGCTAATAAAAGATTGATATTGATCTTCAAAAGTTGAAATAGTCCTCTACAAAAATTTGATACAAATTATGGTCCTTGGTCTGATTGATATTATTTAAAAGACCATGTATTCAATAAATATTATCAATAAAAAGCTTGGCCATTTCCTCTTCAAAAATAATCTTGTTGCACAAAATAAAATGTGCCATCTTGGTAAGATAGTCTACCACTAAAAAAATTGAATCTTTTCCATTAAAAATAAAGAGGTTTGTAATAAAGTCTATGGATAATGATTGCCATGGCCTTTTAGAAACTAGAAGTGGTTGAAGAAGTCCATATAATTGGTATCTTAGGACCTTTATTTGGGTACAAATTTTGCATGATTGGATGAATTCCTTCACCGATTTCCACATTTGATACCACCAATAATTTTTTGAGATTAATTCCAAGATCTTATTGAAGCTAAAAAGTCTAGCTATTGAAAGATCATGTCGTGCTTGAAGAATTTGAAGTCTTGCAAGGCCTAGAAGAATATATAAGAGATCCTTGAAATATAACAATCCATCCTCAAACTTGAAATTATTATTTTTTTCCACCTGTGCATTTATTAAATATTGTTGAATGTTATCTATAAATGGATTTGTCTTCATTGCTCTCTAGATTTTTTTCTTCAAAGTTATATCTATATAAGTAGATATTATCAATGTCTTCAATTGTAAATTGGATGGCTTTAATATGATTGATTTTTGTTAATCAAATATAATATTTTCTATTCTTGGCATAAGATATGACCATCAAGAAAGGGCATTAGGTTTTCCTTGGAGTTTTTTCAAATAATATATAATCACAAAATTAAACTAATATAATGATATGGCTATTCAAAACTTGGGCACTCATAAAATATTCAAAGTTTTTATGATCAGTGTATATTATGATCTTGTGTTGAGTCCTCTCCAGCAAATGGTGCCACTCTTCAAAAGCATCAGCAATTGCCAATAGTTCTTTGTCATGGATATCACAATTAATTTTTGTAGCTAAAAATTTTTAAAAGCAAAATACTATTGGATATAGTTGACCATCATCACTAATTTGAAAGAGTACAAATTCAAGTGCAAAATTTGAGGCATCCATTTCCAAAATGAATGATTTTGCTGGATTTGTATAGACAAGTATAGGAACTAAAGTGAAGGATTCTTTTAACTTCTTGAATGCTTTTTCAACCTTGTCATCCCAAATAAATTTTTTTTTATCTATAAGTTGTGTTAATAGAACTACAATTTTGAAATAATCTTTAATAAAGATTTTATAAAAATTTACAAATCCCAAGAAATATTATACATCTCTGATTGATGACAATTGTTTCTACTTTATAATAGTTTGTATCTTCTTTGGATCCATAGAAATTTTATTGTAAGAAGCAATATAACTTAAAAATTTGACTGATGGTTGAAAGAAAGAGCACTTCTTCAATTTGGCATACAATCCACTTTCTCGTAGTTTCTCTAATATCATATGTACATGATGTTTATGTTCTTATTTATTCTTAGAGAAGATCAAGATATCATTCAAATAAATGATTACAAAGTCATCTAAGTATTCTTGTAAGATGTCATTCATCATATGTTGAAAGATTGCAAGTATATTTGTAAGTCCAAAAGGTATAACATTGTACTCAAAATATCCATATCTTATATGAAATACCATCTTCTATTGATCTCTGTCAAGGATGCAAGTTAGCAGGTTAACAAAGAACTAAGGAGAAGAAATCTGAACCAGAATAACTTCAAGAATAAAAAACTGGATAGACAAGAACAAGAACTAGATCAAGAATAAGAAAATGGATTAATATCAAGAATAAGACAACACTCTGGAATACTCCAAGACTTGTGTTGGCAAGATTGAGGTGCTCCTCAATCTTGCCTCTTATTTATACTATGAGGCCTTATGTCCTATTGGACTTTCTAAGAATATCTTAGAATATCCTAGAAGCTTGAGGAAGATTTTGGAAGACTCTAAGAAGTCTACGGGAGGTTTTGGAAGGTTGAAGAAGATTTTAGAGGGTCCTAAGAATATCTTAGAATATTCTAGAAGTTTGAAGAAGATTTTGGAAGATTCTAAAAAGTCTACGAGAGGTCTTAGAAGATTGAGGAAGATTCTAGAAGGTTCTAGAAGATTCTAAAAGATTCTAAAAAGCTATAGAAGGTTCTAAAAGACTATCAAAAGTTCTAGTAGTGGCTTAAAGTATGTCCATGACAATCTCCTTCTTTGATCCTGACTAGATTATAGATGCCTGTTAAATTAATCTTTATAAAAATCTTTGCATGTCCTAATTATTCCAATAATCTTGAGATTAATGATAATGAATAGCAATTTTTTATAGTTACTTTGTTTAGACCTTGATAGTCAATACACATAGATAAAGAACTATCTTTTTTTTTTACAAATAAGATAAGAGCTCCCATAGGTGATTTTGAATGTCTAATAAAATTCTTGGCTAGATTTTCATTAATATATTTTTGCAAGGCTGTAAGTTCTATTTGTGAGAGATTATAAATTAGACCAAATAAAAATTAAGCTCCATCTTATAATTCGATTGCACAATCATAAAGACAATATTTTGATAATATGTTTATTTTTTTCTTTTCAAATACGCCTTCAAGGTCATGATATTGATTAAGAATATCTTATTTCAGTTGCTTCGTTGGATCTTTTATTGAGATAGCATACAATGCAAATGCAACTCCTTTCTTTGCTGTCTACATAAATGCTTTAACTCTAAAAAATTAAGTAGCATTTTGTTTCTTCTTTTGATGTTTAGATCTTATGAAAATCTTTTGCAAACTTCAATCAATATCAAGATTATGTAATTCAAACCAAGAGAGTGCAATGACAATAGGATTTATTAGACATCAAATAATGTTGAAGATAATGTGTGATATTTGATCTGCTAGTATCACTTCTAATAGTTGGATTTCTTCAATAACATCCCTTCATGCAAGGTTTTGTCCATCAATGACCTCAACAAGTGTGAGATGGATTTTCTTTACAAGTACTAAGTTATACTTCATTGCAAAATCTTTATTCATAAAGGATACTAAGGCTCTAATATTTAAAAGGATTTTAGTAGAAATCTCTTATTTTAAGGCTCTTATATGTATAGGAAGTATAAATAGGGCATTAGATTTGGAGATAGATAGAGATTTTTTTTTGATACTTTGGATTTGGAAATATCCAATGGCAAGGTTCCTATTGTGGCTAGACATCTTCATTTTTTGACCTCTCTAATTTAGATATTATACCTTGTGCCTTGAATTCTTTAGACTTACTTGGACAGTTTGCTACCTTGTGATTAAATCTTTTACAATATAGATATAAATTCTCTAGTTGACATCTAATCTTTTCTACTAGTGTTAATGGCTTGAATTGGATTGCGTCAATTTGTATGGATTCAAGATATGTTAATGGCTTCTTTGATATTTTTAAAGATGTAGCAAATGTACCTTAATAGGTATTGCTGAAAATTAATTGCCTCTCTTATCGTAACTCAAATAGGTAATTGTCACAAGCAATAGCTTAAGATATGAGTTCTTCTAAGTTTTCAATTTTTGGCATTGTGATCAATAAATTCTTCACATCGTCTTTTAGGCCATAATAAAATTGAGTCATAAAAGCTTTATTATTCCAATCAAAATTGCAAATAAGTTGTTAAAATTTTATAATATAAATTGCAACTATACATTGTCTTTGTCATAGGTTTTGAATCTTCTTTTCTATCACCCTCTTCCAATCACTATTTCTAAATGTAACAATAATTTTTTTCATAAAAGCCTTCAAATTATATAGGATTGGAGAATTCTTTTCCAACTATGGAACAAACTATAATCGAGTGCTTCTTGATAAAAAAAGATGCCTACAAAAGTGACTTAAGTGAATCCATTTGGATAACAAGAAGGATATAGTTATAAGTAAAGTCACACTTGTTGCACAAACCTTCAAAAGTTGCATCTTGTTCCATCATATTTATCAAGCATATTAGCCTTTGGCTTCTTTATGACAACCTTTGGAGCTTTTAGAGAAATTATGTACATAGCTTGTCTACTACCTACTTCCTTCAATTGAATAATTTTTTGTTATAAACTATTAATCCCCTATTTAGCTTCTTTGGATATTTATTCTTTTTGTAGTTTTTTTTTTTGGATTGCAAAAGAATATCATTTCTTCTTATATAATATCCAAAAGAATTCAAATATTTGTAAGAGTCACCATTCTATTTTCTATTTGTGAAGATGCACCTTCTATAATCTGATCTACTTCCATATTGACAAAAAAAAAATCAATAAGCCATCAATGTAATATTTTCTATACTAAAAAAGAATATTTTTAATCAATGTTAGTTTAGAAGAAGGTAATCCGTAACCTCTAAAATATAATGATATATTCTAAAAAAAGAATAATCCACTCTTTTCAAAGAAAAATTAAACTACAACAAGTAAGCATATTAGTCTAAAGGAGGGTAATTTGCACTCTTTTAGAACGCAATAGTATTTTCAAAAAGAAGGATAATCCACTCTCTATTTAGAGATCAAAGCTTTGATATGATTACTTAGATAGTCTTATCAAATTATTAAGGATGCAAGATAGTAGATTAGTAAAGAGATAAATTAAAGATTACAAAATTAGAATGATTTCAAGAACAAAGAATTGGATTGACAAGAATAAAGAACTAGATGATTGACAAGAACAAGGGATTAGATTGATATCAAGAAATAAGACAACACTTTGGATTGTTCCAAGACTTGTGTTGACAAGATTAAGGTGTACCTAGATCTTGCCTCCTATTTATATTACAAGGCCTATATCCTATTGAAGTTTCTAAGAATATCTTAGAAGATTTTAAAAGACTAAAGAAGATTTTAAAAGACTAAGGTAAGTTTGAAAAGATTAAAGAAGATTCTAAAAGATTCTAAAAGACTACAAGAGATTTTAGAAGATTTTAGAAGATTCTAGAAGACAATAGAAGATTCTAAAGAATATTTTAGAAGATTTTGGAGGATTCTAAAAAACTATGGAAGAATCTAAAAGACTGTAGAAGATTCTGGAATGTGGTAACTTGAAATATCTCTATGATAATAGTTAAAATTGAATTAAATTAGATAAAATTGATTTAATTAGATTCTAAATTTATTGATACTTTTTATAAAGGAGCCAAGGTTTGAAGTCTAATGTAGCTAGATATTATAATTGTTGTATGATTATCTATAGGTGAAAAAATAAAATAAGGCTTAAAAGCCTTTCAATCAATTATTTCTTTAAATTGTCTTAACTATCATTTTTTTAACAAAAGAGGGTAGTTATTAGATTTCTCATATAATCATATCACATAAAATGATATCATATAATCTACACCTTCTGCTTACACTCACAAATCACAAATTTGACCTAGAGATTGAAAAGGTCTTTGATCAACTAATTTAATTTTTATAATTGCTTTGTGAGTGATTTTTAATAGCAACTTATTCATAGTGGATTTAGGCATGATATTAATTCTACTTCAATCATCTACTATGACCTTAAAAATAATTTTATCCACAATTTTTATATCTATTTCAATAGGTCCATATTCTTGATTTTTTCTTTTTCTTTTTCTTTTCTTTGTAATATTTCAATCTAAATTTTTAACTTCAATTCTAGCTATTTTTTTTTGTATTTTTGATTCTTTTTTGTGTAGTTACTATTTTCTTGAGGTCTTTTTTTATAAATGGTGCTACTTGAATTAATTAACTAAAAGAAATATTGGCCTTAGTCCTATAAAGATCTTACCATAAATCATATGGTTTTGTAGGATTGAAGATTCTAATAGCTGTTGGATGTTTTAAAAAAGTATTTGAAGTCCAAGGCTCTTTTTTGCTTACAAATTAATATCTTTTTTTATTAGATTCAATTAAAAAGATAGTTGGTTGTTTTTTAGTTTTTTAGCTATTTTTTGAATAGATTTTTTTAATTTTATTAACTTATATGATTCTTTTGAAGTATCCATAGATATTTTATCTTTTTCAAGTTGTGCTAAATCTATTGGTTTTTTAGCACTCATACTTGTGATCACAACTAAAAAAATATATATCTATTGTCCAAAGAGATCTTCTTATTTTCTAATTGTATCAAGTTGAATAGAAGAAATTGAAGAATTTGATTTAGAAAATACATCAAGTTGAGCCATTGTATACCTAACATCTTGAGAAGATGGTAGTTGTTGGTTTTGGTTTGAATTTTGATTATATACTAAGGATCTTTGCAATGTTCTTTCATTAGATTGAATTATCATTAAAGATGGGAAATTTTGACTATTGCTTGAGTGGTCACAATATATATTTGATGGATTATTTGTCATAATAGGATCTACAAATCTTACTTCCCTCATATCTCTTACAACTTGGTTGGTATAATTTTTTAAAAAAGAATTTAAGAAAATAACCTTATTTGATTTTCTATAATGATCTATAGGATGAGATCTTTTATAATTAGAGTATATTATTCCATTTTCAATACAACTTTGACCTACTCAATGTAATTTTTTATAAGTATGATAAGATGTCATATTATTCTTTTGATTTTAATAAATATTTGGACCTACTTATTTCAGTTGATGATGAGACTTATATGATTGGAGTTGATTTTTTTTTCTATAAGATATTATAGGAATTGTAGACAGAATTGGAATATATGGTTCACTTATTTGTAGTTTGTATATCTTAATCCATAGGTATCAATCCCTGATTTATGGTATTTAGACTCTACAATTGGATTTTGGTATTTAATGAGGCAAGACAATTGTTTACTTGAAATTTTTATAGTATTCATTATCTTATTTTTCAATACATTATTTGCTTGTCTTATTTCACTTTAAAATTCTTCCAGTCTAAGATCATTAAAGAATCTATTTAAGGATTGATTGTGTAGGCTTTAGAAAGCTTAGAATATTAGATTATTCATTATATGAGTCATCAAATTGACTCACTAGTTGTTTTAAGACAAAAGAATGTATTTAAGTGCCAAAATTACAATTATTAGATGAAGATGTATTTAAAAGGTGCTAAATAAAAGAAAATAGTGTTAGTGGAAAAAAAATGGAATCTTAGTAAGTCTTAGAAGCAATTATCTTAATTAATTTAGTATTTTTTTTTAATTATAAGAATTAATATTTAGTTATGGAGACCAATGTCTATATTGGCCTTCTATCTATATGTATTACTTATGAAAAACATATAAATGTTACTTATTAGGTAGAAGATGCATGAGAAAAAAAAAAAAAAAAAAAAAAAAAAACCTCATGTGTTTTTAATTATTTATGTAGAAAATAAGATTTTAGTTGATTTACATTGATTTTATTATTTTAAAAAATCTCCAAGGTGAAACGAAATATCTTTAATTTTATTTTATCATTTTTAAAATATTATAGATATTTTTAAATTTTATTTAGAATTTATTTAGAATTTTTTAGGATTTGAAGGCCATACAAGGTCCCTAGACTAATTGGGTGTTTTTGAACACCATGGTGAAGTCAAAAATGCAAAAATATTAGTTCTACTAATAGAAAATAGAAGAACCAGCAGCTAGTATAGTCCTTGTAGGAAGGGAGGTGCACAAGTCCCATATGGGTTGTAGCACCTTCGATGTTAGTAGGAAGATAAGACTAAGGCCTCGTGGCCTTTCTAGGAGACCTACATACACTACTTGAGAGCCTTGGTGAGGTTCGAACTCTTGATCTCTTAAACAAGTTATCCTTGAGGTAAAAATTACTCACTTAATTTTTTAATTTTTTACTTTTTATCTTTGAACTATCATAATTTGTTCATAGTAATTTGGATTTATATATTTATTATATTATTAAAAAGATAAAAAAATTATCTACTTAAAAATATAACTTTTATTTTTTATTTTTATATTTTATTAGGTAAAAATCTAGTGAATAAATTGTGATTAGTTTTTTAAGATATAATTGATTAATTATACAAATTTCACTTGTTTTGTGTTTGTTTTTCTTTTGTTCTTGCTTTTTGCTTTCTTCACTTCACACCACCAATTACAAACAACTCTTAATTGAAGTTATTATTTAATTTGGGGTGAGGGGTGAATTTCACTCTCACATTTTGGTGCATTTGCCAGGAGGTGGTGCTTCTAATTGTATGGGTGTATGTGAAGTTAGTAAATTGTGATTGACCTTATATATGGATCCTTGAGTAAGAATTTCAACTCTATTCTCTATCAATGGTAAGTCTTCTATCCCTCTTTATTTCTATTGTAAATAAGTCTTTTATCAATTGTAGTCAATAAAAAAATAAAAAAATTCATTGTTAAGTAGAGAGTGATTTGTTCTCAGATTTTCATAAATAAATTTTTATATATTTGTTATTTGACTTTGAAATTTTGTAAGCTTATGTATCTTAATGTAAGCTTTTTAAAAAGCTATCACACGTTTGATTTAGATCAAAATTGAATTTATAGTGAGTTTTTGAGTAGAAAGAGGTTCAATGCCTTGGCAGTTTCATGTACCCCATGTTTGAAAAGGCATTTTTTAGTGCTTGATGATTAATTTATAGTGGAAATTTCGGAATACAAGCACCTTGAAGTTGAGTCTGTAGGGGTAAAAAATACAATGCAATTGAAGCAAAATTGAATTTGTGGCGAATTTTGGAGTGGAGAGAGGTTGTTGCCTTAAGCAACATACAATTAAGGTTAGTGAATTCTATCTCTTCACTCATTTATATGTTTGATTTTATGTTATACTTTTAATTTTTATATTTAAATATTTATTCTTAACTATATTAAATTATATAAATATAAAAAGATATATATATATATATATTTATATTTATTTATTTATAGATATAATAAAAAATAATAATTTAAAGTAAATTAAAATAAATTAAACAAATAAACAATTAGTTAATTAATTAAAATTAAAATAATAAAAAATAAAAAATAAAATAGAATTAAAAATATATTATAAAAAAAAAAATTAATTAATTAATTAATAAAAACTAAATTTATTTAATAATTTTAACTTACTTTTAATCTTTATTTTTATTTTTTTTCTTTCTTTATTTTTTCTTTTATTTTTAGTTTTATATTTATTTTTTCTTGTGTTTTTATCTTTATTTTTTTATTCAATTTTTACTCTTATTTTATTTATTAATATTATTTTAAATTATTTTTTTATATGCATGATAAGTTTTATATGTTGAAATAAGTTTAATATGTTTTTCATTTATTCATTAACTCATTTTTTGCAAGATTGTTATTTCTAACCTTAAGTAATATTTGATTAATTAAGTAGTAGTATTAGCATTATTTGGTGGTTCTCTTTAATTTGGTTGTTACTTCCAAAGCATGAGGAGTGGAGCTCATCTTCAAGGTTACATCACTCCCTTCCTTGTAAATTTCTAATTGAGGGCCCATTTCTAGTGGTTGAGGGATTTGATCACCCTTTCCACCTCTTATATCCCATCTTTGCACAGGAGACAAAGGATTGCTTATTCAAATAAGCAATCTTTTACTTATCCTTATAAATCTTCTTGTGGGCGGCCTTTTTCTAGTGGTAAAGGGATTTAATCACCCTCTCTACTTGTCATACCCTTTCTCTTCACGGATATAGGATAGAAATGATTCTTCAGTAATAGATTAGAGAAATCACTCTACCAATAATACAAAAAGAAGAAGAGAAGAATAATTAGTCAAGATTCCATATTTTTAAGATAAGTCTTTATTTAATATTTTGGTTAAATTTTGATTTTATTAAATTTATATAGATTGTTGGTTGAGGAATAAGAAATACAAGATAAGAAGTGGCACAAGACATCTAAATTTCAAGTAAGTTCCTTGACTCTTAATGATTTATTTCAATTTTTTCAAGTTTAGCGGATACTTATAAAAGCAAGGAGCGGGAGCTAGAAGTTGGAAGATAGAATCTTAGAAGAAGACGCGAGAGAGGTAAGTTTCTAATCCGTCTTATAGATATTGGTGTAGGGGAATAGATAGAATCTATAAAATCTTATATCCTCAATCTTTAAGACTTCACTTAGATGTTTAGCTCAGGATCAGTTAGCAGGAAGTTATTCATTTTAGAAGTTTGTTAACAAGTATCAAGTTGGCTGGAAATGCAATTAGGTGAATTTTTCTTCAACATGGTGTGAATTATTTGCAAAGAATCTTTTTTGTAATATAATATTTATCGATAACCATTGTCATGTTGTAACACGTTGTCGTGTAGTAATACGACCACTAGGTGAAAGAGGGAAGGAGTGATTATATTATAGAAGAGCTCAAATGAAAATATTAGAGAAAATTATCTTAGAAAAATAGATAATAGACAAGGAGGTAGTAAAAAATTAAAAGGTGCTAATGCTGCCTTTTATAAAAAGGAATTCTACTTACTTTGTATAGCCATAAATATGGTAAAGCAAGGTAGATTAGAAAGATAATTGGTATAGGCATGTTAAGTAAGGAGTTAAGAGTAGGTTTTAGAGAAATTTACCTCAAAATTACAAGAGTTGATACCCGGAGAGGGCCGGTTAAGAACCTGGGTCGAAACTAGACCCCAAGGCACAAAACCGCATGCCTACGGCGGATCCGGGGTCTTTTTGCAAATCAGAGAGTGGAATTAGAAGGCAGACTTGAAGAAATTTGTATGTGTTTTGGTTTTGAATGATTTGGATAAAAGTTGAGTTTGTAAGAGCTTTAGAAAGTCAGAGTTGTTTTGGGAGACTTTAGAGTTTATGAAGTACATTGGGGTTTATATTTTTAAGGATTTTGTGAGATTGGTTACAGATTGTCAAGTGAAATTTTGTGGGTTTGTGCATACAGTTGTGCTTGTAAGATGCTGTGAATTTGAGATTGATCTAACGGTTCGATCAAAGGTTATTGAAGTTTATGTGGGTTGGGGTCTCTGGAATTGGGTTTTAAAGGTCAGTTAGGATTTTGCAGATTTTGAGCAATCTATCAGTTGGATTGGGGTGAAATTTATGTGTGTGTGTAGAAGACTTAATTTTCTACATGCATGTGAAATATGGAAGCAATTGAATGGTGAAAATAGGAGGTTTAGGCACTCGAATATTGGCAAGAAGATTGGAGAAGGAGGCCGGCTGATACCCGAGCAAATTTGTAAGTTTTTCTTCTTCTTGGTAAGTTGGATCTTCTTCAAACGTGGTATGTGTGTTGTTAACTTAATTTTTAAGGTGTATGAAAATTTTCAATCAAGATCAACGGTTTTTTTGGTAGTTATTGTGGTTCTAAAACTGCCTTAGAAATTGCTTAGGGCTTGGCTAGGATTTAGGGTTTAAGATTTTACTAGGGTTTGATTAGGATTTGGATTTAGGGTTTAATTAGGATTTCATTAGGATTAGGATTTGATTATGATTTGGATGTAGGATTTAGTTAGGGTTTCATTAGGGTTAAGGTCTGATCAGGGTTTGACTTAGGGTTTGATTAGGATTTGACTAAGGTTTGACCAAGGTTTGAATTAGGATTTTATTAGGGTTAGGGTTTGATCAGAGTTTGACTTAGGGTTTGATTAGGGTTTGACTAAGGTTTGACTAGGGTTTGAGTTAGGATTTCATTAGGATTAGGGTTTGATCAGGGTTTGACTTAGGGTTTGATTAGGGTTTGACTAGGATTTGACTTAGGGTTTGATTAGGATTTGACTAGGATTTGACCAGGGTTTGAATTAGGATTTCATTAGGGTTAGGGTTTGATCAGGGTTTGACTTAGGATTTGACTAGGATTTGACCAGGGTTTGACTTAGGATTTGACTAGGGTTTGATCAAGATTTGACTTAGGGTTTGACTAAGGTTTGAATAAGATATGATTTAGGGTTTTAAGATTCTATTTTTAGTATTTTCTAAATTTAGCATTTTATATATTATTTTCTATTATGATTATTATATGACTCATTTATTCTTCTTTTATAATTTCTTTAAGATTGAATCAAGCTGAAAAATATTGTTAAGGTTTAATAGAAGTTATTTAAGATTCTATTAGAATTGTTAGGATTTTGTTGTGGCATATTTCTTTTTTATCTTCCATAGCTAGGTGCCCAGAGCATTCTCAAGCAAGACTTCACGTATTACGACAACGTTGTCGTATTACGTGTTGTCTTGTCAGGAATGCACCAGGCACCTGGTTGTAGAAGGTAAAGTTGTATTTGCAAATAATCAAGAAATCTAATAGGTTTCATTCATATATGAAGAATATAATTCAAAGTTTAATTCAAAAGTGTTTAAAAATACTCTTCTTAGTAACATCAACCATACATATATCCCAATAGCCTTGTTTCTTTTATAATTAAGCAATTTTTATTTTTCTTTGCAAGCCCTAATCCTAATCAATGAGTTTTGACAAGCTGTAACTTTTAATCCAATTGTCCATTTAGTGTAAAACTTTGTACACAAATGTCAGTATAAGCCTTTTATATGCTTAGAAAAATTCAGTCCAACCCAACTTACAGATTGCAAGAAAATGTCTAAAAATCGCACTAATGACACTTGGCTGCCAATTTGAAAATTGATGTAGAAATTCTAGTAGTGATTTCTCCTTCTTCCACTATTAACTTCAGTTCAAATTTAATATGTAGCTTGATCTCCAAGTCTTCTAACACTGTGCCAAAATTAACATTGATCCAATTTAAAGTTCTTTAGTTATTACAGAAATCCTACCCAACCCTAAACTGCCAACTTCCAACAATCCTTTGTATCAAAGTCCAAATATCTCTTGATTGCATTATTAAATTAATACAAAATTTTGTACAGACTTAGCACACCCAAAAATCTAGATAATATCAAATTTTGAACTATAGATGCTATACAAATTGCGCAAATCACTCAAGAATGCAAGCCATCATTGTCTTATATAAAATCCAAAACACCAATATAAACCTTGACTTTGAACAACAATTTTAAAGTCATCAAAAATCCTATGGCAACAACTTTAATGTCCTTGGAACAAGCTTCAAGCTAGCTATCCAATCCAAAAACCCAATCTGAAAAAGCTCCCATATTTTGCCCTAGGCGGCCGTTTTTGTAGCTAGAGGTCTGATTTCAACCCTGTCCTACAAACGGCCAACCCCCGGGTATCAATCCAACCTATCCTAGGGATTTTATAGCCTGATCCTATCCTCAACTTAATCCTAGTATCAATCATGTTGATAATTTATCCTTTTTACTATATTTTTACCATTTTATGGCCTTTCTAAGGCAGTAAAAGAATTACTATAGCCTAGAAGATAAAAATATTAACTAATTCTTATCTACTAGCTAATAAGTGAAGAAAATAAACTAAGAGACTTTCATAAAAACCTTGTTAAAATATATTGAATTCTTGTTGAACTAAGATAATAGAGTATTAATTGAAAAATCATTTTTAGTCATAGTTTCACCATATAATTGTGTCACAACACGACAACATTCATATAGTAAAAAATATGAATAAGGATAAATTCTACTTAATACTTAGTTATCTTGATTTATTAGAAACTTAAGATACTTAAGGAAAGATTTATGAAAGCCTCTTAGATTAATTCTTGTTTTAATAGCTAATAGATAAAAATTAGTTATTAAAATTTTCTTCTAGGTTATAGAAACCGGTTCACAGCTTTTCGAAAGGTCACAAGCCAATAAAGATAGGATAAAGGAGATAAAAAGTTAATATGATAGAGATAAAGGTTGAATTGAAGATAGGATTAAATTTAAATATCCTTAAAATAAGTTGGATTAATACTCGAGAGATGACCAGGTACGAGACAAGGTCTAAAACAGATCTCTAGCCACAAAAACGACCATCAAAGGCAAAGGTTGGGAACATTTGGAGATCAGCTAGTAGGATTTGGAAGAAGATTTTAAGCTCATTCAAAAGACAAAAATTTTGCTTTCATAGGATTCATGAGGACGGAGCAATGGTTTGTATTGGCGATTTGGATTTTATGTAAGAAAGTTAGGGCTGGCACTTTTCATTGCTTCGTGCAATTGGTGCAACATCTATAGTTGCAAATTGGACAATATTTGGTTGATTGGGTGAGCTAAGAGTACAAGAAATCTTCTAACAATCTAATGGTGCAGTTGGAAGATATTTGCCTATTAGTACAACAAGGTACCGGAAGTTGGCAGTTTAAAGTTGTTTAGGGAATTTACAATATCTAGAGATCTATTGGTCAAAACAAGGTGAGAATTGGCACAGTGTTAAAAGATGCAAAGACCAAGCTATAAGTTAAATTTGAGCTAGAGTTAACGATTGAAGAAGGAGAAGTTGTTGCTGGCATATCTACATCAAACTTTGAGTAAGAGGCCGAGAGACACTAGTGTAAAATTTTGGCATTATCTTACAATCTCCAAGTACCCGGTGCATTCTCAAATCAAACAATATATAATTCGACACCATTGTAGTAGATAATTCCCAAATTGCTTTAATTTGAAGAAAAAAAAAAAAAAAAAAAAAAAAAAAAAAACTCGGGTTCTCTGCTATTCCAGAATGGAATTTTTCTTCAAATTATTATTGATTAGGATCACTCCCACATAGGGTCATACTGTATAATAATTAAAGTTGAAAAAAATCTTACTTGGAGTGATACTCAAGGAAGCATTTCTTCTTTATTTGCTTTTGTTTTGTTTCTCTTTCCAATTAGAAGGTATTTTAAATGGATTGCAAGTAGAAGACCAAAAAATATTTTAATTTGATTTTGTAGAAATTAATATGTTAAAATTATAAGTCTAGGTGAATGTTATGTCTATAATCGCGTTAGATGCATCATTCTACTAGATCTAGACAACTTAACTAACCCCACTTATAAGACATTCAAAAATTTGGAAAGAAGAAATCATATAAAATAATTAAATTCATATGCTAATTGAATGGAGAAGTGGAATCAGAGTATGGCCTTGCCCGACATTAAAAAGTTAGCTCTAAACTTTTTGATGATCCTCTTCCATCTTTGAGCAAATATGCACTTGAGAATCTAGGAGGTGAAAGGTTGAGATCCTCCTACACTGAAAAGCAGTGAACTCTCTAATTAAAGGGAAAGTGACCAAGTATGGAACAAGGTCAGCCCTTCCTTCCCTTCTAAGGTGACCTACCACTAAGATAAAAAGTACTAAAATTTAATGTTTAAAATATTTATTCCTCTTAAGCCATATTAAACTAAATGAACAGAGCTATCAGGTCTCAAAATCCAATTTTAATTCCACTATTAGATGAATCACGTCAATATCTAGAAAATCCTTCAAAAAGTAAAAAAATCCTATCAAAAGGCAATCAACTTGAATTTAGTGGGATTTTAATTAATCCACTTAGTCCATCAAGCGGCTTCATTGAAATTAATCTAGATAGTGCCAATCCACCTTTTAATCCAATGACTTCTACTTTTAGTGGATTATCAAATCCAATAATTATTTCTTTCTCAAACCAACTTGGATTAAAACAACCGCTAATTCCAATGTCTTCCAAGGGCCCTACTTTAGATATTAGAGATCCTTTAGAAATACCTATCAATCCCTTGATCCAACCAAAAGGGTTGCTTATCATAATTCCAAAGGATTTACAAGCAACACCTATATACACAACCTCCCTATATTTAAAAGAATTAGGGATGATGATCTAACAACACACGTAGAGAGGTTCATGGAACTTCTCACAACGTGTTTGATAACCAATCCCGGATATTATCTTGTGTGGTTTTCAAGCAGGTTAAAAGATAGAACTTATGAATGATATAGGAACCATCTCCTTCAAATCTTTAAAAATTTGAATATACTCATGACATCATTCTTAGAGAAGTTTAGATGAGAAGTGAGACAAAGTAACGCCCTCACAGCCCTTTTTTCTTTGAGATAAGAAAAAGGAGAAAAAATTACCAAATATATTTAGCAATTTGAACTAATAATAATCCGATTTGTAAGAATCCTTCTCTCAAAAGACACCCTCATCCACTTTTTTATCCAAGGATTCAATAATGAGAATATGATTAGAGAAATCCTCAAAAGAAGGTTAAAAAATTTAGAAGATGCTAAAAAGATAGTATGGGTGATTGAAGACATTGACAAACAATAAGAAATGATGTGGAAGAAGGAACACCATAGAATCCCAAGTTTTATACCAATCTATGCCCAAAATATAGATAAGTCTCAAGAACACTCTTATGGAATTGTAAAAAATCAATTTCAATGTACAATCCATTATCCTATATCTTTAGAGATTAGACTACCATCTAGCCTCTCAAAATTGACATATCCAAAGGATAAGAATAGGTAGAAGAAAGAATTATAAAAAAAATAATTTCAAAGTCAAAGGGGATTTTAAAACGAATTGGCACAACAGATAAAGACCATACAAGAACAAATGGCCTTTTTAATTAAGGGCCTAAATTCAAACCAAGCTTCATCTCCCATAGAATCTCATAAGCATACTTTAGGTTTGTAGTGTACTCAATTTAATCAACTAGGGCACACTAGCTAATTTTATTCAAAATTATAAAATTACCAACATAATCTTAGCCGGCAATAATCTTATATTACACCTCATAGGAACCAAGGACATTCAAGGCTTAACATTCATCCAAAAAACCATGAAAAATTTAATCAGAGCTTTAAAAACGAATCAAGACAATGGCAAGAGGTACATCACTTTTGTAGTAAAAAGCACCTACTTGATAATTATTGGATTGAAAACAAAATAATGTGTGGAAATTGTAGGAGAATCCATCCTACGGAGGTATGTAGGCAAACCGATAAGGTAGTCCCCTTGAAGTTCCTACAAGGGAATTATCATCAACAAGCCCAAGATTAATTGAAAGGGGATAAGAAATCCTAGTTCAGTTAATACTTTAAAACCTCCAAATCTATTCTATGACTACAACAATGATTATTAAAACCAACATCATCCTTCAAGTTTAAATACTAAGCAAGGATTCATCTATCTAAATATTGGTCAATCTCAATATAGCCAACAATATAATGGCCAAGATTCACAAGATGTGAGATATTTAGAAATATCAAATGAAGAATAAGGCTTTTAATTTATTAGAGATCAATCTTCATCTTCTCAAACCAACTACATTTCACATGAAGAGGTTTTTGAGAGGGCTAAAAAATTCCTTAATATACCAGCCTTGGCAGTTATGACAAGGTTTTAATAGACTAGTCCTCTCCCTCCTATTTCAATTGATAGTGAAAATAGTTCAGAAGATTCTCTTCACTTTTTAAATTTCAATGAAGCGACAAAGGATGAAATTTTGAGTCCACAACCATAAAAAAAATTTAAGAAGAAGGTTAAATTTATTAATTTGGTAGCAAAGGAGGTGATTCATTCAAATATTGTTTAACCAATTCTATTTGAATGTATGGGCTTTGAATTATACGATTGAGAAGATAATGGAGAATTCACCAAGTAGTTGAAAAATCATCCTACTTCAAGTGTAGATGAGGTCATTAGTGTTAATTTTATAGATGGTTTTATCACTTGGCAAAACAATAAAGAAGAAGGAAATTTAGCAATCCTAGTAGATAATATTAATTATGAAAATGCCTTTGGAGTGAATTTTGATGGCACTCCAATTTATGAGTTAGATAATTTAATAGAGAAAAACGACCTTATTCTACCTTTACAATTTAAACAAACTTCTAGTGGTCTTACGATTAGAAATGATGTGGCCAACTATCCACAAATATCAAATGATTGGTATAGAAGATCCATATAGCAATCTCATGTGCATGACCTTGATTACAAATTGATGGATGTGTCTTTTGAGAATGAAAATTCAAAACTAATCAAAGTTGGAATTCAATTGACAGATGATGAGTTGTTAAGTTATAAGTCATTAATTATGGAATATAGGGATGTATTTGCTTAGTCTTATAAATATCTCAAGGATATACCTTCCAAAATAGCCTAACATTATATTCTACTTCTTCATAATTCAATTTCCATGAAACAAAAGAAAAGAAGAATTAATCCCAATTTATAACTAATTGTCAAAGACAAACTAGAAAAATTCTTCATAATTGGATTTATTCAACCCATGGAAATTATGGATTGGATCTCACTAATGGTATTAGTTAAGAAGAAAAATTGAAAACTTTGAGTGTGCATAGACTATAGGAAGTTTAACAAGTGTACCTAAAACGATCACTTTTTCCTCCCATTTATAAATACCATTCTAGAAGAGGTGGTTAGGCACAAATTATATACATTTATGGATAGATATTGAGGTTACAATCAAATTTCTATAGCCCTAGAGAATCACCACAAAACAACCTTTATTATACCTTGGAGCACCTTTATCTATGTGGTCATGCCTTTTAGATTTTGCAATGCTCCTTTGGCATTTCAAAGAGCAATGTCATATGCCTTCTCAGACTTGCTACACAAATCAATGACAGTTTTTATTGATGATTTTAGCATCCAATCTTCTAAGACAATACATCATAATTGTATAAGATCTTATCTTAAAAGATGTATAAAAACTAAGATTGCTTTAAATTCTGATAAAATATTCTTAACAATTAAAAGAGGAGTCCTACTAGGATATGCAGTATTTAAAAATGATAGAAAACTAGACCCAAAGAAGGTCAAGGTGATTGTAGAATCAAATCCTCCTCCAACAGTAAAGGAGGTACAAAGAACCTTGGGGCACATTGGATGGTATCGAGAAGTGATACACGACTATGCTACCATTTCCATATCTATTATTAAACTTCAATAGAAAGATGTGAAGTTTGAATGGAGTAAAAAATGCCAAAAGACATTTGACATTCTTAAGGCAAAGCTTAGCGCATATCTTATTATAAGACTATCAAATTGGTCATTACCTTTCCATGTGCTTTGTAATGTTTTGTCCGTGGTGGTAGGTAGAACCTTGTATTAAGCAAGTGGAGAAAGAAGCAAGGACTATCCCATAGCCTTTGCTAGTATACAATTAAAACTTGCAGAAAGAAATTATACTACTACGGAACGAGAATGCTTGGCCATGGTTTTTTCCATCAAGAAATTTAAACACTATCTCCTTTCAAATCCAATAGTATTTTTTGTAGACCACATGGCAATCAAGTACCTTATTAATAAGGCAAAATTGAGTGGTAGACTAGTAAGGTGGATGCTTCTATTATAAGAATTTAATTATATTATAGAATACAAACTAGGAAGAATATACATATCAGCCAATCACTTATCCAAGTTATCCAAACAAATAGGTGAAGTTCCAATTGATGATACCTTAATAGATAAGAGTCTATTTGTTGTTTCAACCACCCCTATTTGGTATGAATTCATTACCAAATTTTTAACCATGTAAATCTTGCCTTCTTATTTATCCAAAATAAAATGTTGGAAGGTTTGAATTAATAGCAGATATTTTATCATAGTTGATGGCAAATTATATTGACGCAAAATAGATGGGATGTTAAGAAAGTGTGTGATCGGAAAAAAAAAAAAAAATCCCTACAATTTTATCGGCATGCCATGATAGTGCATGTAGAGATCATTTTTTGGAGACATTGACAAGACAAAAAATCCTTAGAGTTGGCTACTACTAGCCCACTTTATTCTAAGATGCCCATAGATATACAAAAATATGTGATGCATATCAACGATATGCTAGAAATGACCTCCGAATGAGCTTACTTCTCTATATGTCCTTACCTTTAGTTCAATTTGAAAAATGGAGAATAGATTATATTGGAGAAGTTCATCATAATTCTACAAGTGGAATGAAACACATAGTGGTGGCAACCAAGTACCTTACCAAAAGGGCTGAGAAAAAGGCAATTAAGGCCAATGACACTAAGCAAGCAGCCAAGTTCCTTTATGAGTAGATTATTACTAAGTTTGCATGCCCAATAATCCTAATTAGTGATAGGGACAAGCATTTTTTGAACAAAGTGATAGAAGACTTGACTTCACGATTTAAAATTAACCATCAGAAGACTACTCCTTATCACTTTCAAACCAATAGATATATGGAGAAGATAAATCAAATCTTAGTTAATATCCTTCAAAAAACCATAATAACTTCTAAATGAGATTGAGATACAAAGCTTTCTATAGTCTTGTGGGCTTATAGGACCACATTTTAAGTGAGTACTCAAGCCACTCCATTTTCCTTGATTTATAGCATAGAAGCCATTTTACTAATTGAATTTGAAATCCCGTCTCTTCGAATTGCCTTGACATAAAAGTTGCCAACTTAACAATCTTTGATGGATAGATGTCAAGGATACAAATTAAACAGATACATAAGTTAGTAAGAATTATATTAAAAGAAATTAATAAAATAGAAATAAAAAAATATGTATATTTAAGAAGAAATTGGAATGGCTAATGCCAAAGACTAGAAAATACATAAGACTCTTAAATTAGACTAGAAGCAAGAAAGGAGTTGACAAGAATGAAGAAGACTTCACTCGTGTCTCTATAAATATTATCTATCTATTAGCTACATGACAACATTCTATAGGACTTTCTACACATGTCTAATTTATAAGACATGTTGTTGTGAAATAAATACATCCATATATAGAAACCTTGCTTAACTTTCTTTTCTTTAAAATTTTATTAAATTCTTTCTTTCTTCTTTCTAATCTAAGTTTTTTATATAGTTTTAAGAAAAATTTCTCACTTTCTTTCTTTTTTCTTAATTGAATTTTTATTTTATCTTTAATCTTAACTTTAATTTTGATTTAGCCTTCAAACTTCTTTTATTTCTTTTACCTTTTTTCCAATCTTAGGTTTTAATAGATTCAGAGTTATATTTGTAGATATAAGGAGTTTTGACTTTGAGGTTGAATTTAGGATTTTATTAAGGATAAATGGAGATTTGGATGTCAATAGTCGGTTGCCATTAATAGTGCTAACTTAGAGGATTAGATTTGGTGTTTTTATAACTTTAAACTATTAGTTGTTGACTTGAACTTTAAAGACCTTGGTTGTGACTTCTTTGACGAGCTTAGAAGAAAAGAAGATGGGATTTTTTGACAAGTCTAGAGAAGAATTCAAAGAGAGCTTCTTCTTGGCATGAGTTTAGGCAGTAGAAACACATGATTCAGAGCTTAGATGAGAGAGTTATGCTTGTTTGAACTTAGGCTATTAATATGATACCTATTGTCACTTTTTTGTGTATATTAGCAGTTTTAAGATACTAACAAGAAATCAAGAAATTGATTTAGAAACTAGAATTCAAGCTAAATATTTTACATCCAAGAATTGATAGAAATGAATCTTAAATTAGTGAGATATGGCTAGTTAAAACTAGCAAATTAAACTAGGATTTTGAAGAAATTAGATAAATAGAAGGATTTGCTTTAAGCTAGAACTTGAGTTTCAAGATGAGTTTGAAGCTCATTTTTTGTGTACATATCACTTATACTATAAAGAGTCTATGTCTAAAATCTCATATCAATTGAGACTTTGATTAGGGAGAAATGGCAAATTTTGTTCTCACATGTCTAGGATTTTGACTTTTAAAAGTACCTGATAAGGATTTGGTGATACCAATTGATTGACAACAAATTTGGATTGAAAATTTTGTATGATGATGATCAAAGATGTAAGTTTTATGCTTCCAAATTTTGAGCTTATTTGAATGGCTAGATCTCAAAATATGAATTTCCAAGTTTCTGGTTTGGATTTGACTTTCAAAAGTGCCTATCAAGGATATAGTGATACCAGTCGTTTGGCAACGAATTTGGAGCAAAAATTTTGTGTAATGATGATAAAAAATGTAAGTTTTATACTCACAAATTTTGAGCTTATTTGAATGGCTAGATCTCAAAATATGAATTTTTAAGTTTTTAATTTGGTTTTGGCTTTTAACATCACCTGCTAATATTTTTGTGATATCTGACAATTAATAATGATTTCATGACTCAAAAATTTTGTGACAATGATTAAAGATATAAATTATTTTTTTCCAAATTTTAAACTTTTTTGAATAGCTGGATCTTAAAATGTGAATTTTCAAGTTTCCAATTTGATTTTGGCTTTTAAAATCTGTTGCTAATATTTTGGTGATATCTGACAATCAATAAAGAATTCACAGCTCAAAAGTTTTGTGACAATGATCTAAGGTATGAATTATGTTTTAACAAATTTTGAGCTTATTTAAACAATTGGATCTAAAAATATGAATTTTCAAGTTTCTAGTTTGGTTTTGACTTTAAAAATTACTTGTTAATATTTTGATGATATCTAGTGATTGGTAACAAATTCACAGTTGAGAATTTTTGTGAAGATGACTAAAAAAGTGAATTTTATATTTCTAAAGTTTGAACTTATTTAAATGGCTGGATCTAGATTTATAAATTTTCAAGCTTCCGATTTGTTAGTTTATTACACACATGATTTTGTAACTACAAAAAGAGAAAATTAAGAAGGTTTGTGCATATTGGATCCAACTTGATTGTAAAGAGGGACCTTGCATCTACTCAAAGCAAACTTTTGTCACAATATATTAGTACTTCCACTGAGAGTTGCTTTAGAGGCAATCACTTGGATTAAGAATCATAGAGGATATGAATTAAGGGACAAATTTACGAGAAGGACAAGGAACGATTGGAGCCTTGGATCTTCTGAGGGCGGTCACCATGTTGGTAGAGCAATAACAATCTAATTTGGATGGACATGGAGCTACAAAGGTACTTTGAGGAATCATTGACAAAGTAGGCCGGTTTGATGGCAAAGATGTCACTAAATTTCTTAAAGCCTATGTTTGTGAAATGGAGATCTATCAAGTTTTACAAGCTAGAATGTTAGAAATTTTTGATTTGGCTATGATACCAGAGATTTAAAATCGAGTGTAACATATAAGAACAACTGTTAATGCAATTACATGGGTGAGATTCTAAGAACGGATGAAAGATGAATTCTTTGATGAAGACATTAATAGGATGACTAAGCAATTTTTCCTTGATTGAGTAGAACAACACCCAAGAAAGATGATGGGACCAAATGAATTACTTAGAGCATTTGAAAAGAAATATGGCCAACTTTCTGTGCCAGATCAGATATTTTTGGATGGTTGAAAGATTGAATTATTTTTATAAGGAGCTGATGAAGCTTTAGAAGATAGATTGCTTATACTTTTGAAAAACAAGGATGCAGAAGGTGGCTTTACCACAGATTGGAGAAGAGTAGAGGAATCCATCATTTTATTAGCCAAACAAGAAAGGGTGAGATCTAGGAGAATGGGAGCATATGCAAAAGCCATCCCAAAAGGCATCTCAAAAGAGCCAATCATTTCTTCAATCCTAAATACACCACTAGTGCAATCCACTCCATGTACAGTTATTGGAAAGAGCAAAACAATAGATGAAGGTACTCTTGAGGAATTAATCAAAGGTATAAAAGAATTAAGAGTGGAAATGAGTGAGTTGAAGAAGGATCAAAATAGTGGTTCTTCACAACCACCAGAAGGAAAAAAAAATTATATAATGAGATGCATTTGGTGTGATGACACTAGTCATAGCCGAAATAATTGCACAGAGTATGCCGGAGCTTTAAAGGATGGAAAAATTATTTTCAAAGAAGGAAGAATTAGGGATGCAGCTACAGATTCTCCATTGGATATTAATTTTGGCAAAGGAAGAATAAAGAAGGTCATGGAAGATTAGATAAAAAGAGCTAAATCCTAAGATTCAAGTAATGCCAATTCTTATCAAATTGTTGTATGGCAAAATAATATTGAAGCGAGGAAGAGAAAGAAAAAAGAAAAAACGGGACGAGGTAAGGTCAAAGGCCCTACTTATAAACTTTGTTCTGATATAGAAACATCAATAGATATGAAAGGAATTTTGGAAGAGAGAATTCTTGATACTAAGATTGAATTCACATTGAGAGAAGCCTTAGGAATAGCAAAGAAAGATTTTCATGAACTCATAATCGAGGTAATAAAAAGAAAACGTCAAATGACAGTCAAAACAGTCATGACTAGTGCAATTGATAGTTGCATAACTGAAGAAGAGGGTGATGAGATTGCTCATGTATTCTCCACAATATGTGATTCTGGGTCTAAAGAAGGTTGCAATGAAGAACTTACAAATGATACTTATGATATTCAAGAGCAAAGCGTAGATAATGATTTGGATGAGAATTTAGAAATGGAGGTACTAAGTATATTTTTTTCTAAACTTCAAACATTACTAGAAAAGACTGCTGTCAAAAATGAAAGAATTAAGAAATCAAGAGTTGAGGATGATTGTGAGATTGAAGAACAAATTAATCTTGCAACACAAGAAACAAAGTAAGAGAGAAAGATGAGGCAAGAGTGCGCGCATATTTTTTGGCTGCAGATGAAGGAAGTGTGAGTAAAAAAAAAATAAAGTATGTTCATCCATACTAGGCAAGGGCTACAACAAAAATCCAAGTTAAACTTGAAAATTTAGAAGAATCAATATATGCTCTTGTAGATCATAGATTTGAAATTAATATAATATCAAAGATTGTTTATGAAAAAGAAAAATGGCCCATAGATATCAATCATGGATGGATGTTGAGAGCGGCAAACAACAAAAGAAGGGGTCTTTATAGTGCATGCCCAGTAGTTAAAACAAAAATTGGAAATGTGGAGGTGGATCAAAATTTCTTTATGTAAGTCCAGAGTATGTATCCAATTATATTTGGACAACCATATATTACAGCTTCAAGAATGGAAACTAAGGTATTAAACAATGGATCACATTATCTTAGAATTTGGAGTTGTGATGGAAGAAATTTAGTGCAATTTTTCACAGTAAAGCCAGAGCATAAAAGACATCGAGATCAACTATAAGAAGTACCTCTAGATATTGAAGAGGCCTTCTAGGATTTCTAAGAGGCACACGTGGAGCATGAGAATCCACGGGTGCAGGTATCTTATTTACTATTACATTTCCTAATGTACAAAAGAATGATTATAGAAATTTGGATTTGACTAAGTGTGGTATTTCAAGTTTTCAAGGTATTGATATATTAGACTCTAGATATAGAGCTAAATTAAGAAAAATTAAAAAAAAATCTAAAGATGAAAGAAATGCTTATAGAAGATGAGGTTATTTGAGGAATGGTGGAAGAAACAAGATTTGTAAGAAATATTCTGCAACAGTTGAAAGGTCTAAATGAAGGAATGGGTGCAAGTGAAAACAATGATATTGTGGTGGAAATTCATGATCAAGCTCTTTATGAAGAAATAAAACAATTTATAAAAAACAATGCTAAAGAAGCTAATAATTGCGTATTTAGAATTGAAGCACAAGTGAATACAAAGTATAAATCAGTGGCAAAGAAAATTAAGCCTGTAGCAATTCAATTGCCTGAAGATTCCAAAGATCATGTGAAACAAGCTGAAATGGAATCAAGGCTAAAGAATCTAGATGAGATCGAATATCAGTTTACGGAAGAAACACTCAAGAAGTTGAAGGTTGGAAGGGATGAATTCTTGATTGAACTTGAAAGAATTTTTTTTTTTAATATGCTTTCTAAATATAGAAAGTCTTTTGTATCAAAATCTAATGAAATAGGATGTATCCATCCAAACATAGTAGCACCAATGGTGATCTTTACAGTTCTACATATACCATGGGATTTAAAATCCATTCTGGTTCTAAAAGCTCAACTCTCAAAATTAATTGAGTTGCTCAAGAAAAAAATAGAAATGAGAATCCTTGAACCTTCTATGGGGCAATATTCCAATCATTGGTTCACAGTGCCAAAGAATACAGGGGCATTAAGATTTATTCAAGATATGCAATTTGCTAACCGAGTTACTATTAGAAATAAAGATTCCGGTCCAATTGTAGATGAGGTAGCTGAGGCTTTTGGAGGCCATGCCATTTATTCAATTGGAGATTTGTATTTAGGCTATGATCAGTTTCAATTGGCAATAGAGAGTAGGGATTTAACTACAATGAAGACTCCTTTAGGTTTGGTTTGAATGTGTACATTACTTCAAGGTGCCACCAACTCAGTGGCACATATGCAGAATGCAATGAATCAAATCCTAAAAGATTTTGTACCAAAAAAGACTATACCATTTGTGGACAATATTCCAATCAAAGATTGCAGAGAAGAAATAAAAGATGTGAGTAAAGAAGTAAATGGATACAAAACATTTGTAAAGCAACATATCAAGAATATAGAGAGGATTTTGAAAAAATTAGAAGAGATGAATTTAACTCTATCTATTGATAAATCCAAATTTGAAATTAAAGAAATTATAATTGTAGGCCATTTATGTGGAAGCTATAGAAGAAAGCCAAATCCAAATAAGGTAGATGTTATTTCATAAATAAAAGCCTATAATAATATCACTGAGGTGAGAAGATTTCTTGGAATATGTGTTTTCTATCAAATTTGGATACCTCATTTTGTTCATGTAGTGGAGAATTTATACAAACTTTTAAGAAAAGAAAATAAATTTACATGAGACATGGAGCAAGATAAAGAACAAGAATCTTGACAGAGCACCAAACGGCATATCCATAAGTGAAAAGAGAGTTGTGGGGTGCAATTACAACTTTGAAAGAAGAAAGAAATTATTTAATTGGAACAAATGTGCTATTAGAGACTGATTGTTTACCTTTGCTTGGTATGATATCTAATTGCTCAACTCTTAATATTGCCATGCTAAGATGGATAGCCTACATTAAATCTCCAAATCTGATTTTGATTTATATTGAAGGCAAAGAAAATGCAATAGCAAATATGCTATTAAGGTAGAATGAAACCTCTATAAAACCTGCATTGCTTGATAGCAAAGATTTTTTTGACTCTTTATCTTGATTTTGACGGATGTCATTGATGAAACATGTTGACTGTTGCTAATGCATTTGCTAGGTTTCTAGATGGCTCCCATGTGTATTCATTAATATAGTATTTGTACCAATGCATAAGATATTCCAATCGATTACGGCGCCGCCTTGAATCTAAAATCTCTTCGATTTCAAATTCTTCATTGTTCTCCACTTCTATAAAGACTGTGGCATTTATCTTCTTCCTTGTATATCTACTATCTTGTATGGCTCAAGTAGTGATACATAGAATATATGATGGACCTTCATAGATTTTGATAGGTATAATCGATAAGCAACTGGATTGATTTGTTTATAAATCGAAAAAAGTCCAAACCTATGATAATCCAACTTGTGGCAAAGATATATAGTTTTGATATTACGACAAAGTAACCATACCTTATTGCCCGCGTGGAATTGAGGTTGTTCCTTGTCATAGACATCTATATTGATTTTTTGTTGTTCTTGAGCTTTTTTTTTGTTGTACTTTCATTATTATATATAGCTCTATCAATCAACTTGCAAAATCTTTTGCCGTAGGATTATCAGCTTTTGAAAAGTCAAAAGTATCAAGTCATAGGTGATAATTGTAATTTGTAAAGAATGGAGTTTGTTGAGTAGAAGAATATATCAAGTTATTATAAGCAAATTCTGCCAATGGCAAAAGAATTGTCCAATCATCTTGATGGTAGTTGATGGTATATCTAAAATATTGCTCCAAAACTTGATTTACTCGTTTTGTTTGTCCATCAATTTGAGGGTGGAAAATTGAGCATAATTTTATATCTACCTTCAATATTTTAAAAAGAATCTCCAAAACCTTGATATAAATTGTGTTCCTTTGTCTGATATAATATCCCTTGATAATCCATGATATCGATAAATATTATCAAGGAAGAGTTTAGTTATTTTTTCACATGTAATAGATTTTGAACATAGTACAAAATGTGCCATCTTGATAAAACGATCTACAATCAGGAATATAGAGCCATATGAACTTAACTTTGGAAGATTTGTAATAAAATCCATAGAAACAGAGGATCAAGATTGTTCTAGTAGAGATAATGGTTGAAGAAGTCTGTAAGGTCAGTGACAAGGAATTTTTTTATCTTGAACAAATGTTGCACAATTATACAAACTCTTTAATAGCCTTCCACATTTGGGGCCACCAAAAATCTCTTGATATTAGCTCCAAAGTCTTATTATATCCAAAATATCCTATTACAAGGAAGTTGTGACAAGCTTCTATAGCTCTTAGTCGTGCTGCATCTTCTAGAATATATAGACATCTTTTAAAGTAGAATAGATCATTTTTGAATTCAAACTTGGAAGTATCATGAAATTTAGACTATACAAACTCTTTAACAAATTCTTAATTTCATGAACAAAAGGATTTGAAGGCATATTTGACTGGATTTATTTGACAAAAGTTGAATCAACAGTCAATGTTCATTTCATTGTTTGAAGATGAAATAACTCCGGCTTCAAGAGAATTGTTCTTTGTTGATGAAAAGCTAAATCTTCTTCTTTTGGTACAAGATAAGAACGTTTAGAAAGAGCATTAGACACACCTTGTTGTTTTCTTGGCCGATAGGTGATAATAAACTCAAATCTTGATAAAGACATGCTCCAACAAGCTTGGCAATGATTCAACACGCTCACGGATATTAAATACTTGAGGTTCTTGTGATTCGCATATATAATGACTGGACTAGAAGCACCTTCTAGATAGTGATGCCATTCTTGAAAAGAATCCATAATTGCAAGAAGTTTTTTATTATGGATTTTGTAATTGATCTCTGTTACTGAAAATTTTCTGGAATAGAAAGCTACTGGGTGGAGTTTGTTATCTTCTCCTATTTGTGACAGTACTGCCCCCGAAGCAAAGCTTGAGGCATCTGTTTCCATGAAAAAAGCCTTGAAAAAGTTGATGCAATATAAGATTGGTACAAAAATACAAGTTATCTTCAAAGCCTTGAATGATGCTTTTGCTTCTTTATTCCACTTGAATTTGTTCTTATAAGTTAAGCGTGTAAGTAGAGCTATAATTTGAGAAAAGTTTTTAATAAAGATATGATAATAATTGGAAAATCTCAAAAAATATTACACATCTTTTATTATTTTTAGAATCTTCTAATCCATGATTGTCTAGACTTTCTTTGGATCCATTTTGAGACCATCATTCAAAATGATGTATCTTAAGAAGTCAACTTGAGTAGTATGAAATATACACTTTTTCATCTTGGCATATAATCTTGCATCTCTAAGTTTTTGTAACACACAACAAATATGAAGTTCATGTTCTTTTGTATTTGTCTAAATAGTAGATAACAAAATCATTTAGAAACTCACAAAAAATATCATTCATTAGATGTTGAAAAGCAGTAGATACATTTATAAGTCCAAAAGACATGACATTATATTTCAAATATCCATACCCTGTTCAAAATGTAGTCTTCCATTTATCACCTTCTTTGATGTGCACCACATTGTATACTATTCTTAGATCTATTTTTATATAGATCTTAACTTGATTCAATTGATCAAGAAGTCCAGATATCAAAAGTAGATGGTATCTATTCTTAATGGTAATCTTATTGAGCCCTCAATAATCTACACACATTTGTAGTGATTCATCTTTTTTCTTTACAAACAAGATAGGAGATCTTGTTAGAGATTTTGAATGGCATATGAAATTCTTTATCAAGTTTTCATCAATGTATTTTTTGAATTCAGCCAATTTGTTTTGTTCTAAATTGTAGATTGGTCCAAATGGAGACTAAGTTCTCTCTTTAAGATCAATTGAGTAATCATATAGACAATGCTCTGGAAGAATATTTGTATTTTTCTTCTCAAAAACATCTTGATAATCTTGATATTGGCTTGGAATATTACTTGAAGTCTTTCCACCATCAGAAATGGATGTAGCATAAATAACAAAAGATGATCCTTCTTTTGCTGCCTTCATAAAAGCTTTTGCACCTACAAGTACAGATTTTACTATATTAAACTTATGGCTTGTTATTTGGCTAATGGAACTATTATTAATATTTTAAAAAAAGTCAAATCTATGAAAAATCCAATCTATTCAAGGGTTGTACTTTTCTAATTATGATAAATCTAAAATGATTGGATTAAAAGGAGATTTGATTATATTAAAGATAATACAACTATAATGACCATCTATTATTATATTTATAGGAAAGATTTTATGAGTAACATCTCTAAAAGATAACGGACGACCAACTATGACTTCTATATGTACGGATTTAGTTTTCTGTATTGAAGATATTCTATGAATTTTAATAAATTCTTTATATAAAAAATACGTTGAGGCTCTTGAATCTAGTATGGCAGAGGCTTTTTAATTTTTATGTCCCAAATAGACATCTATTATAAAATAAGGAGAGGATTTTGAGGAGAGGATAGGATCTTTACTAGGAATTGTACAAGATTTCAACTGCATGATTCCTATAACACCTAGACAAACTCGTTTTTTGGCATATTGTCTTCTTTGATAGTCGTACTCCTCATTTTGTAGTTGCGTCGTTTCTTTGGACAATATTGAGCAGTGTGCTTAGATTCTTCATAATATAAACACAATCTTTTTTGACAATGATGAGTCTTTTTTTTATTAAGTAAGAAATTTAAAATATGCCATGTCAATTTATATATTTTCTACTTTTGAATGTACGTATTGAGAAAATATTAATATTACCATCATATTGAAATAACATTAGAGCTCTTTTGTGTAACTCTCACATTGAAATTCAAATAGTCGATTGTCACACTTCATATCAAAATCAATTGCTTGACTGAATATCTGAGGATCGGATAAGTTGAGCATCAATTTCTTTACTTCATATTATAATCCATAGATAAATTGCCTAATAAGTATAGCATCATCTCACTTGGTGTCAATTACTGATTGTAAAAATTTTGAAGCATATGATGTCACTAATCAATTGCCTTGTCGCAAGTTACAAATCTTGTTGGTTGCGATATAAATTGTATCATGTTTACCATACATAGATTGAAATTTTGCTAAAAATGCCTCTAAATTATCCAATACTAGATCATGTCATTCAAGAAAGGATAAAAACCATGATAAAGCAGAGTCCAACAATAGTGTTCTAATAAACCTGACTTGTGACCCTTGGGTTGAATAACTTTGGGATTGAAGTTCAATTATCAATTGTACTTGGTTGATGAATCCTTGGAATTTAAATCTGATGCCATCAAACTTCTCCAGCAAACTAATTTTTGGTTCTTTGATGCTTAAATGGTATTTAATCATAGATGAAGTAGTATGGCTTGAAGCAGCTCGAATCATCTCTATATCTTCACTTCTTCCTAATCTTTTTGCTCCTTATGGTGGTGTATTGAATTGAAGCATTGTGAGCATTAATTCTCTCATTTGCTCTTACATTTATGCCACTATACTCTTCATTTCAGCAAGCTCTGCTATGATACCACAATAGAAAAGAAAAAAATATCTACTCTTATTACAAAATAAAATATTCAAGAACAAAGGAAAAAAATTTGGGAACAATATCAATTTAGAAGTGGATAATCCACAACTTCTATTATGTTTATATCTTATCAAGAAAAAGGGATAATCCACTCTTAATCAAGAAGAGACAAAGCTCTAATATTGTAACTTCACTCTTGTTAATATGTCAAAGATACGAACTAAACAAATGCATAAGTTAATAAGAACTATATCAAAAGAAATTAATAAGATAGAAATAAAGAAATATGTATATTCAAGAAGAAATTGGAATTGTCTAATGCCAAAGATTAGAAAATACATGAGACTCTTGAACTAAACTACAAGCAAGAAAAGAGTTAATAAGAGTGAAGAAGGCTTCACTCTTATCTCTATAAATACTATCTATCTACTAGCTACATGGCAGCATTCTTTAGGACCTCCTATACATGTTTAATTTATAAGACACGTGTCAAACTTGTAAGACAAGTTTCCTACATATGCGCCACGTACTTGATTTTTTCTACAAGCTACCAACATGTGCGCCAGGTACTTGACTTGTTCCACAAGCTATCAACATGTGTGATACATGGTTAGCTTGTTCCATAAGCTACCAACATATACAACTCGTGGCTAATTTATTGATCAAGTTTCTAACCTACCAATCACCTATAGACATGTGTAAAGATAAATCCACGTCTATGAAGCTTCTAGGAAACTTTTCTATAAGATATTATCAAATTAATTTATTTTATTTATTTCTATCAATCTATATTAATTAGATAATTATTGGAGTAAATCTTATGTCCGTGACAATAGATTGGAATGTTTAGAAGGTCTAGATGAGGCCAGGAGACGAAATGCTCAACACACAATGGCAATACAAAGAAGAAGGAAAATTGCCTTTGACAAATGACATAAGGTCAAAATACTTAGGATTGGCATATTGATTTTTTTATAAGATACTTAGAAATTAGATTTCCCAGGAAAATTTGATGCTTTATGGTTGGGCCCTTATTAAGTTAAAGAAGTCTTCCCAAACAATTCAGTTTGGTTATAAACATTGAATAGAAAAGATTTTTCTACTAGAATTTTTGTTAATAGATGTAAAGAATATAGTATGTGATTTTTATTACACATCAAAAGAAAACACCTCATCTTTACGTTCATTTTTATTCAAGGCCTAAGAAAAAACTAAAGTCATTAAAACTTAATGAAATCAAGAGGATGAATATTAGAGTTCAAGAAAAGCAAAAAAATTATTTATTAGTCTTTTCTTCTCTCAAAATTTAGTCTCCTTTATAATACAGGAAAAGACCAATCTTGATACCTAAAGGATATATAGGCTTTAAAAGGTCAATACTAAAATCCTCTCACGTTCAAAAGGAATCTAAAAATATTATATTTTATTTTTTATTTTTTATATTTTAGTTCTGATTTCTTTCTCGATAATCATTAGTTCTTAGATATTAAAAGTTATTAAAAACTTCTCTAGACAAATCCTCTTTTCATTCACTAGCATTTATGAAAGGATAGTTCTAGGTTCTTCTTCTTTGCAAGTCGTCCCAAATGGTTGCCATGTGTGAATCATCAAATTGACTCATTAGTTGTTTTAGGACAAAAGAATACATTTAAGTGCCAAAATCATAATTATTAGATGAAGATGTATTTAGAAGATTCTAAATAAAAGAGAATAGTATTAATAGAAAAGAAATGGAATCTTAGTAAGTCTTGGAGGCAATTATCTTAGTTAGTTTAGTATTTCCTCTTAATTGTAAGAATTAGTATTTAGTTATGGAGATCAATGTCTACATTGGCCTTCTATCTATATGTATTATTTATGAGAAACATATAAATGTTACTTAGTAGGTAGAAGAAGCATGAGAAAAAAAAAAAAAAAAAAAAAAAAAAAACTCATGTCTTTTTAGTTATTTATAAGGTGAATAAGATTTTAGTTGATTTAAATTGATTTTGTTATTATAAAAAATCTCTGAGATAGAATAAAATATCTTTAATTTGATTTTATCATTTTTAAAATATTATAGATATTTTTAAATTTTATTTAGAATTTATTTAGAATTTATTAAAAAAAATTAGAGCAATTTTGAAGACTTTGGTAAAAATAAGCTTTACCACCTTGGGAGCCATTATGAAGAAATAGAGCAAGATTTGAAGGCCATACAAGGTCCCTAGACTAATTGGGTGTTTTTGAACACCATGGTGAAGTCAAAAATGCAAAAATATTAGTTCTACTAATAGAAAATAGAAGAACCAGCAGCTAGTATAGTCCTTGTAGGAAGGGAGGTGCACAAGTCCCATATGGGTTGTAGCACCTTCGATGTAGGTGGGAGGATAAGACTAAGGCCTCGTGGCCTCTCTAAGAGATCCATATACACTACTTGAGAGCCTTGGTGAGGTTCGAACTCTTGATCTCTTAAGCAAGTTATCCTTGAGGTAAAAATTACTCACTTAATTTTTTAATTTTTTACCTTTTATCTTTGAACTATCATAATTTTTTCATAGTAATTTGGATTTATATGATTATTTTATCATTAGAAAGATAAAAGAATTATCTACTTTAAAATATAACTTTTATTTTTTATTTTTATATTTTATTAGGTAAAAATCTAGTGAATAAATTATGACTAGTTTTTTAAGGTGTAATTGCTTAATTACACATATTTCACTTGTTTTGTGTTTGTTTTTCTTTTGTTTTTTGTTTTTGCTTTTTTTTACTTCACACCACCAATTACAAGCAACTCTTAATAGAGGCTATCTTGTAATTTGGAGTGAGGGGTGAATTTCACTCACACATTGGCAATAAGATTTTTGATTTTTTATTGATTGATCCACTAAACCTTAGAAGATTAGATAGAATTATTGCTCCTTATAATTTCAAAGGTACAATAATAGATATTTTTCTATGTAATATTATGGCATTAGTTTAGATATCTATAAAAAGATATTGGTTATCTCTTTTTACTACATTAATTCTTGGAATTAAAAAAGGTAAAGGTTCTAGTTAAGGCTTTGAAGGATGGCTTCTACCATGTTCCATTTGAATAAAAGCCTATGATATCTTGTCACAAAGTTCTTCTAGGTTTTTACAACTATATATAATTACTTTTTGATTTTATAAAATATATCCAGATCGCAAAAGACAGTGAGCAAAAAGATAAGCTATCTTAAATTTAAGTTTAAGTGGCATATAATTAAATATATTGCTTCTAAATTATTTATTTAAGGTAAAATAAGAGCTATTAGATAGTTTAGACAACAAAAATAAATCCAAGAAATTTATAATATATTTAATTTATTTTATGAAATAATATAAAATCCACTCTTTTCTTACCTATTTTTGAAGCATGTGATTTAATTATATACTAAGATGAGATCTTGTACTAATTTCAAAATAATAGTATCATCTAATAACTAAAAAATTTTCACAAGTAATGCACATGTTGCAATTAAATATCAAATTAAGATCTTGTACTAATCTTCAAATAGCAAAATTATTTGTTGATTAAAATTTGTTTTATAATTAGAAATTGGAAAATAAGGCCAAGGATAGTACAAATAATTTAATAATTTTAACAAATAGATACTACAAAAATCAGATAGATTGGATAAAAAGCAACCTATAGAACAACTTACAATAATTAATTATGCCTTATGGGGGTCATTACTTCCCACAAGTACACATTTAATATCAAAAAGAAGTCATATTGACCATCAATCTAATTTCACTTTTCTACAAAATGTCTAAAAATTGAAGCACCTATCACAAATACAACCACGTTTTCTTTAATAAAAGAGGTAAATTGAATAAATTTTTAATACACATAATTGAATATTTTAGTATTTTTTTATGTTTTAAGATGATAAAATGATTATAATATTATTCTTAGAACATCAAAAATTTAAGAAGGAATACAACAAGGAGTAAAATTTTAAAAATAAAATATCATTAAATTAAAGTAAAAGAAAAATTAAAATTAAAAATAAATTAAAATATTAATTTTATTTAATTTTTATTTATTAATAAAATAATTATTTTAATTTAATTATATTTTTTAATTCTTTTTTTTTCTTTTTCTTTTTCTTTTTCTTTTTTTTATTTTTTTTTATTTTTTATTTTTATTTTTTTTTATTATAATTTAATATATTTAAGATAAATTTAAAATATAAAATTTAAAAATATAATAAAAAATCAAAAATATAAATGATTGAAGAGAAAGAAATCACTAACCTCAATTATATTCCACTTAAGGCAGCAACCTCTTTCTACTCCAAAATTGCCACAAATTCAATTTTGATTTAATAGCATTGAATTTTCTACCACTATAATCTCAACTTTGAGATGCTTGTAGTTGAAAATTTCCACTATTAAATAGTTACCACACACTAAAAAATGCCTTTTCAAACATGGAGTATATGAAACTGCCAAGGCAATGAATCCCTTTCTAGTTTAAAATTCACTACAAATTCAAATTAAGTCTAAATTGAATGTGCAATATTTTTTTAGAAAGCCAACATTAAGATATAAAATTTTCATAAGTTTCAATTTAAAACATATAATACATAAAAATTGATTGATGAAACTCAAAAATAAATTAACATTTATTTCAATAATAGAATTTTTGACTATTTCATAAACAAAAAATTTGAAATGCTTTGTATACACTAATAAAAAAGACATAGAGAAAATTTACCAATGATGAAGATTAATTTCAAATTTTTCACTAAAAAAGACTAAGCAAAATATGAATTACAATATATTAACTCCACATTCATATATACAATTAGAAACACTACCTCTTGGCAAACATGTCATTTATATGAGGATAAAATTCATCCCTCAATACAAATTATAAGATGGCTTCAATTAAGGGTTGCTTGTAAGTTATAATACAAAGTATAAGGAGCAATAAACAACAAAAAAGGAAAAGAACAACACAAAATAAGTAAACTATGTGCAATTAAATAATTACATACTACAAAACTAATCACAATCTAATCACTAATTTTTATCTAATAAAATATAAAAATAAACAATAAAATTTATAATTTTAAATAAGTAATTTTTTTTATCTTTCTAATGATATAAAAAATATATAAATTTAAATTATTATTAATAAATTATTATAGTTTAAAGATAAAAAATAAATAATAAAAAAATTAAATAAATAAGTTTTATCTCAAGAATAACTTACTTAAGAGATCAAGAATTCAAACCTCACCATGGTTCATAAGTAGTGTATATGGGTCTCCTAAAGAGGCCACAAGGCCTTAGTCTTATCCTCCTATCTATATCTTAGTCTTAACTTCCTATAAGGACTACACTAGTTGTTGGTCCTCCTATTTTCTACTAGTAGAACTCATTTTTTTGAATTTCTAACTTCATCATGGTGTTTAAGAATACCTAATTAGCCTATAAACCTTGTATGGCCTTCAAATCTTACTCCATTTCTTCATAATGGCTCCCAAGGTGGTAAAATTCATTTTTATCAACGTCTCAAAAATTACTCTAAAAGTTTCTTAAAAATTACAAATAAATTCTAAATAAATTCTAAAAATATTTATAATATTTTTAAAATGATAATATCAATTTAAATTATTTTATTCTACCTTGGTGATTTTTTATAATAATAATATCAATTTAAATCAATTAAAACTTTTATTTTTTATACCAATAATAAAAAAGATATGAGGTTTTTTTCTCATGCTTCTTCTATTTACTAAATAGCATTTATAGGTTTTTAATGAGTAATATATGTAGATAGAAGGCCAATATAGATATTGATTTTAATAACTAAATACTAAACCAATTAAGATAATTGCCTCCAAGACTTATTAAGATTCTATTTTTATGACTTTTTTCTAATAAGACTCTTATAACTTATAAATTCTTCTAAATTCTAATGAATATTTAAATAATCAAATAGAATTTCTAATCTTAATATTTTAGAATTTAAATAAACTAAAAATTATAACTTTAACTAATCCACCAATTAAAATTCATTGGTGGAATTTACAACTATAAAACTTTGTTATTAATTATTATAGTGGATAATTTTCTAATCACACAATTGTAAAAGAAGAAGAAAGTGGAGGCAATCTCTTTTTGTTGTAGTGAAAAATTTTCTTTTGTAATGAGTTATTTAAAACCATTCCTACACGATGTTATATTATAACATAGTGTTGTATTGTAATTACTTACAATATATAAAAACTAGTCAAAATATGTAACATGTTCATAAATTCTAATATATATTAGAATGATTAATAAATTAAATTAAATTGAGTTGATGAAAGGTACTTTATTTTGATTTTTTTTTGCTTATTTTGATTATGGCATTTAAATTATATAGAACCTAAATGCTTAGTATGAAGCCTTGAAAAAAGATTAGGATCCAAAGATAAAAAATTAAACTATTAAGAGGCTTATTTAGAGAGATGAAAGCAAGATATAGACAATGAAGGCAAGAGGTGAAGATCTTCATCCCTATTAGTCAATGGTCATACCTAATAGACTTTTAATAGACTGTCTACAATAAGAACAAGGATTTTGGCAATTTCAGAGAAGGAATTTGAAAATCAAAGGCTAGGATTAGAAAGCTTACTTTTTATAGTACAATTTTGGTATAGAAATTAAGAGATTTAGAATTTTTATCAAAGAAGAGTACATGCTTGAAATTAAGATATATAAATCATAGCTATTATTACTCTTTTGAAGATACAACAAATTATATAAGAGTTTTTGGAAATCAAAAATTATAATTAAAGAGGTGATTTTAAGATTTATATCTATCATAGAAGCATTATTATATTTAGAATATGAAATAAGAAGAAATTAAAAGTTGAAGACAGCAAATTAAATTCCAAGGCAATAAATAGACCATTTTATTGATAGTGATGATTTCATCCATATCTTGAGCTGCAAGATGATTTTTTATCTAAAAATTTCTATAAAGGTAAATTATTATGCTAAAAATATATATATCAAATTTTAATAGTATTTGAGCATATAATTTATAAGATATGAAGAATTTAGCATGTAAGTATCTGTAAATAAGGATTTGAAGCTATTATTAGAATTTAGGTAATATCTAAAGATTGACAATGAATCGATGGTTGAAATTTGTTACAGTAGTTGTTAAGAGTACAATAATATTTTATATAAAATTTAAATACTTGTAGATAGTCTAATTTGGAGATATACACTTTTAAAGTTTGAAAAAAAATCCTCTTTAAGTTTAATGAAGGATTTAATATATATTGTTATATTTTAGGGATTTTAGAGTACTTGAAGCTTGTATACTTGATATAATGGCCTTTTTTAGAGACAACTTCATATAAATTTGGAGTTTTTATCTATCTTGATACTTGGTTGAAAAATTAGTGACACCTAGAAGTCCAATATTTTTTTAAGGCAAACTCTTTCTACTTTGACAATGGCTACAGGATGATAGAGCAAAAACAAGATATATATTACAAAGAAGCTTAATTAAAGATTAAATTAAAAAATTACTTTAAAAAAATTAACAAAAAATTTTAAAAAATAAAAAAATAAAAAAATAAAGAAGTAATAAAAATATTTAGTGTTAATACTATTTTTTTATAAAAAGGTCTTTTATTTACTTTGTAGGACTACAAACAAGACAAGACAAAGTAGATTAGCAAAAATACTACTATAGGCATCTTTAGATCAAAATAAAGGCTAATTTCTAATAAAAAATATCTAAAAAAATCCTAGATTGATACTCACGGAGGGTTGGTTATGAACTAGGATCAAAACCAAATCCTAAGATACAAAACCATGTGCCTATGGCACATGGGATCTTCTTTTATTGATCAAAAAATGAAATTTGAGAGTAGATTCAATAAGACTTTTTTAAGCATTGATTTTAAGGTTTTTGGATTTGTAATGATTTTTTGAGAGCTATGCAAAGTCAAGATTTTATCTGAATGACTCTGGATATTGAAAAATAAAGTAGATTTGCATTTTAAAGCTTATTAAGAATTCTATAATAGATCTATAGATAAAACTTTGTAGATGTGTGCATATAATTGTGTTGAATGTTTGCTATGAATTTGAATTTAATTCAATAGTTAAATCAAAGGTTATTAAAGTTTAAATTAGCTAGGATCTCAAAAATTAGATTTTTAAGATCAATGAGGATTTTTTTTATTTTGAGCAATTTCTTTATTAGATTAGAATGATTTTTTTTTAAACTAATATTTAATTTAGTTTTCAGTATTTTTACAAAATTTTAGAATATGTGAATGGTACAAAAAAGAGATATTGATATTGAAAGATTGACATTAAGATTAGAGAAGAAGGGTGGCCAACATTCAAGAGAATTAGGAACTTTTTCTTCCATTCAATAACTTTGATTTTCTTCAAATTTTTTATACTTGTTTTTAGCTAGAAGATTAAAAAGTGTGCAAATTTTAAATGAAAATCAATAGCTAATTTAATAATTATTGAGGTTTTAAATTTGCTATTAAATTTGATTAGGGCTTCATTAGGATTTATTAGGGTATTAAGGTTTTATTGGGGTATTAAGATTTTATTAGGATTTTATTAAGATATTAGGATTTTTTAAGGATTTTAATAGGATTTGATTAGAATTTGATTAGAATTTGATTTAAGGTTTGATTTAGGATTTGACTAAAGTTTGACTTAGAATTTGATTAAGACTTGATTTATAATTACATTAAGATTTTATTAGGATTTGATTAAAATTTGATTAAGATTTTATTAAGATTTTATTAGGATTTACTTAAGATTTTGTTGAAATTCAATTAGAATTTATTTAAGATTATATTAAGGTTGTTAGATTTTTGGTTAGTTGCAATATATAAGTGTATCTTCTATAGCTAAGTGCCTAGTACATTCTTAAATAAGACAACACATTGTTGCGTTATAAATCAAAACATAGTGTGAAAAACATAAAAGAATGCATTAAAATAAAAAGATTAAGATTAGAAGAAAGGTTGATAGAAAATTAGTAGTAAGAAGATATAATGGAAATTTATCTTAAAAAGTGAAATTTCTTCAAGTTAGTAAAAAGAAAAAGGTTGAGGAAGTGGAAAAGACATGGGCTAAGAGGTCTTTTTGACCAAGAGGATAAAGAAGACCAGGAGGGAGATGACAA
The DNA here is from genome assembly GCA_036785485.1 of Physcomitrellopsis africana. Lineage (NCBI taxonomy): Eukaryota > Viridiplantae > Streptophyta > Bryopsida > Funariales > Funariaceae > Physcomitrellopsis > Physcomitrellopsis africana. The sequence continues at coordinate 953,801 of JAWRVF010000050.1, forward strand.
GGAGGGGTCGTGAAGAAGAAGGAGGAGAGTTTTTTTGGAGAGATAGGGTTTCTTTTTGATAGGCAGTAGACGTTTTTGTGTGTAGCAGAAGCTTAGAGAGGATTTTAGGTGCGAGTTTTTGTGGGTTTGTAGTAGACAAGATAAGGAACTCATAGAAACAATTCTCATGTCTTTTCATTAAGTATCAAGGGAGATATGAGTCGTGAAAGTTGTAGGTGTTTAAGACTAGGGCAGAGAGGGTTACAAACTTTTGGGCCTTGGTTCTTAGAAACCACTTACACTTTAGTGGCGAAATTTGTTGGGTTTTTGTTTCTTATAGAGTTAACTACTTTGTGTTAAAATCTCAAGTCAATATGACCTCTGAGCAAAGAGTTATGAGTGAAATTGTAACCAGTTTGAATGAAAAAAGAAATAGAGTGAAGGTAGGGTTGAGGGTTTGTATGGGCAGTGCATGTATGTGGGTTTTTTTGGGTATAAAGGGAGTTAGGAGACGAATTTGAGTGTGAAATTTGATAGACATGATCTATGTAAGTTAAGGAAGAGATGAGTGTAAGTTTGATACTCATTAGTCTTATAAATAAAATGTTATGCTCTTTCAAAGTGACAGGGGTCTATCTCCAAATCAGTGAAGTTTGAGAGAGCATAACTTTGTGTTCAGAGTAGTATTTTGAGTAAAATTTGTTGGGATTTGTAGATATATGAGTCTATTAAGTTGTGTAAAAAACTGATTGCTATTGGAGTTATATTCGAGGAGTTATGAGGAATGTTGTGGTCAGATCCAGAGTTGTTAGAAGGCAAAATTAAAGAAGAAGGATGGAACCTATAACTCAAGTTTGGAGAAGACTTTTGGAGCAATATTTGGAGGGTGTTTACAACATGATACAAGCTATAAGCCTACCAAATTTCAGCACTTAGGTCTTCTTTAATGAAGAGCAATGAAGGTGTGAAGCAAAGGGGGTCCAGAATCAAAGGCAGCATGGAGGGATTACTTTGACAACATGGTTCTCTCTAACCACATGAGCTATAATCAAAAGGTTTATGGGGTTTGCTTCTTTACTCTCTTAAGTACCTTGTGTCCAAATTTTGCTTCAATTGATATGATATCCTAGGATTTATGGGCAAAATTGAGGGCGGTTTTCTAAAGGCAGAATATGTTAGGGTTAATAAAGTATGTTTTTATGTAAATTCTTCAATTTTATGAACTTTATGAATCTCATCTTGCACTTAAGAAACTAGAGGCAAAAAAGACCCAGTGTTTCTTAGGGCTAAGACTCTCACCACGACAATGTAATACGACAACAAGATCATTGTATACAAAACAATACAATCTTGTTATTAGAAGTTATTAGAAATTTTAAATAAAATGCCACTTATTCTTATAGAGGTTATATATCATGAGGAAAGAAATAAATAGAAAGAAGAGATAAAAAATGAGGTCTTTCAAAGTCAATAAGGGTTTCAAGATTAATTTGTATAATAAATCAAAATGATGTAAGAACAAATGATCTTATTAATCAAAAATCAAAATTCTAACCAAGCACCACCATCCATAGAATCTAATAGATATATTTTAGAATTATAATATATTCAATATAGCCAATTAAGCTACACCAATTAATTTTCCATGATATTACATGTGTAGCAAAAAACCTTGAAAAATAACAATCTCATATCTTTTTTTATAGGAATTAAGCCAATATAAGATCTAACTTCTAATAACAAGATTGTAATTTTTTTAACTAAGATTTTAGAAGCCAATCTAAGTAAAAACATGAGATACACCACTTTTGTCGTAAGAGACATATGCTTGGCAATTGTTGAGTAGAAAATCAAATAGTATGTAGTAATTATAGACGTAATCATCTTATTAATTTTTATAGATGACTTGATAAGATAATTCTCCTAAACTTCTTATATCAAAATTATTTCTAATAAGTCTATGATAATATAAGGGAGGTAAAAAAATCTACCTTTAATAACATCTTAAAGCCACTTAATTTTTATTTATGATTATAACAATCATTGCTAAAATCAAAATTCTTTGATTGATTTAAATATAAAAAATATATATATTTTCTTTAACCACGATTAAAATCTATATAACCAATAAAATCAAGGTCAAGGCTTGCAAAACATAAAGTATGTAGCAATATCTAATAATAGAATGATTCAACAATCTATAATGGATCAACCTTCATTTTTCCATTTTAATTATATCTTCTATGAGGTACTCGCTAATAAAGAGGTTGAATTAATCAAGATTCTAGCTTTAATAGTCATAAATGGATATAAGTATATAAGCCTTTTTTTTCCTATCTCAATAGAAAGTGAAAGAATCTTTGAAGATTCTTTCTATTTTTCAGACTTCAATGAAGATATTAAAAATGCAGTACTAAATACTAAAAGTACCAATGATGTATTTTAAGAATCAAAATCTGTAGTATAAGATTTATCAATTCATATAAGAAGAGATATTGAGCTATAGATAGAAACATCTAAAAAGAAATAGGAGAGGCCTAAGATTTTAGAATCAAAATTGAGATTATTATTACAATTTAAGAATGATGTAATAGCAAAGTTTTATGATTTTTGGACTAATTTGAACAAATTTAAGGAACACATTATAATTGCCTAATTATTAGAGGTTTTACCAATAATAAAGAAAGCTTTTACAACAAGAATTTCTATCAAAGATGTGAGAATTTTAAGATTAAATTAGAAACCTGCACCAAAATTGTACAAAGACCAAGTGAAGTTAAGGTAGTTGAGATTGAGGTCTCAATAGTTGACAAAATTCTACCAAATATAATAATAGATAATAGTAGTAGCTTGAACATCATGCCAATCTGAACTATAGAAAAATTAAAATTAAACATCACAAGATCTTTTCTATTTGTAATCAACATGGCTAATCAAAGTCAAAAAATACCATTGGAACAAATTATTGATTGCAAAATAATAACCATTGGTAAAAAATATTCTTTCATTGTCAATATCATTTATATACATTCTAGTAAGGATTCCTAGTCTTTGTTATTAAGATGCCTTTGGTTGAAAGGTGCAAATACTAAGATAGATTGGAATAGTAAGAAGCCTCATCTTGTATATGGTCTACTAAAAAATCTTACTAAGATTTATATTCAGCCATAACTAGTGAATTTTGATCAAATCTTAATATATTCCTCAAAAGATGAACTATCAATTCTACTAGCAAAGAAAGATTCCAAAAAAAAAGTTAGATTTATAAATCCCAAGGCTAGAGATATGACACAATCTATTGTTATAAATTTAATTCCATTAAATTGCATGGATCCTAGTTTTTATGATTAAAGGATAATATAGAATTCATCTAATAATTGATTGACTATCTCTATTCAAGTGTTAATAAGATAGTATCAATTAAATTTATAGAAGGTTATATTAGATGATAAAAAAATGATGTAGAAGTTGACATAGCTACCTTAGTAGATGATATTATCCACAAAGATGTCTATAATTTGAATATAGATGACATCCTAATGCATTATCTTGAGGTATTTATAGATGAAAGTAATCTCAATTTATTCTTTCACTTTAAAATATTTAATAGTATTGCTATTAATAGTAATATTATAATTTATTCCTATATCTCAAATAATTGGTATTGAGAACCTACAAAACAAGTATATATTCAACATGTGGATTGAAAATTAATAGATGTATCATATGAATGTAAGAAATTACAAATAATTAAAATAGATATTTAATTTATTAATAAAAAGATATCCAAATATAGAATATTAGTAATATAATATTATAATATTTTTGCTTGATCTTATAAGGATCTTAAGAACATCTTTTTAAAAGTTACTCAATATTATAGTCTTCTAATTCTAGGCTCAATGGTAGTTAAATAAAAAGAAAGAAGGATAAATTCTAAGATATAATTGATAGTAAATGCATAGCTTGAAAAACTATTATAAGCATAATTTATTTAATCAATAGAAATCATCAATTAGATATTACCTATGGTCTTAATAAAGAAGAAGAATGGAAAAACTTTGGATGTATATTGATTATTAAAAACTCAACAAGTGTACATAAAAAAACCACTTTCTATTATCTTTCATCAATACTATTTTAGAAGAGGTAGGAAATCGTGAATTATATATATATTTATGGATGGATAGTTAAGTTGTAATCAAATTTCTATATTACTTGAGGATTACCATGAGATTACTTTTACCACATCTTAGAGTATTTTTATCTATATATTCATGTCTTTTGGATTTTATAATAATATTGTAGCATTTCAAAAAATAATTATCTTTGTATTCTCTAATTTATTATACAAATCAATGATCATATTTATTTATGATTTTTGGCACCTAGTCTATTAAAAAAATACATCTCAACTATGTAAGAAAGAGCTTTGGGCATTGTAAGAAGATAAGAATAACACTTAATCTTAATAAAATATTTCTATCAATTTAAAAAGAAGTTCTACTTGGATATATAGTATCAAAAAAGGATAGGAAACCGGATCTAGAGAAGATAAAGGTTATTATAGACTTGACACCACCTTCAAATATAAAGAATGTAGAAAGTATCCTAAGCCACATAAATTAGTATCAAAAATTTATTCATGATTATGCTACTACTTCTATGTTTATCACTAAACTTCAATAAAAGTCTATGAAGTTTGAGTAGACCATTGAATGTCAAAAGGTCTTTCATATACTTAAGAAAAAGTTGAATATTTATCCAATTTTGAGATTACAAATTGAAATTTGTCTTTCTATATATATTGTGATATTTTTTTCATAGTAGTAGATAATACAATATGCCAATCTAGTAGTGATAATTGCAAAGACTATCATATAGCTTTTGCTAATAGATAATTGAATCTAGTGTAATTAAAAAAAAAAAAAAAAAAAAAAAAAAACACCATTATTGAGAAAAAATATCTTGCTATAGTGTTTTTAGTTAAGAAGTTTAGACATTACCTTCTTCTTAATCTAGTAGTGGTTTTTGTAGAGCATGTGGCAATCAAATATCTTATAATAAGATTGACTTGAGTAATAGACTTACTATATGGGTCCTTCTTTTAGAAGAATTTGACTACACAATAGAATACAAATCGGGTATTATATGGCGTGCTTTTTAATTTAAAAATATACTATTGTATTATGATTTGGCTACCATATGAAAATATTATAAATATATATTTAATATATAATTTATTATGCAGCTAAATGAGATCTATATCAGTGGATTTTTATTGGTTACAAAATATAGTGAGATTGTTGATTTCAAAGAGATTCATTTAAAAGGACTATTATTGAGGTTTATACAATTTTTTTTTTTAATAGTGATTTTGAAGTTAATTTTATGTTGATAATAACTATTATATATTTTCAATCCCCTTTGCTAGACATTGGTGATCCTTAAAATCTTATTTTATTTCTTTTATTTGATATTTAGAACACATATTATTCAAATTTTATTTAAAAAAGGATTAAAAAAAGATTTTTAATATCAAAAGGAATAGTTAGGCCATCTATGTGGGTGAATGGAGATGGATGATAGAAATCTCTATTTCTATTGGCCAAAAGTTATATCCAATAAGCTTCAAGGAAGCTCTCCAAGGCCTTATTAGAAATTAGGATTTTTCTTTCAAAAGCATTTGAACATTAGAGGTTAAGATCAATAATTTTAGATTTTTGGCTATGGTTTTGGTGTAAAAATTGAATAATTTGGAGTTTTTTTGAAGAAATATAGGTATTTAAAGTTAAGATGTTGAATATGTAGCTATTATCACTCTTTGGAGTATAATTTGTACATACAGAAAGCAATAAAAGATTGTTAAATTGGTATTGGAGAAATCACTTTCTTAGCTATACTTTACATATATAGCTTATAAATTGTAAATTGGCATGAAGGAGATATTGAGAGTTGAAGTCAATGCTTGCAATCTAAGGGCAATAAATAACCTATTTAATTGGTGGTTGTATTTTGAGCTATATCTTAATAAATTTGATAAGGTTTTGGCTCAAATTTTTTAGAAATATATATATTTTTAGAATTTTATAATACAAAATTATATATAAAAATTGTGTAACATTAAAATTTTAGATTTTTGAGATATAAATAAAATAATACTTGGATGTCTATAAATTAGGATTTTAAGCACCTATTAGGATTTTTGAGATATCAAACAAATAAAAGCAAATCTATAATTAAATTTTCTTATAATAAAGCTTAAAAGTATAAGCTACACTTCAAAAAAATTTGACAAAAATTGAATAGGTAGATCAAGAGTTATTAGATTCTAAAGTTCAAGAAGAAATCAATCTTTTGCATATGAATGATATATTGAAGGATTTTGTTATAATTTGAACATTTTGTGCAAACTAAAGGGATTTTTTTGAGAGCCAAGACTTTATAGAGGTAAAAATTCATGTTGCTTCTATTCATGTTGCTTCTATTATGTTTAGAATACAACAATCTTTAGAATTCTATTTTAATCTCTTTAGATCAATTAAATATTTTTTTTAAAAATGATTAGTTCATAAATAAAGAAAAAAAATTTAAAATCTAATTTAAAAAATCTAATATTATTAATGGATAAAAAAGAAAATTTAGCTTAGAAGATAGTTTTCTATTAATAGATAACTTTAAAATATCTTTAAATTAGAATTAATAAAAAGATATAGTTAAATACGCTATTTAACTATATTAATATTGAAATCAATAAAAATCAATTAAAAAAATCAAAAAAATTAACAAATTTAATAAATTTGATTGATGGAGCTATTGATAGTATTAATAATAGGATAAGCTACTATATATTTAAATTTAAGTGGCATAAAATTAACTATGTGATTAATTTAAATGCATGAGTTTCTAAATTATTCACCCAAGATCAAAAGACCTATAAGATAGTTCAAGACAAAAAAACAAATAGACTTGAAAATATTTTTTTATTTTATTTTATAAAATAATATAAAAATCTTCTCTCTTCTTATATTATTATGAAATACATGATTTAACTATATTCTAAGATGAGATCTTGTTGTTGTATTATGTGTCATCTTGTTTAAAAATGTCTTGGGCACTTGGTTGTGGAAGGTAAACTTGTATTTTGCAACTAATCAAGAATCTAAAAATTCTAATAAAATCCTAAATAAACTCCAATTGAATCCTTAATAATTTTAATCAAATCCTAAAAAAACCATAAAGAAATCCTAAAGAAAATCTAATAAAATCATAATAAAATCTTGAAGAAATCTTAAAGAAACTTTAAAGACTAAAGAACCTCTTAGCCTTGATATTAGGAATTAGGAATCTTTTAAGTAGCTTTTTTTAGAACACTTTGTCCTCAAGTCATCTTAAGATGCTTCTTCAATGGCTTTTTTATTACTTTGATATGAAGCAACCTCAAGAACCTTCTAGAGCTATCAAGAACCTTTAAGAACCTTTTAGGACTATCAAGAATCTTTGAGAATCTTCTAAAATATTTTTTTCATAGATATTTGTGCTAAAAAGTAGCCAATTATTATAACTTAAGGATATATTTAGGCCATTGGAGCTTGATATCTAATTCCATATTATTAAAAGAAGAATATGTAAAAAAAAAAATTAATTTTTTTTTAATTTATAAAATATATCTAAGTTTATTCTAATAATAGAAGATATTGACCTCTAATCTTTTTTATTTTTATTTTTATTAGATTACTAAAACTTACCAAAAAATGATAGAATCATATTTTTTTGCTCCTATAATTCTTTAAAAATTGTGTATCTCATTTTGTTGTAAAACTTGAATTAGTCTTTTGATAAAAATTTAATACCATTTGATTTTTATTTTTTATTTAATATATTATATTAAAAATTAAATTAATCCTTTTAAAAACTTAATACTTATCTAATTTTGTATTCTATCATTATGATTATTTTATTGAAGAAGTAATAATAAAAATATAATAAATTATTATATAATAGATATTATTTTTAGTAAATTTCTAATGGTCAAAGGGTTGGTTCTTGGAATGTAGAAGAACTATCCTATGGATGAGTCATAAGAACAACGGCCTTAAGAGTAGATAAGAGTATAAAAAATATATCAAAAAATGTCTTAATGGTAGGTGAGATGTGAAAAGATGTCTTAATGGTAGATAAGATGTGAAAAGATGTCTTAATGGTAGGTTAAATGAATGTAAGAAAAAAAGGATGGAAGTTGTCCATTACAACAACAACCACCACCTATAAGTAAAGGAAGTTGGAAGTGAGAATTATCTTATTCCATACTTCATTTTTTATACAATCCTTGCTAATACTAAGTGTTAGAACTTCTTAGTTCTTTTTCTTCAATAGGTTATGGATCCATTCACCTTTACTTGTAAGTTTTAAAATTCTTTGAAGTCTTTGGAGTAGATCTTATTGTTATTATTGATGTTAGTATTTGGAATTTCTTAACTTCACTATTGCATCTAATTGTTGATGCTATATTGCTCTTACTTGTTGTTAAGTGGATACAAGATATTGGAATTTATTAGACGCCTTTGAAATGATGTTTTAAAATACTACTATTATATTTTTTTATTCTGTTATATTATTGGTAGACTAATATTGGGCTTTGACATCGTTTAGAAGCTTAAAGTGTTTAAAGAACCTCTTACAGTACTAATAGATGATTTGTAAGTTTAAAAAAGAGTGAAGAATGGCAAATTTGATAGGAAATAATTGTATGATATAAAAGACTTGTGAAAAGTCTTACAAGTGAAATTAAGAGTGTTTTAAGAATAAAATTACTAATTTATTTATAAAAAGGATATTTTGGAATTTTAAGGCAATAGCATCTTTTTAATAATTTTGAGAGCTTAATTACTTCTATTTTTATTTTCTTTGATCCATCTCTTCCTTAAATATGGCTTCAAGTGAAGGTGAGAACTTAATTACTTCTATTTTTATTTTCTTTGATCCATCTCTTCCTTAAATATGGCTTCAAGTGAAGGTGAGAGCTTAAGGATCATTAAAAAGTTCAAAAGAAAAAATTTATATCATACCAAGAAAAAAAAAAACCTCAAAATAAATTCTATTCACATTAAGGCAAGGGCAACTATTCAAATCAATGAGGTAATATCAAAACTTATTTTATTTGTAGCAAAGTTGGACATTTTACTCAAAATTATTATAAAGGCAAAAAGATACAGAGGGAGAATGCAAATAGGATGCAAGATGAGTTTAGAAGACAAGATTATATATTCATGGTAATAAATAGAACCTCTATGGCTACCATAGCAAGATGGATTATAGATTCAAGTTGTTTTAAGCATATGACACCTTAAAGTGTTCATTTGATACTTATGAGACTATTTTAATATTAAATATAATCTTGGCAAATAGTAGCACATGTAAAGCCATTGAAATTGGCTCTATTATATTAAAGGTGGTTGTAAATAGACAAACTAATAGAATCAAATTCAAAGATGTCCTCTATATGCCTAAGATGAAGCAAAACCTACTTTTGATGAGTAAACTTATAATGGGAGGTTTTATGGTTTAATTCAACATGAATAAATATTTTGTGAAAATATTGAGTGAAAACATGGTTGCCAAGGGCTCTAAAAAGGGACATATATACTATCTCAACTCTAAGAAGGTCAATAGAGTAGAGGTAGCTGCATTTACTGAATTTACATCAAACTAAGATAAGTTGAATATATGACATTGTCACCATAGCTATTTGAACAAGAAGAGCATGACAGAGCTCAAGTCTATGATAAGTGATTTAAATCTTAGCAAAACAAGCCAAAATACAATACAACTTGTATATAAAGGATGCATATAAGGCAAACAACAAAAAACCTCATTTTTAAGTGGTGTAGCAATATAAGCTATAAAGTTATTGGAGATTATCTATTCTGATATATGTGGACCTATGAAGACTATAAATATTAGAAGAATAAGGTATTTCCTTACTTTTATTAATGATTTCTCAAAAAAAAATATGGATTTATATTCTTAAAGCCAAAAATGAATACTATTAGAAATTTAAAGAATTTAAAGCATTTATTAAAAAATAAAATAAATATAAGATTAAAATACTATATTTAGATAATAGAAGTGAATATATATCTAAAAAATTTGATGTTTATTTAAAGAATAAAGAAATTATTAGATAAACTATAATTCTATACATTCCATAACAAAATAGTATTGCTGAAAGGACAAATAGAACTATTGTAAAGATAATAAAGAGGATGTTTTATATTCAAAATTTTAATTATGAATTTTTGATGAAATCTATGGTGAATGCAATATATACAAGGAATAAATGTCCAATAAGTGCTCTTCTATCAATGACACCACAAGAAGTTTGGAGTGGGAGACAACCTTGCATTTCACATATAAAGACCTTTGGATGCATTGCATATGTAAAGATACCAAAATGTATGAGGTCCAAACTTTATGCAGAAGGTACAAAGTGTATATTCTTAGGATATTGTGAAGGTACCAAGGTATATAGGCTAATATATTTGGATACCAAAAAGATCATCAAATATTGTGATGTTGAATTTTTAGAACATAAGAGTACTTATGAGCAATTGGAAATGTGTCCAAGTGGAAGTAATAGTGTGTATATAGACACATCTTCAAATTCTGCAAAAAAAGAAGAAGATAAAGACAATAAAAATGGTGGATGTGTGAATCAAAGAGAAGAGCTTAAGAAGATGGATAAGATGAAGGCTTCTACAATTACTAAAATCAAAATTAAAAAAAATAAAGATGTTGAAGATTATGATGATAATGTGTCATAAATATAAGATTTATTTTAATAATTATCTAGATAATATGGATAGATAGAAATAAATAAAAATAAGTTAATTTATTAATATCTTATAGAAAAGCTTTATCTTTATACATATCTTTAGATGATTAGTAGATTAGTAACTTCATCAACAAGTTAGCCATATATCACACATAATAGTAGCTTATAAAACAAGCTGAGCAGGTGGCGCACATATAAGAAACTTGTCTTGTAAGTTTGATACGTGTCTTGCAAATTGGACATATATTGGAGGTCATATAGAACACGAGCACATAACTTTTAAGTAGATAATATATATAGAATACATATATATATATATATATATATATATATATATATGCCTTTCTTATTCTTAATCTTATTTTAAGAGTCTCTAGTCTTTTTGTCCTTGGCAATAGCTATTCTAATTTAATATTATTCCATCTTTGAAAGATTTTTTATTCTTTTGAGTAATTCAAGACTAAATTAATATTTTGTTCTTTTATGATTTATATCCTTGATATGATGATGAGAAGTAGCAACTTTTGAATGAAAAAAGACAAGTTTTAAGAGGGAAGAAGGTTGGAAGAAAACAAAGAATGTAATAAGGTGAATCTTCTTCTTCAAATGAAAGGAGATATCCTTTAAGAAAAAAAAGACTACTTGGTGAATGGTGGAAGAATCACATCTTTCTTCAAATAAGTGAAAAATATGCTAATGTTATACTTCTTACTGATTCATTGATATTATATGATGCAATGAAGTCTATGGATGCTATGAAGTGAGAGAAGGCCTTGGAAAAAGAGTACAAATCTTTTATGGACAATGGAATATGGAAATTGACTCAACTTTCATCAAATCAATCTTCAAACTGTTGTAAGTAGGTGTTGACAACCAAAAAAGATGCAATGGATAATATTATGAAATATAAGATAAGATTGGTTGCCAAAAGATACTTTTAAGTTGCTGATATTATTGGTGTTGATTTCACATGCTCTTGTGGCTTAATTCATCACCATTAGAACCATTATGGCAATTGTGGCAGCAATGGACTTGGAGATGCATCAAATGGATGTAAAGATGGCTTTCTTGAATGAAAAGGTAGAAAAAGACATTTGAATGGATCAATCTCAAGAATTTATTTTTTTAAAAAAGCAACATCTTATTTAAAATGTTAATAATAAAAGGTCATTAAGAACTTATATGTTTTTTGTTGGAGTAGAAGTAATTTTATGAAATTATAAGAGACAATAATAATTACAAGGTCCAAAATGGAGACAAAGTATATGGCAACAAGTCATATTATAATGGAAGAAATTTAATTAAAATAAGTTTTGAAGGATATTCAACATCACTTTATAAAATTGAAATGGAAATGATTGATATAAAATATTATACAACGTAAGACATACTTGTTGATTTGCTTACAAAAGCAAGAGTAAAAGATAAACATCACATGTTGACAAAAGCATTGAATATAAGTGTCTTTGACCAATAGCAAAGTAAAGATATTAAAGAAGTAATAATAAAAATATAATAAATTATTATATAATAGATATTACCTTTAATAAGTTGCTAATGGTTAAAGGATTAGCTCTTGGAATGTAGAAGGACTATCTTATAGATGAGTCACAAGGACAATAGCCTCAAGAGTAGATAAGAGCATAAAAAATATGTGAAGACATGTCTTAATGGTAGGTGAGATGTGAAAGGATGTCGTAATGGTAGGTTGAATGAATGTAAAAGAAAAAAAATGGAAGTTGTCCATAAGAGCAACACCGACTACCTATAACTAAACGAAGTTAGAAATGAGAGTTATCTTATTCTACACTTCATTTTATTTGCAATCCTTCCTGATGCTAAGTGTTGGAACTTCTTAGTTTTTTTTCTTTAATATACTCTTCTATAGATTCAAATCCACTCTAATAGAAGAAAATGAATTCATTTTATATTTTTTATTGGCTATAAATCAAAGTCAATTCTATTTTAAATAGATATTTTTATTAATTATAATTATTCCAACATTTGATGATTAACTTTAGGCACTTATCTAATCAATTAGCTAGAGGTGTTTTGGATTCTTTTTATTAATAAGTTGTTTCAAATGGTCCCCATGAGTAAGTATAAACAAAGTTTATTAGATGGTTCAGTTTTAAATTTTATTATTTTTATCATTTTTTTTATTTTAGTATTTATTTAATTTAATTATAATAACAATGATGTCAAAAATAAATTAGAATTAATTCAAAAGTAATTTAGCAATAATTTAGAAATAAATTAATTTAAATTTAAATTACCTTATTTCTAATGTTCATAAGTATTATAATTTTTTATAAACCAAGGCATATAAGTAGTCAATCTTTATTAGAAAATATATTTTAAACACAATAGTGAAGTTAGTTTGGTCAAAAAAGCATCTCTATGACTTGTTTAATGGCCATCAGCTTTGATCTTGGATTTTGATCTTTAAATCAATTAATACCATGGATCTTAGTTTGGACTTGTTAGAATTCAAAGGTGGAGATATAGCTACTACCTTCAGATTTTAAGATAATAGCATAAAAAATCTTATATATTCATGTAGCTAAGACCTCTTTTTTTGTATATAGTCATAGCCATGCCAAATTTTTTCTAAGCTTTTGTAAGTGGCTTTGGTATTTGTTATTTTACTATTTTAAAATTTAAAATCAAATCTTAAAATTTTAGATAAAAATAGGAATTTTTGTTGTAACAAAAATTACAACAACTTTGAAGGGCAAGATTAGGAAGATTAAGGCAACATAAGGGCTCATTTTTTATAGAAAGATTTCATCTAAAGTAATAATTTTAATAAGCTTAAGTTTATTGAAGGGCAATCAAAGACAAGACTATGGCACTTAGTTTTATAGAAGAGGATCTGTTGCCTTCAAAAATTAGAGTATCAATTTTGAAGGACAATATTAGAGTCATCCAAATGAATTTGAAGGTGAATTTTAGAGGGTACATGTGCCTTCAAGTCTTCTTTCCAATAAGACTGATAGGAATTAATTTGGAACTTGGTAGCAAACATGATATATTATTTTGTAAAAAGGAGATATAACATTAGGTTTCAAGATGCCAAATCTCCTTGGTTCTTTACTTGGATGATTTTATATAACTAATAGATCTATTTTAAATACACAGTAATAGAATTTATAAAATTATTTTATATAAATATAATAAAAAATCATCTCTTTGTATTAATTTAATTAATTATTTTAAATTACTATCTAGAATATTAATATAAACTTTATTGATTACTGAAATATAAATAAAATTTTAATTCTTTTATATTCTAATAATTTTATTAATTATTTAGTTTAAATTATAAATTAATCAAATAAACTAACTAATATAATTATATAAATATTAAATTCTAGTTACAAATATTTATAATTATAAAAAATTATATATATTTATTATTAAATTTAAAATAGTTTAATAAACTAAATTTCTTATAATTATTTATTTTTAAATATTCTTCCAAATATAAAGTCTTTGAAAAAAATTATCAATAAAAATTTCTAAATATTATTAGATATATCTTATTTATAATTAATTATTTTATAATAAATAAAATATTTTTTAATTAAAAAATAGACCAATTAAATTTATCTAATTAAATTCATACATCAATTTGAACTTTAAGCTATTAGTATATATTTATTGTACCAAAACAAATCTTATATAAACTTTAAGTTTTAAGTTATAATATATTTATGATAAAAGATTATAATATGAATAAAAAATAATCAAAATATATTTTAAATATCTATATTTAGATTTTTTAAAGCTATTAAGAATTATTTTTAATTAACATGGCTTTTTTAGCAATAGATCTGGACTAATAAGGTCTAAATAGATAAATTTATAGAAGACCTAGAGCAACAAGTTTAAAGAAGATCAAAGATATCCAATCTATCTAAGAACTAGATACTTAGAAATAGATCATATTAAGGTAAGATAATAAGTAGCCACTAAATATAATATAATTAGCTGCCATAATTAATTAAAAGTAGTATAAGTGTACAATAAGAAGATGTTAAAATAAACCCTTATTTTTGTTATTATGGTAACTTGGTGAATTAAGAAATCATTTTTAGACTACTTATGTAATATAATGTCTCCACTTTGTTTTTTATTACCTTTACTTTTTATGTTTTGATTGAAGTTAAATTGTATACAATACAATTCAAAACTATAGTTAGTATAAAATCCTTCTTGATATAGATTCTACCTACAATCCATTAATTTCAATAGAAGTAATTGTGTTGATTTAGTATTGTAGATTGGCATTTGACAAGAGATGTAACAATCTAGCAACATTTGAAAGTGGTCATTATATCTTGATTAAATTTTTAACAAAGTTTGACTAAGCTCTAAACTATTAGACTATGAACTAATATATGTCTAGAATACCAAAGACAAGATAGAAGGTTTTAATTTGAAGAGGTTCCAAAATCCAAATCATAGACAATAAATTTTTGTATCCACTTTTTTTTAGCTTTGTACATTCTTAATCTAAATAATCTTATTGATAGAATATTCTTTTTATCAACATAACATTTGAAATTAAAAATTATTATTTAAAAATTATAAAATTTATTGAATAATTTTTTAGAATTATTCTTCTATTTTTTGAAAATTAAGAATTGTCAACTTTAAAAGGCCATTCTTATTCATATTTACTTATATTTATTAATAATTACTTATATTTTTGTTAACTATATTTTTTTTAAATTAATTTTAATTTTAATTTTAATTACATCATTAGTTCTTTATAAATTTTATTTAGGTAGTTGTAACAACTCTTAATTAATATCACCTAATTAATAGGAATTGATAAATCAATTTTTCTATTATATATAGTCTAGGTCAACTCTCTTTACATCAAGTGTCTTTACATCAACCTTCTTTCATTTTCCAATGCTTAAAGAATCAAAAGACTTATCTTTATTTTTACCACCATTCACTTTTCTTGCACACATCTCTAAATGGTCATTTCATAAGTATGAAATTTAATTATTTTTTTGATTTTATCAACTCTAATTATGTCGTGATATATTTGACTTTATGTATAATATACATTTAATATAAGCACAATAGTTTACAAAGAAAAACTTAAATGAATAATTTTTTTGTAAATGAATAATTTTTTTGTTATGAATTCAGTTTTAATTTTCAATCCAAAGTACAGGAATATAATAAAATAATATATTTAATCTACAAGAGGTGACATTGAATTTTAGTGTATTCATTGACTTAGGCGTGATAAACAGAAATTTGTGTAAAGTTGACCACTACGTCTGTTCCCTGCTAAACTCAATTCTGTCGTGAACCAGTATTGATTTGGTTGTGGTATTCAAATCTCTTGTCAGCATGGTGACAGATCATCAGTTCTGCTTAAATTTTTCTTTATTTCTGATGTTCGTAACATTAGAATAATCGCCACATTTTCACTCACCGACAATTCTCATGCATAAATGTAAATTTGTTCGTGGATGTCTGACAATCACTGTTTTTATTGGAGAAAAATAGATACTAAATCGGATCCCTGTTGTAAAGTCCAAGACTCAGATAGTATGTTGATTGAGAATAGATTCTAGGCCGTGATGGTTGCTACAATGCTATGAATTATAGGGTGACAGCCAACGAACCGCATAAAGCAATATTCGATTATTGTAGAGTGTTTGGCGTTCTGGCTGCTGCTTTCAGGTTTGCTGCTATTCGATGCAGCGAAAAGACGATCTTGTTTCACATGTCCAGCAGTCGCTGAGGTCACATCTGGTGTGGGTGATGACACACAATCCAATCTCATGCACATGGACTTCTAATTCGTTTTCCCCTCACTGGACACGTGGGATTGGAAGGGATGAATTATTTTTAGCAAACAAAATTAATTCTTCACGTAATTCACTGTGTATACTAAGTTAAAGTGCAAACCTAAGACTTGTATATGTGTCTTCAATTCGCAACCACTTACGGGAAAATACAACTAAGTACTAGACATGCCATCAATCAACAATTGGCCGGCAATTCATATCTCAAATACTGCACTTATATTACGGTCCCACGTGTCAACTGATGAAAAAATTGCTGGAGAAATTTCAAGTTGCAAATATGTTTTCAGATGATATTGCTGTGGTGGCAGCTGACAAACAGACCAATTCTGCCAAGAGATATGTGGATACTACCCTACAAGCTACAGCAGTCGTGTGTACGATCTGGCCGCATGCGCTAGCATGCGTGAAGAGGACTAGTATTTCAGCAGTAAACAGAACTTCAACTACATAATTTGAGTTCGGGTGGAAAAGAAAAATTCAAATTCAATCGGTAATGGATCTACAAACTCATCTAAGAATGGACCACGAATGCTTAATCCGTAACTTCTTCTGCAGAAGGTCGCGCACTTGGATTAAAAAAATAAACAGCTAAGAGGAAGTGAACGGATTTCAGAGCTTTGATTTGTACAAAGCCATCCGAAGAGTAACACGTAGGTGAACAGCTTGCAACGTTTCGAGAGCACCACCACCCAAACCCTCTAGTGAATACAGATATTGAAACTACCACTGAGACTGCTGGGTTCTGCTCCTCCAGCAGGACTGTTACTGCTGTCACAAACTGATTACAAACACAATGTAGATGGAACGGTTGCTTCGGGAGTATCATTCCTTGTACACTCTTCTCCACAATGATTCTTAGCAGAGATGCTTATAGTATAGGAGCTGAGAAATCACAAGATTTCCTCCCCACAAGATCACGATATATTGTTACGTGGTATATCACAGGTTTATCATTTCACGACATAATCTCAGACATTATAGTTAACCTCTACCTGATTGGAGCTGGGACCAGCAATTCTCTCCTCGACACACATGGAAAGCCGAGTAGATGAATATAGTAGACTCTAGCATTATGCAAAACTCGTGGAAATACGCAGTTACGAAACAAACTAATTCTGTGAAGCCCCAGCAATCGACACCAGAAGTTCTGAAGCCTCGTTGTATTCAGCTTCCTAGACGCGCTCTAAAGAAACAAACTGAGATTCTCCGATGGACATTTCAGTAAGTCCAAACTTTTGAGACGCCCAAGTATCAGATTCCCTTGGGAGTATGCAGAACCGTTGGAAAATGACATCACGTGCTGGAGTACAAAAACTGCTCAAATAGATTGAGCATGTACACTAACTGCAACCACTCAGAAGCTAGCAGCTGCCAAGGATAAAGATGTGACTGACGACATACGGAAGCAGCTGCTCTACGCAATCCATTTTCAAATTTCTTGCATAAACTGCGAAAACAAACGACTAGCACCTTGATTGAGTGTTGGGACTCCATAGTTCTGCACGGGATCCAGTTAACCCATATCAAGGATGAAACCATGACAGACGATTGTAGAACAAGAACCTTGGTAAAGTCTACATACCGAATCAAGCCTATACAGCGGGGAGCTCCCTTCAGTCCAAGAGATGCTAAGCCGGAGATTGAACAGCTCCCGTATCAGACATTCGGATTCCATATCAAGAGTCGCGATAGGGAAGCCGGAAGTTTGAGTCGGCAGCAGCACAACCTTCCACTCAGCCACTATTGGACCGAAAAAAGCTCCACGCTGACGAAGTTTGTAACAGAGAATTTATTAAGACGATTGATACTTATACCTGATAGTGATGGGTGCTACTTATTATAGGTGGACAGCTAGCGTCTCATTACCTGGTCCTGCGGAGCATGCTGGTCTTACCTACTTGTGTGTCACAATCGATCGCTTACTGCCTGGCTCGAGAAAAGCCCCGGAGAAAAACATGATGAACCAGCTTATGCGTCTTGACAGTTCGCCCGCGACAGAGGCCTTGCCATTTGAGGTCAAACCTCAGCATGCCGCACTGCTGCGTATCTCCAGGCCAAAATCTGACGAGAGTAATGAATATCTCCGACTCAGGATCGAAATAGTGTCTGTAGGTGCTAGTGAGCCTGAGCGACGCGACAGTATTACCTCTGCAGCCGGCGCCGCTCAGAGCACGGAACTCCGCTCAGATACTCCGGACTGTCGGCCCTCGTTGCGTCAACACACCGCAATGTTGATGAACATAAGCAGAGCCGCGAGAAGCAGTCACTGTAAGAGACGATCTGCAGCGTGAGAGAAGTGGATAAGGAAAGATGCGAGGTGGTACCTGGTAAAACTTAATTGTCTGAGAGGCTTTATAGGGGTTGCTCCGTGAACTGGAGCTACGATCGAGCGGAGGGTGGGGCGGCCGGGGATGGCGGATAGTGGGCAGCCAGAGAGGTGAATCTAGAACAGTGACACTCTCTCGTCGGGGTAGACTTCGCCTCCAGGCTCCATCCCATACATACTGTAACGAAAAAGACGTAAACGCAGTGGCCCTACGTTTGACTGGCGCTGGCGGTTGGAAGAGCTGCGTGATGAACTAGTCGTGGTCTTCGTCCGATCACAACAAGCTGGGCTAAAAAATAAATAAAAACAAATAAATAAAAACTTTGATCACTTCGTCGTCATGTGGGGCTACTGAAACTTGAGAGCGTAATGAATGTCGCCGGAATTTCGAATGCGAGGATGCTAGATGATTGTTTCGATTTATCAAAGCGACACTTCAACAAAGTGTCAAAACATATACTCACCCCATGAGTGTAATCATCCTCCTCATTACCGTTGTAGCAGTAACAGCAGTTCACACATTTTGGTGCCAAACACATCATATTTGTGCTTCTGTATAGTCACAGCTGCAATTGTTTCAACTTGATTTCAATATGTTGCAACTGTCAAATTCATCATTATTTCATATATATATATATATATATATATATATATAACCAAGCCCTTGTGAGGAATAAGTAGTAGTACTCTCAGTACTAACAGAGGCTTTTGCGGAAACAAATAATGTAGTTTACAGACACGAGTTGTTCGGGGAAAAAAAAAAAAAAAAAAAAAAAAAAAACCGGAGAGGAAGGAGAATTAAGAAAGATAAAATGTGAAAATAAAATAAATGGAAAAAGGAGGACAGGGAATTAAAGGGAATAGGAAAGAGGGGTGTGGAAGATTCGGATTATGATTATGCAATCTAGGTCGCTAAAGCTCACTCTCACTCAATCACTCACTCACTCACTTATGCCCATCCACGAGGCACACACACCCACAAATTTATCCTTGCGACCCTAGATTCCATGGAGCAGCATTTGGGGAACCAGGTTCTCATGAAACCCGCCCCATGAGGCCTCCCTCCCTGCCAACCGTGCCCTCCTCCACCAAAGAATATTCCCTATCCCTTCGAATATTCTTCAATCTATTCGATGCAGTCCATCTCACTTTGCGTTGATTCCCTCAAACCCCTGACCGGCTCAATATCTCCTTTTTCTTTGCCCTTTAGACAATAATACACAAATGTTTGCATGTGGTAAGGTTTCAAGTTTTGGTATGGTGTACCAAAATACAACAGGTTTTATTTGGATTTTAAGCATAACGTATTTTGAATATTTCGATTTTAACCTTATATTTAATTAATAAAGGTATAGAATTCACAGTGAATGAAAGTTACTTTAATATTTTAGATTTTTGTACCTATTCTAAAATATTATTCCAATTTAGCTAAGCACATTGTGTGTTGTTTTCTACAGTTCTATTCGTGTATTGTACTTTTTTGTCTTGTATTGCATAGCAATAATTCGTAACATTGTTTTATTACTACAATGTATATATTTTTAAAATTCATGTTGAACTTAATTGGATTAAAATAACACTATTTTAAATATATATAACACTTTATTTATTTATATATTAAATAAATAAATAATAAATAATAAAAAACTTTTCAAATAATTCTAAAGTTCACTATATATCTTAAATAAATTCACATTGTTTCTTAAATCTTTTGTTAATAATTTGGTAGCTAATGCATGTAATAGAACATACTTTTGTTAGTAAATATATAATTCTTCAAATAATTTATATTTTTTTATTAAAAACTACATATTTTAAATTGAAGCAATTATTTTTAGAATTACATATTGTCTTGAGGAAAAGAATCAAATAACTAAAAAAAATTTACATAATTTCTTTCTAATATATTTTTTTTAATTATCTTCCATTCAATGTTTTTCTCTTATAAAATATGTTTTAAAAATTTTAAATCAATAAATATTATTTGACTTGTATATATTTTAAAACTTATTATGATAATTTAAAAATAAATTTTATGAATTCTAATTTTTCTAATTTTTCTCTTGATAATAATTATTTATATTAAATTTAATTAATAAGATTTTGCTAAAGATGTTAAAATAAATAGCTATAATAATAATAAAAAATAAAATTTAACATGATATAAGGTTGTAATTAAGATTAGATACAAAATAGAAATAAGAAAATACTTAGAATAAATTTTGTGTTAGAAAAATTAAATAATCATTTTATTTATTCTTTAAATAATACTTTAACAAACAAATCTTATATAATCTTCTAAAAGAGGTACCACATGCTATAATGATATTCTAGAAGTTTCAAAAATTTTCTATAAAAACTTCTAAAAGACCATTGAATAATTTAGATGATAATCAAAAAATTTAAAAAAAAAAAAAAAAAAAAAAAAAAAAAAAAACTTCTACAAGAACATAAAAGATTTTAAAATCTTATAGAAGCTTTTAAAGACTTCTAAATATTTACTAAAAGTTCCAAATCTATTTTAACTTTTTTATAAGATTTTTAAAAAATATAAAAGATATTTGAGGCTAAAAACTGTTACATGTTTATAAAAAAATTATTTAATGGAATTTAGAATCAAAATAACTCAATTTTGTAAGCTTTAAGACTGAATAGTCCAAAACATTTGAACAAGTTGTAAATTTATACTTGTGAATGTGAAAAAATCTCTTAAGTTATAACCCTCTTGTATTATTTTAATAATATGTAAATCTCTTTAGTTATTCTATAGTTACTTTTAACTATTATTTCTATTACATATAATTCTAAATTTTATTTAAATTTATTAGGTTGTAAAATATTATTTTTGGTAAATCTACATGTAATTATAGTCATGATTATTCATATTTTTACCTATGAGTATAAATTCTATTTTTTTAATGTAAATTTTTTTCAACTTTTTCTTCCTAAAGTCTTCTTCTAATAATCAATCATCTATTTTTTTTATTTTTTATTTTTTTTTATTTTTATCAATGGCTATAATATATTCTCATCATGTGTATTTTCTTTTGTACCATTATTTCTTCTTTATATGAATTTGTTTTTGGTGAGGTGGCACCATCTTTTCTTTTTCTTTTTTTTTTAATTTTAATTTTTTACTTTATGTTATTACATAGTTGTTGGTTTAAAGATCCACCTCTAATCATTTCTCTTTCTAAGTTCTTTGAACAGTAAGCATATTATTTATATTTCTAACACAATAACTATGATATATCTATGTTGTATCTTTGATTGAAAAATTGAAGCAAATTAATATTCAACATACTCTATTGTTTATAAAGTAACCTTATTGCTTCTATTTTATTTTACTATTACTTCTGATGAAAAAATGTTTTTTCTATTAAGTCTCAGCACAACTTCCAAATTTTCTTCCTTCTTCTGTACAGTTCATATGGTTGTTTATAAGTTTATAATTTTATATTCTCCTTGTTGCCTCAATTTCAAAAGTAAGCCAAAGATTTTTTTAAAAAAATCAACGTCAATGACTCAAAGTCTATATAAGATAGGATTAACCATTGCATAACCTTTTGCTTTCATGTTTTCAGTAGTCTTCACAATCAACTATTAATTATTATTTATTGTGCGTTTATTATTTTAAAAACTCTTACATACACAAGAACTTGGGATTATTCATTTCTTGTCTTGCTCTCAACCATATAACACAATTGAAAACCTTTTCAAAATGTTCTTATTATCTTTGGTTCTTTGATTTAATCAAATTTTTTCTTAAGTTGTGCAAGTGTTCTTTGTTGCATCAATTCAAAAGCATCTTTGTTTTTTCCTTCAAAAACATTGACCTAAATTTCTACAACAGCTTTACTGGACATTATTTTCAAATGAGTCTCTTTCTATTATAAATCATTTCAACTACGACTTCTAAGAAAGAATTTTGGATCTTGACTATGAATTTAAAAACTTGGAAAGACAAAACCTGTAGACAAATAGAAAAACAATTTTACTTAACGCTTACAATTTCTACACTATATCAATACGAATTTCACCTTTTTGTTTTAAGAATACATACACACCTCATTCAATTCTTTTCAAATTCTTACTACATTATCACTGCTAATTCACATAATAATCTAAACTCCAACACTCAGAATCAAACCCACAATTACACTTGAGTGAAGGATTCACCCCATTGGTTGTATTATTATTATTATTATTATTATTTATTCTATTTTTAAAATCAATCTCATTAATTTCTCATCATGAATATTTCATTAATCATTATCCAAGAAAGATCTTACAGTTCTTCTTATGAATTTTAAATTCGTTTCTCACCACTTTTGCTTCATATTCGTCTTTTATTCTTAGAAGTTTTTATTTTTCATATATATATATATATATATATATATATATATTTAAAGTTAATCTTTATTTGCAACTTCTATGCATTAACAGATAACATTCATCCTCGAACATCTAATCTTTCTATAGAATTTTCGACAGAAGTTTGGTTGATTGTGTGTCATTGAATTTTAGAATAATCATGATTTTTTCTCAATTGTTTAATTACAGCACGAAAATAAGTAACAAATTAAGGCATATCAAAGTCATCACTAAAACAATGCTTTTTCTAGTAAAGAACGCAAAAGAACGTGACTTCGAATGTACTGTAAAAGAGCATTATTATTATAGAAAGGAAAAAAATCAAGAAAATAAATAAAAAAGAGGTTAGAGACGACATCAGTCTGACAGACGATTGTGAAAACGTTTCCCAAGAGATAGAGGAGGGATGAGATAGAGGGGGCGGGGGAGGGGGGAACCGGTGCATGAGAGCCCCAGTGTCCATGAGAGCCCCAGTGTCCATCCGGCCTGTCCCTGGGTCACACTCCCATGTCGTTTCTGCCGTCTCGTCTACCACCTGCAGCATGTCCAGAAGGCGGGCAGGGCAGCAGGGGCAGCCATTCCTCGTCATCGTCGCTTGCTCTAACTTTGGCTGCATGGGAGCATGAAGGGGCGCTTCTCTCGAAAAGCTCACACAAAAGGCTCCTAGCCCCCCATTAAAACCCCTCCCCTCTTATCTTTAGTCCCACTACCCCACTTCCCTCACTACTGCGGCCTCCATTGCCCCTCCTCTGTACAGTCTCCCTCCGTTTCTCTCTTCTGCCTAGCAGAAAAATAAAACAAAACATAAAGCAGGGGAAACAAGAAAACAAATATATGGAGTAAAAGATGGTATACAGGGATAAAAATCAAAGGCGGCTGTGACCTTGCCTCCCAGCTATCATCCCCCTGGGAGTGTGGCCACCACAGCCTCACTGAAAGGACCTTTTCATTTTCTTTTTTGCTGTTCTTCACTAAATTTTTTATCTTTGTTTTCTCTCTTCCCAGGTAAGGATGCAGGGTGCTCCTTTTGCTCCCTTCCATGCAACAGATGCATACTGTGTGTGTGTGTGTGTGTCTGTGTCTGTGCAGAGAGGGTTTTCAAGTTTGCACAGCTGGATGGTGATGTTTACAAACACATCCACATTCTGTTCATACCCCCAAACAGGAAAAAAGAGGGAGAAGAAATAAAGGGGGAGACAAAGGAAGAAACATAAGTAGTTTCTGAACATGAAATAATCATTGGGTATTGAGTTGGAGTATGACAGAGGCATGAAACTGATGATGAGCTCACTGAAATCAGAGATTAGCCATAGATTTCATCAGTTGGGTGTGTACACATTGGGAATGCCATTTAGATGCAGGGATTCAAGAGGATTATTTATTTATTTATTTATTTTCCTTCTCAGAATCCTCTGGAATGCCTTGCATGATTGTGTTCAAGGCATGAATATGGATGGATTAAAAGTGTATGAACATGAAAAATCAACCTCAGTACATATCTCTCTCTTCTTCTTTCTTTCTTTGTGTGTATATATATCTTTATATATATAAATATATAGTGCAATGGATTCTGTAGGAGCACTCTTATGACCTGATATGATTGTTGGATGGGATATACATTAGTTTGTTTATGTGGGAGTGTCAGTGATGCATGGTGATTGCAGATTTTGCAAGCAAGCATGTGAGGCATCAGAAAATAGCCCTTTTTTTTGTTTGTTTGTTTGTTTGTTTTGTTTTGTTTTGTTTTTTTTGCTTTAATGTTGGGCTGAATGACTACGGAGAATCTGCTCTGCTTACTCATCTACACAACAATGAATACAGAAGTGGCAGTAAAGAAGCCACACAGGCATTAAAGGAGGAAGGATAACAAGAGAGGTAGGCTGAGGTGGCACATGACTCCATAGGAATAACTGGGAACACTGAGCCTTATATATATATATATATATATATATCATTCATTCATTCACTCTAACATTCATTCAACTCTTCCCAGTAATGATGCACTGATAAAGGACTAACACTGATGCTGCTTGTGCTGATGATGTTAAGGTGTTAAGCCAAAACCAAGCCTCACATCCACAAATACAGGCACACAAATCTCACTAAAAATTCCATGTATATATATAAATATAAATATTCATACAGACATGTGAAAAAATAAAAAAATAAAAAAGTGATGAAAAAGGAATGGGGATGAATGAATGGATGAACACAGAGCATTGTAGGGGTGGTGTCTTCTAGGAGCAACACAAGGGCCAACAAAAATTGAGACAAAGCATAGTGACCTTCTACATGAAGAATATAGAGGAGGAACATGGGTGAAGAACATAGAGGAACTAGAGGAGGCTGCCCCCACCACTGCAACTACCATTTTGTCCATTTCCCATATTTTCATCATGGTTATAGTTGCTGCTGGTTGGCAGCTATCCTCTTCTCCATCTCTCTTTTTCTCCAAGTTCACTTTTTCTTCAGCCTCCATGCTCATTTATTATTTAATCCCCTTGCTTGTTTGCTGGGAGGGCTATGTTCAATGCACTTTTTGCCCTAGGAATAACAATGAACAGTGAAGCAGATCTACAGCCAAATTGCTCCATTGGGACTTTCTTTTGGATGAATGAATGGGTAAAATCCTTTGCCTTGGATATCTCACATCATCAGACCAATCCACCCTATGGCCACTGCCACTGCCATTTTCACATAAGATAGTTTCACCATGTCAAAGTTACTCAACTTGATGGGTCTCCATGTCAATATTATGTTCCCTTCATCCACATCCAATGTTCAGGGTGCCAACTCCACATTTTAGATGGAGCAAGTGCTTTTGTGGGTGTGGTTTCCAAGGGAACAAGTCAGAGCCTGGATAGCCATTCCATGGCCCCTGTCTTGCCAAGAAGGAATGGTATTGCCTTGGGAATAAAATGTTCTTTTTTCTTATAAAAAGCTTCATCTGCCCCCCTGATTGCTCTTAGCTGTTGGCTCTTGTTAAGCAGACTTTTCAACAAACCCAAGTTGGGAAACAAATTTGACCTTCAAAGCCTGAGCACTGACATTTTTCTGTACTTGTCTGTTGTTGGAGGCAGCAGAATGCACCAAAATACTAGGATTGGGTGCATGTTTTCATGCTTGACCCTTCAGGCAGTGTGGCCCACAGACCAAGAGAGAGAGATAGAGAACACAAAAACACAAATGAAGATAAAAAAAAGAAAAGAAAAAAGAAGAAAGAATGAGACAAGGCAAGAAAAGAAAAGAAAAGAAAAGAAAAGGCAAGAAAAGAAAAGAAAAGAAAAGAAAAGAAAAGAAAAGAAAAGAAAAGAAAAGAAAAGACACGAAAAGAAAAGAAAAGAAAAGAAAAGAAAAGAAAAGAAAAGAAAAGAAAAGAAAAGAAAAGAAAAAGAAAGAAAAAGAAAAAGAAAAAGAAAAGGCAAGAAAAAGAAAAAGAAAAGCAAGAAAAGAAAAGAAAAGCAAGAAAAGAAAAGAAAAGAAAAGAAAAGAAAAGAAAAGAAAAGAAAAGAAAAGAAAAGAAAAGAAAAGAAAAGAAAAGAAAAGAAAAGAAAAGAAAAGAAAAGAAAAGAAAAGAAAAGAAAAGAAAAGTGAGTTTCACAAAGCTCATCTATTGAAAATTTTATTTAAGATTACTTATGTTGAAATTTAGGAAGTCAAAGTCAAACTCCTTTTGGTCTATATATTATATTTTATTTTCTATTATTATATTCTTACTCTATGTATAGATTTTATGATGAAACAAAATAAAATGAAAATAAGAAAACACATATGCTATATTAAACGGTGTATGGAGTTGAAACAATTATTTTTATTTATTACCCATTATTTTGAATAAAGCAGCTTGTTTGCACAGAAGTGTGAATTTGAAGTGAAAACTTCTTTTCATTTACTTAAAAATATAAAAATATTCTTTAATTCAGAATTGAAAACTTGACTCCTCTTAATGATTTTAGGTTCTGAAATATAAATTCAAATAAAAAATAAAAATACATTTTTATTTTTTTAGTAACTCGAATTTTCTAAGAAAACATTTAATAAGATTGTTAAATTAAATATATCAGTGCTTAGCCTAGAAGCATTTTTATGTTTTTTGAAGACATGATTGTTGATGTAAGTTCTGATGATGTTATATTTTCATACAATAATGGTATGTAAAGAGAAAGAGATGCTAAAAGCCAAAACCATGTATAGAAAGCATAAACAAGTTTAGGTCCAAGTAATAGGAAGTTTTAAGTTTTAAGTTTTATCTTTTCCCACAATGAATAAATCTTGGTCCTTTGACATATGCTTTAGTTTAGGTAGAGTTGTCTATATGCAGTGTTCTAAAACTTGATGCAGCCATAAGGTAAAGTAGATTTTACCAAAAATAACTTCAAGGAGAAAGAAGATGATCTCCTTGGTGGAAAAGCCCCATATATTGCTTGACGACTTACTAAAAATATGATATTCTATTAATCTTTTCCTTAATTGTTTTCATCATTTATTGCATTGTTTTATATCAATCAATCTAACTATATTTTATTTTTAATTCAAATTTATTTTAATTTATCTGAAGTGTGTTCTTGCTTATTTTCTAAAGAATGTAATTTTCTAGTCCTGTACAACATCTTCATTCATTTAACTTTGTTTTTTGAAAGTGATTGGTAGGATTAAAAATGCATAAGAATTGACATCCTCATATTAGATTAATAATCACTCTAAGATGTTATAAATGTGTAATATATATGTTAAAGAGTGCAAAAAATAAATTTCGTATCTGGGCTTAGATTTATGCTTAATACTGGAAGTAACTTCACACATCTGACTTGGATGGAAAGATTAAATTTTTTTTTCTCAATATGATAAAATTTTGTTGCTAATTGCTTATTATTGATCTTGACCTTGTTGAGATGCTTAATGTATTTAAATGCAATGCAATGGTAGACTTTGTATCTTGTAATTTATTATTAAATTTATATTTGGAACTTTTTTAATAATGTCTTGGTATAATATGTATTACAACATGTAATTTGTTCTATAATAGTTGTATAATTTGATCTGTAAGCATTGAATGATGTCTTCTATTTTTATTTATTTTAATCTTATTTTAAGTAAGTTACTAATTTTTTACTTTAAATAAAATTATATTTTTATTTAGATCTTTTTAAACTATATTAAACTCATTTATCAAAAAATATTTATAAAATATTTGTAGTCATATAAATTTTAATTACTATTATTAAAAAGATATTAAAGCAATGTATATTATCATATATTCTTAGATATAAATATAAAAAATAAATAAGTTGATATCATATAATTCAAACATCTCATTTTATAAATAATAAATTAATAATTTCAAAAAGGATTGTGTTTATAATATCAAAATTTAAACTATTTTATCAAATATTATCTAAAAAAGAAGTGGAATTATAAATAAAAAATTTAATTTTAAAATAAAAAATTATTAATTTTAATTTTTTTTTATAATAGAATTGTAGAATTATATTCTTGTACAAAATTATTATGTGAAGGTCTTGTATTATCTTGTGAACCTTTTCTATACAATTTGATATAAATTTGTTTAGGACCTATAAATTATGTAATTTTTACTTATATAAAATTAGATTTTAGAATATATGCTTATTTTTTGTGTTAAAAACTTTGTATAGTATCACAAACATAAATCAAGACAAAAATCCTATAGAGATAATATACTCTTGTATCTTTATAACTATTTTCAAATAATTTTTATTTATATATCATGAGGTATAATATCCACCTCCAATAGTATTATTAAATATCAAAAACATGTCAAAGACACAAATTGAAAGAAGATGCATAAATTAGTGAAATTTGCGTAAAAGAAAAACGACAAAATAGAAATAAGAAAGTATATGTATATTCAAGAAGAAATTGGAATGGCTATTGCCAAAGACTAGAAAATATAAATACTCTTAAATTAGACTAGAAGCAAAAAAAGAGTTCATAAGAGTAAAAAAGGCTTAACTCTTGTCTCTATATATACTATCTATCTAAGAGCTTTGTGGCGGTGCTTTATAAGACCTCCAAAATGTGTCCAATTTATAAGACACGTTGTCATGTGGCGTGATCTTCTATGTGGAAATACAATGGATACCTGGCTGTGGAGAATTTACTTGAAGCTTATTCACAAGAGTCCAATAAGTGGTTTGTCTTTAATAAAAAAAAAAAATAATATAAAGATATTATAAAAGATAATTTTTATTGATAAAACCTTTTGTATTTAAGTAGGTTTATACAAAAAGGTTTAAATTGCCACAAAACCTTTCAAAATCCTATTCACCTGCAAGAACTTATTTCTTCTTAAATTTTAGAGTTTAATAACTTTTGATCTAGCTATTTAGTTTCTATAAAATTTTCTCTTAAGTGTACATAATACTCTTACATTTCATTACAAAAATGAATAAACTATAAATTCATTTTGAATTGTCCAATATCTCAAAAATCCTAGTAGGAGCTTAAAACCCTAGCTTAGAGACACCTGAGCATTATTTTCTTCATATCTCACAAACTCAAAATCTTTATATCACAAAATTTTTGCACATAGTCTTGTGACATAAATATATACACTCTTGAAAATTTTGAGCCAAAAATCTATCAAATTGCCTAAGATATAGTTCAAAATATAACCATTAGTCAAGTAGGATCACTTATTGCCCTTAGCTTACAAGCATTGACTTCAACTCCCAATATCTCCTTTACTTTAACTTGGATTTCATCAAAGTATATATAAAAAGTATAGCCAAGAGAGTTCTCTTTCCAACCTCAATTGCCAATCCTCTATTGCTTTGTGTATGTGCGCATGATGCTCAAAAGAGTGACAATAGATACAATTTTGACACCTTAACTTTGAGCGCCTATATCTCTTTTATTAAAGGTCCAAATTACACAAAATTTGCACCAAAACCAAATCCAAAAATCCAAACTTGCTGATCTTTGCCTCTGATGTTCAATATCTCTCAAAAAAAAATCCTAATTCCTAATAAATCCTTGGGCAGCCTCCTTGAAATCCATTGGACATGATTTTTGGCCAACAAGAATAGAGACTTCTATCATCCATCTCCATTCATTCATATGGATGGCCTAACTATCCCCTTTCATACTAAAAATTTCTTTTTGATTTTTTTTTTTAGTAAGATTTATATAATATATGTTCTAAATATCAAATAAAAAAAAAAAAACAAAATCTTAAGGACCACCAATGTCTAACAAAGGTGACTTAAGATATATGAAAGTTATTATCAATATAATTCAACCTCTTAATTACTATCAAAAAGAAAATAAGGTTATATAAACCTTATTAATATCCCTATTAAATGGATTCTTTCTAAACTAATAACCTAATCACATCTTATAACTAATAAAAATCTTTTGATATGACTTTCATTTAGCTATGTAGTAAATTATATATATATATATATATATATATATATAATTTTTTTATATAATAATCGAACTACAACATGACAATGTGTCAAACTTGCAAGACAAGTTTTCTATATGTGCACCATGCACTGAGCTTATTCCACTAGCTACCAATATGTATAATACGTGGCTAATTTATTGGCCAAGTTTCTAACCTACCAATCATCCATAGACATGTATAAAGCTGAAACCATGTCTATGAAGCTTCTAGAAAGTTTTTCTATAATATATTATCAAATAAACATATTTTTATTTATTTCTACCTATCTATATAAATTAAATAATTATTGGAGTAAATCTTATGTCTATGATATTATCTCCTTTCTAAGGACAATTTCTATAAGGAATAATAATTATATATTAAAAAAGTTTAAGATATGCCAAATTATATTTATCACATATTCTATCCTTTGTTCCCTTCAAAGATAGTTGATAGGTTCTTTCACCTATCAATAGTATCCCATACTAGGACAAGAGGACCACCTTGATATTTGATCATTATTAAGGTCTTTATGAGTCATCAAATTAACTCATTAGTTGTTTTAAGATAAAAGAATGCATTTAGAGTGCCAAAACTACAATTATAAAGTAAAGATGTATTTAAGTGATGCTAAATGACGGAAAATAATATTAGTGAGATAATACTAAGGTCTTAATAAGTCTTAGAGGTAATTATCTTAGTTAATTTAGTATTTTCTCTTAATTATAAGAATTAGTATTTAATTATTGAGACCAAGGTCTATATTGGTCTTTTATTTCTATATACTATTTATTTAAAATATACAAATATTATTTAATAGATAGAAAAATAAATCTCATGTCTTTTTAGTTATTTATGTAGAAAATAGGATTTTTAGTTGATCTAAATCAATTTTATTATTATAAAAAACCACCAAGGTAGAATAAAATAGTTTTATATTGATATTATTATTTCAAAAATATTATAAGAATTTTTAGAATTTATTTAAAACTTATTTAGAATTTTTAGGAATTTTTAGAACAATTTTGAAGACTTTGATAAAAATAAATTTTACCACCTTGGGAGCCATTATGAAGGATTGGAATAAGATTTGAAGGCCATGTAAGGTTCTTAGGCTAATTGGGTATTTTTAAACACCATGGTATAGTCAAAATTACAAAAAAATGAGTTTTATTAGTAAAAAATAGAAGGACCAACAACTAGTATAGTCCTTATAAGAAGCAAGGTGCACAAGTCCCATATGGGTTGTAGCATGTTGTATGTAGGTTAGAAGATAAGACTAAGGTCTTGTGGCCCCTCTAGGACACCCTTATACATTACTTGTGAGCCTTGGTGAGGTTTGAATTCATGATTTCTTAAGCAAGTTATCCTTGAGGTAAAAAATTTTTATTTAATTTTTTAATTATTTACCTCCTATCTTTGGATTATCATAACTTATTCAAAATAACTCGGATTTATATGTTTTTTTATACCATTGGAAAGATAAAAAAACTTTCTATTCAAAAATATATCTTTTATTTTTTAATTTTATTTTTTATTAGATAAAAATATAATGAACAAATTGCGTACTTGATTGATATCCTTTACTTCTTTTGAATTGTGTTTTACTTGCTTTACTTTACTAGTTTTGAATTGTGTACTTGCTTGATATCCTTTACTTCTTTTGTTGTATAGTTGTTATTCTTGTTGTACTTGCTATTTGCTTCCTTCACTTTATACCATCAATTACAAGTAATTTTTAAGTGAAGCCATCTTATAATATGGATTGAGGGATATTAATTTACCCTCACAATGTTTATAATTTCTTTCAAAGAAAATATTTAAAATACCATTAAGAGTAGTTCTTGCCTCTAAAAGTATTACTAAATATTGAGAGTCTTTTTTAAAGTTGTGATATTAAACATATTGTATCTTGCCATTAATCTAAGAAAGAATATATGTCACGGACATATACATAGTTACATATATGATCAGATAGAACTAGATAAAAGAAGGTAAAAGTAGATTAATTCCATAATATCTTTAGAGAAACTTCCTAGAAACTTCATAGACGCTGCTTTGACTTTATAAGTATCCATAGTAGACTTTTGAATTAGAAACTTGGTCAATAAATTAGCCACATGTCGCACATGTTGGTAGCTTGAAGACCAAGCTAAATACGTGGCGAACATATAGGAAACTTGCCCTGCAAGTTCGACACGTGTCTTGCAACTTGGACATGTGTCTTGTAAATTGGATATGTGTTCGAGGTCCTATAGAACGTCGCCACTTAGCTCTTAGGTAGATAGTATAAATAGAGACAAGAGTGAAGCCTTCTTCACTCTTGTCAACTCCTTTCTTGTTTCCAGTCTAGTTCAAGAGTCTCTAGTTTTCTTGTCTTTTGGCATTAGCCATTCCAGTTTCTTTTTAATATATATACTTCTTTATATTTATTTCTTTGAGAGAGGTCTCACTTATTTATTTGATTTCATCCAGTTATTGTCCTTGACAATATATTGTTATTGAGGATCTTCATTTCTATTTTGTTGTCTTAAAGATTGTGATAGTTGTAATGTCTTGTTTGATAAGTTAATAAGCGATAGTTCTTAAGCTAAATTTGCTAATTGTTGATTTTTCATCTCTCCAGTATTAGAAAATTCAAAAGAATAATAAATAATGATATAAGATAGAATGAAATCTCTATTGAACCTGCTTTGTTTTATAGCAAAGATTTTTTTAACTCTTCATCTTGATTTTGATAGATGTCATTGATGAAACACATTGACTTTTGCTAGTGCATGTGCTAAATTCCTAGATGGCTCCTATATGCTTTCACTAATATCATATCTATATCAATATACAAGATATTTTTGTCAATTTTGATGTTATCTTAAATCTAATACCTCTTCCACCTCAAATGCTTTATTAATGTTGTGAGCTAAAATATTCACCATAAGTTTTTTTTATATTTTTTAGTTAATTGAATTAAAAAAAATTAGTATTTTTAGAATTTTTATGGATTTTCTTTATTGTCAACGTTTATAGTACTACCATTTAAGTGTCTTCTAGACAATACACCATTAGTATTATAGATGGATAAAAAAAATAAAAGAATCAAGGTAAAATTATAAGATTAAAGATAAATAATAAAAGATAAAAGATAAAAGATAAAAATAAAAATGACAAGTAAAAGATAAAAGATAAAAGATAAAAGATAAAAATTAAAATTAAAAATAATAAATAAAAAATAAAAAATAAAAGATAAATAATAAAAAATAAAATATAAAAGATTAAAGTAAAAATCACAAGTAAAAAGATAAAAGATAAAAAGTGAAAGATGAATATAAAAAAAAAGTATAGAAAAGCAAAAGTTAAAAGTATAAACTTAATTGATAGTAAAAGTGAACCAAGGAAGAAGAAATTCTAATAGAAAACTTCCAAGTAAAAGTAAAAAAATGAAGGAGTAGGATAATGAAGGGAAATTAGCTCAAGAAGTATTTACTAATAAGTATTAAGATCATTCAATAAGGTACTAGGAGGAAATTACAAACAATTGTACAAAAAAATGAAAACCTAACCGAGTGATGCTTCTGATCCAAGGAATCAACCCCCTTTCACTAAAATAGCTGTTGTTGTTTTGTCCTTGATTGGATTCAAGCATACTTATACCTCTTGGAAAGATAACTTTGAGCTCTATTACCATCCAAATTTCAACTCCAAATTTTCTTTGGTTTGGAAGATGTCACTCCTCAAAGTTGGTGCTCTGAAATTGTCCAACAATAGATCCCCTTTCACTAAATCGGCTACCACCACCTCGTCCTTGGTTTTCCATGAATAAGCCTTAGCTTCTCAAAAACTAGACTTTAGAGCAATTCTTTTCCAATAATTTTTACTTTCAATCTCTTCTTAAAACTCTAGATCTTGTCCTCCAAAGTCACTACTCCAAACCAAAGGGGCTGCAGATACCCTGCCACTAAAATGGTTGCCACTGCCTTATTCTTGATTGCCTGTGAATAAGCCTTAGCTTCTCAAAAACTAGACTTTAGAGCAATTCTTCTCTAACCAATCTTACTTTCAATCTCTTCTTAAAACTCCAGATCTTGTCCTCCGAAGTCACTACTCTAAACCAAAGGGGCAATAGACATCCTGCCACTAAAATGGCTGCCACCGCCTTGTTCTTGATCCAAATGGCCTGTGCAATATGTCATTGGAAAGCAAACAAAAAGTCCTACATCCTTCTAAAAAGTCTAGTCCTAAATCTACTCTTACTAAAAGTTATGTACAAATGAAACACAGCCCGACTTAGAAAGAAGAAACTACACTTCAAGGAGAATATTTGCAAGGGCTTTGCCAACAAAAAATGAGAGAGAGAAAAAATGGCCACCCAAGCCCTTTTTAACCAAGAACAAGGCAGCCTAGGGGTGGTGGCTACATCTCCACCTTTAAACTACAAATCCCTAATCAAGATCAAGGGCCCAAAATGGCCCTAAGCCCAAGCCCGATTTTAAGGCTGGATTCACCTGTAACTAAGAATTGACCATCTTTTTAGTAAAAATAATACCACCAATGTGTTTAAAATACAATTTTATCCTAAGATTGACTACTCACATGTCCAAATCTAAGTTTCAAAAGCATAATTTTAATCAACTTGCTAATTATAATTTTTGACTATTATTATTTTATTAAAATACTTCAAGAAAATTTTACTACTATCTTCTAATTTTAACTTAGATGAATAATAATAATCTAAATATAATCATAGTATTTTCTTCAACTAGATGCATTTTAATATGGTGATTAATATCACTAATTGCTAAATAATTTTGATACATAATATTTAAAAGTCGATAATTTTCAAAAATTACCGAAATTCATAGAATTCTAAATTTTAAAATTCTATTATCTTTTAATAATAGATTAATCTAGTATATTTGATTTTAGTCCTAAATGGTCATCCTATTATTAAGTTTAGATAATTTTTTATCCAATTTTCTACTAATACATCTAGCTTATTTTTTAGAATAGTAAGAATATCTATTTAGCAAGAATAATCTATTTAACAAGGATTTATGCCACCAATAAATACTAATTAGTCTAATTTTATCATAACTATTGGTTTTTGATTGATTTTTGGATAAAAATAAAGAACTGAGCTGTTTTGATGGCTCACCGTTGTCTTTTTCTATAAGAAGTGGTGGCATTTGTCTTCTTTCTTGTATATCCATTGTATTATATAACTCAAGCAGTGACACATAGAATACAAGATGGATCTTTATAAATTTTGATAAGTATAATTAATAAGCAAGTAGATTGATCTATTTACAAATCAATAATAGTCTAAGCTTATAATAATCTATCTTGTCAAAAAAACAAATAGTTTTTATATTATAACAAAGTGATCATATATTATTGTCTAGGTGGAATTGAGGGTGTTTCTTATAATAAATATCTACATTGATCTTTTGTCATTCTTGAGCTTCCTTTAATTATACCTTCATTGTTGTATATAGCTTTAACAATTGATTCACCAAATCCTCTGTTATAGAATGATCAACTTTTAAAAAGTCAAAAATATTAAATTATAGATAATAACAATAGTTTGTTGAATAGAAAAATATACTAAATTATTGTAAGTAAACTTTGCCAATGGAAAAAGAGCTGTTCAATCATCTTGATGATAGTTGATGATACACCTAAAATATTATTTCAAAATTTAATTTATCTATTCCGTATGTCTATCAATTTGAGGGTAGAAAGCTGAAGATAATTTTATATCCACCTTCAATATTTTAAAAAAGATCCTCTAAAATCTTGATATGAATTGTGTCCCTTTATCTAATATAATATCCTTTGATAATCTATAGTAGCAATAGATGTTGTCAAAAAAGAATTTAATTGTTTCTTTACTTGCGATAGATTTTGTATACAGTACAAAATATGCTATTTTTGTGAAATAATCTACAATCACAAATATAGAATCATATGAACTTGAATTTGAAAGATCTGTGAAAAAATTTGTAAAAAAAAAAATTGAGATTGTTTTGATATAAATAATGATTGAAAAAATCTATAAGATCAATGATAAGGAATTTTTGATCTTGAACAAACGTTGAACAATTATACAAAATCTTTAATAGCTTTTTATATTTGAGGCCACCAAAAATCTCTTGATATTAGTTCTAAAATCTTGTCATATCCAAAATATCATATTATAAGGAAGTTGTGACGAGCTTTAAAAATACGTAGTTATGGTTCATCTTCTAGAATATATAAGCATCCTTCAAAATAGAATAGATTGTTCTTAATCTTGAATTTGAAAGTATCATGAGACTTAGAAGAATTATTCTTAATATCATAAATAAGAGAATGTAAAGACATACCTGACTGGACTTGCTTGAAAAAAATTGAATCAACAATCAATGTTGATTTTATTGCTCAAAGATGAAATTGATTTAGCTTCAAGAGGATTGTTCTTTGTTAATTAAAATCTAAATCTTCTTCTTTTGGTATAAGATAAGATTTTTTAGAAAAGACATTAGACAAATCTTGTTAATTTTTTTAATTGATAAGTAATAATGAATTTACATCTTGACAAAAACATGTTCCAACAAGCTTGATAATTATTCAATATGTATATTGGCATGAAGTATTTAAGGTTCTTGTAATTTATATATATGATAGTTGGAATAAAAGTGCCTTTTAGATAGTGATGCCATTCTTGAAAAAAATCCACAATTGCAAGAAGTTCTTTATTGTGGATTTTATAATTGATCTTTGCTATTAAAAATTTCTTGGAATAAAAAGCTATTGAGTTAGATTTGTCATCTATTCCCATTTATAATAATACCACATCCAAAGTAAAATCTGATGCATCTTTTTTTATAAAAAATATCTTGAAAAAGTGGATGTAATAGAAAATTGGTCCAGAAATAAAAGTTGTCTTTAAAGCTTCAAATGATGCTTTTGTTTTTTTATTCCACTTGAATTTGTCCTTACAAGTTAAATGTATAAGTAGAATTGCAATTTGAAAAAAATTCTTGATGAAGGTTTGATAATAATTAATGAATTTTAAAAAATATTATATATTTTTTATTATTTTTAAAATCTTCTAATCCATGATTGTTTGAACTTTCTTAGAATCTATCTTGAGACCATCATTAAAAATAATGTATCCTAAAAAGTCAACTTGAATAATGTGAAATATATACTTTTTCATCTTGACATACAATCTCCTATCTTTAATTTTTTGTAACACATGACAAATATATAATTTATAATCTTTTATATTCTTAGAGTAGATTAAAATATTATTTAAATAATAAACAATAAAATTATCAAGAAACTCATATAAAATATCATTTATAAGATGTTGAAAAGTAGCTATTGTATTTGTAAGTCCAAAAAATATGATATTATATTTGAAATGCTCATATCTAATTCAAAATGTAATCTTCTATTTATCGCCTTTTTAATTTGAACCAAGATGTATATTCTTCATAGATCTATTTTTATATAGATTTTAGCTTGATTTAATTGATTAAAAAATCTACATATCAAAAATAAAAAAAATCTATTTTTGATGGTAATATTATTGAACCTTCAATAATCTATACATATCCATAATGATCTATCTTTTTTCTTCACAAATAAGATAGGATCTCATATTGGAAGATTTGAATGGCATATGAAATTTTTAATAAAATTCTCATCAATGTATTTTTTGAGTTCAACCAACTCATTTTGTAATAAATTATAGAATGGTCCAAATAGAAGCTGAGTTTTCTCTTAGAGATTGATTGAATAATTATATGGGTGATGCTCCAAAAGAATATCTGTATTCTTTTGCTCAAAAATATCTTGATAATTTTGATATTAGCTTAGAATATTATTTAAAGTCTTTTCATCATAAAAAGTGGATGTAGTATAAATAACAAAAGGTGATCCTTCTTTTGTTGTATTTATAAAAGCTTTTATACCTATAAATATAAATTTTATTATATTATACTTATAATTTTTTATTTGATTAATAAAATTCTTATGAATACTTTGAAAAAAGTCAAGTCTATAAAAAATTCAATCTATTTGAAGATTATATTTTTTTAGCCATAATAAATTTAAAATAGCTAAATTAGAAAAAGATTTAATTATAACAAATTTTAAGTAATTATTATGACTATCTATTGTTACATTTATAAGAAAGATTTTATGAGTAACATCTTAAAAAGATAATGAATAGCCATCTATGACTTCTACATGTATAGATTTAGTTTTATGTATTAAAGATATTTTATGGCTTTTAACAAATTCTTCATCTAAAAACATGCTAAAGCTCTTGAATCATAGAAGACAAAGGCTTTGTAATTTTTAGGTTGCAAATATACATCTATTATAAAACAAAGAGAGGATTTTGAGGAGAGAATAAGATCTTTACTAGGAGTTGTATAAGATTCTAGTTGTATGGTCCCTATTGTAACTAAACAAATTTATTTTTGAATATATTATCTTCTCTAATAGCTGTACTCTTCATTTTGTAGTTGTATCATTTTTTTGGATAATATTAAGCAATGTGCTTAAGTTTTTTATAATATAAGCACAATTTTTTTTGATGATGACAAGTTTTTTCTTGTTTGATAAGAAGTTTAAAATATAATACATCAATTTATATGTCTTCTACTTTCAAATGTACATATTGAAAAGATGTCAATGTTGCCATTATATTATAATAACATTAAGGCTCTTTTGTGTGATTTTTAGATTGAAATTCAAAAAGTTGATTGTCATATTTTATAACAAAGTGAATTGCTTGATTCAATATAAGTTGAGAATCAAATAAGTTGAGAATTAAATAAGTTGAGCATCAATTTTTTTATTTCATATTATAATTCATAGAAAAATTATTTAATAAGTGCAACATCATTTCATTTGATATCAATCACTAATTGTCAAAATTATGAAATATATAATATCATTGATTAATTGTCTTATTATAAGATACAGATCTTGTTGGTTGCAATACAAATTGCATCATGTTTTCTATACATAGATTATAAATTTATTAAAAATGCCTTCAAATTATTTAATATTAGATCATATCATTCAAAGAAAGATGAAAATAATGATAAAGCAGAATTTGAAAGTAATGTTTTAATAAACATAATTTGTGATCCTTGAGTTGGATAACTTTGATGTTGAAGTTCAATCACCAATTGTATGTGATTGATGAATCCTCAAAATTTAGATCTTATATCATCAAACTTCTCAAGAAAACTAATTTTTGGTTCCTTTATACTTGAATGATGTTCTATCACAGGTGAAGTAAATGGCTTGGTGTAAACATTGAAGCAACTCCAATCATCTCTATATCTTCACTTCTTGCTAATCTTGTTGCTCCTTGTGGTGGTACATTGAATTGATGCATTGCAAGTATTAATTCTATAATTTGCTCTTGCATTTGTACTATTGCACTCTTCATTTTAACAAGCTCTACTATGATAATATAATAGAAAGTACAGTATCTACTCTCATTCAAAAAATATAAAATAAAACACTCAAGAATAAAAAATAAAATTCTAAGAATAATATCAATTTAAAAGTGGATAATCTATAATTTTTAATATGCTTATGTCTTATATATATAAAAAAAATCTATTCTTAATAAAAAAAAAGACAAAGCTTTGATATTATATGTGCACTCTTGTTAATTTGTCAAAGATACAAATTGAAAGAAGATGCATAAATTAGTGAAATCTATGTCAAAAAAAAATGACAAAATAAAAATAAGAAAGTATATATATTCAAAAAAAAAGTGGAATAGCTATTATCAAAGATAAAAAAATATAAATATTCTTAAAGTAGATTGGAAGCAAAAAAGAAGTTGATAAGAGTGAAGAAGGCTTTATTCTTATCTCTATATATACTATCTATCTAAAAGCTACGTGATAATGTTCTATAGGACCTCCAATATGTGTCTAATTTGAAAGACATGTGTCAAACTTGTAAGATAAGTTTTTCATATGTGTGCCACATATTTAGCTTATTCTACTAGCTACCAACATATGCAATATATGGCTAACTTGTTGGCCAAGTTTTTAACCTACCAATCACTTATAGATATGTATAAAGATGAAATTGTATTTATGAAGCTTTTAGAAAGCTTTTCTATAAGATATTATCAAATTAATTTATTTTTATCTATTTCTACCTATCTATTTTAATTAAATAATTATTAGAATAAATCTTATGCCTATGATAGAATCTCTTCTTTGACAACATCTATCACTATTATGGATTACTAAAGAATATTATATGAGATAGAAGGATGTAATTTGTATCAAGATTTTGAAGAATCCTATTAAAAATATTAAAAGTGGACATAAAACTACCTTCAGCTTTCTATCTTCAAACTAATGGACAAATGGAACAAATAAATCAAATTTTGAAGCAATATTTGAGGTGTACTATCAACTACCATTAAAATAATTAGACAATTCTTTTGCCATGTGTAGAGTTTGCTTATAATAATTCAATACATTCTTCTATTCAACAAACTTTCTTTTTTATAAATTATGGTTATCATCTACAACTTGATACTTTTGACTTTTCAAAAGCTAATAATCTTGTGGCAAAAGAATTGGCGAATCAATTGTCACAGCTATATGCAACAATAAAAGCACAATGAAAGGAAGTTCAAGAATGACAAAAGATTAATATAGATGTTTATTACAATAAACAATCTTAATTCCATATGAACAATAAAATATGGTTATTTTGACATAATATTAAGATTATTCATCCTTGTGACAAGCTAGATTATTATAGCATTAAACTAATTCTAATTTGTGAATAGATCAATCTAGTTATTTATTGATTATATCTATTAAAATCTATAAAGATCCATCTTATATTCTACATGTCATTACTTGAATTATACAAGATAGTGGATATACAAAGAAGAAGATAAATGCCACCGCCTTCTATAGAAGTGAACAACAATGAATCATTTCATGTTAAAGAGCTCTTAGATTTAAGATGGCAACCAAATTAGTTGAAATATTTTATATATTGGTACAGATATGATATTAGTAAATACATATAGAAACCGTTTAGGAATTTAATACATATATTAGCAAAAGTCAATGCGTTTCATCGACAACATCAATCAAAATTAAGATGAAGAGTCAAAAAAATCTTTACTATAAAATAAAATAGATTCAATAGAGATTTTATTCTATCTTATATCATTGTTTGCTATTCCTTTGAACTTTTTAGCACCAGAGAGATGAAAAATAAACAATCAACAAATTTAATTGAAGAGTTATTATTTACAGACTTATTGAATAAGATATTACAATTATCACTACTTTTAAGATGACAAAACAGAGATGAAGATCCTCAAAAATAATATGTTCTTTTTTGGATTGATGATAAGATACGCTGTCGTATGACGTGGCCTTCTATCTGGAAATACACTCGGTACTTGGCTGTGGAGGGTTTATTTGAAATTTGATGGCAAAATCCAATAGGTCATTTGTCTTCAATAAAAAGGATAAATAATACAAAAATCTCACAAAAGAGAAGTTATATATGTACACCCTCTTGTATTCAAGTAAGTTTGTACAAAAAGGGTTCAAATTTCTACAAAAACCCTTCAAAACTTTATTCACCCGCAAGGACCTATTTCTTGCTGAACTTTAGAGTCCAATAACTCTTGATCCAACCATTCAATTTCTATAAAATTTAGTTTAAAGTATAGATGATTTTCTTAAGTTTCATTATAAGAAAGAATCAACTATAAATTCATTTCTAATTGTCTGATATCTCAAAATCCCTAGCAGGTGCTTAAAACCCTAGCTCAGAGACACCCGAGCACTATTTTCCTTATATCTCACAAATCCAAAATCCTAATGCCACAAATTTTTTGCACATAGTCTTGTGACATAAGCATATACATTCTTAAAAAATTTGAGCCAAAAATCTATGAAATTATTTAAGATATAGCTCAAAATGTAACCACTATGTAAGTGGGTCGCTTACTGCCCTTAAGTTTGTAAGCACTGACTTCAACTTCCAATATCTCCTTCATCCTAGCTTGGATTTTATCAAGCTGTACATAGAAAGTGTAGCCATGAAAGTGTTCTCTCCAATCTCAGTCACTGATCCTCGATTGGTCTCTATATGCGCGAGTTATATCTAAAAGAGTGACAGTAGGTTCAAAATCAACACCTTAACTTTGGGCGCCTATAACTTCTTCACAAAAAAGTGCAAATCACACAAAATTTGCACCTAAACTAGATCCAAAAACCTAAACCTTATGATCTTAGCCTTTGATGTTCCACTCCCTTGAAAAATAAACCCTAATTCCTAATAAACCCTTGGATAGCCTCCTTGAAGCCCATTGGGCATGATTTTTGGCCAATTAGAATAGAGATTTCTATCATCCACCTCTATTCATCCACATGGATGGCCAAACTACCCTTTTTATACTAAAAACCCTTTTCTAACCCTTCTTCTTATAAGATTTATATACTTGGTGCTTTAAGCACCAAATAAAAGAAGTAAATAAGATCTTAAGGATCACCAATATCTAATATAGGTGACTTAAGATATATACAAGTTACTATCAATATAAAATTAACTTCAAAAGTCACTACTAAAAGGAAAACAAGGTTGTATAAATCTTAATAATAATCTTTTTAATAAATCCTTTCTAAACTAGCAACCTAATCACATCCTATAACCAATAAAATCTATTGATATGACTTTCATTTAGCTAAGTAATAAATTATACATTAAATATACATGTACAATTTTTTTCACATAGTAGCCAAACCACAACACGACATCCACCCCCTCTAAACCTATGCATCCTCCAGTATGCACCAATAAGAGTTGAAGTTGTGGTCAGTGTCATACTATTGCTCCAGTAATATCTTCTTCAAAATCTTGTTCTTCTTTTTCATTTGTAAAGAAGTCAATTTCTTCTCTCATATCTTTATGTGTTATATCTTGACCTCGTTGTTTGAAGAATTTTATGCATTTTCCTGCAATTGGAACTTTAAGGTGTGTTCCATCTAGCTCTCTTAATACACATGTGGCATTATCCAAAACATTTACAACCACATAAGGTCCAAACCAGGGTTTAGAAAATTTTCTAAGAGTACTATACTGGTTATCCAAGCTACTATCATATACCAAAATCCAATCACCTTCTTGAATTTCTTTCGGCCTTAATCGATGTCGCTTGTCAAATCTATCTTTATTTTTAATTTGTGCCTTTCTTAATTTAACAATTGCTTTTTCTATATCTTCAGGTCTTCTCTCCAATGACGGATTCGAAGTGCAAGCAGTTCTTCTCTAGACACATTGTCTTGCCAAAGTAATACATTCCAAGTATATATTTACTCTTCAATCGGCATAATAGGCTTTTGTCCTTGTATCAATTCTGTGGACATATATCCAGTTACTGAACTGTGAGTAGTACGATCAGCCCATAGAGCAAATGGTAATAATCTTGGCCATTCTTTTGTCCTTTCTTTATATGCTTTAACAATGACTTTTACTATCAGAGGATGACCTCGCTCACTTTTGGCATTACCCTCTGGATTATATGCTATTGTAAGTGCAAGTTTGATCCCACATCTTTCAAAAAATTTCCTTGTCTCATATATATCTAATTCTCCACAATCAGC
Source organism: Physcomitrellopsis africana (assembly GCA_036785485.1). Classification (NCBI taxonomy): domain Eukaryota; kingdom Viridiplantae; phylum Streptophyta; class Bryopsida; order Funariales; family Funariaceae; genus Physcomitrellopsis; species Physcomitrellopsis africana. The sequence goes on from JAWRVF010000050.1 coordinate 998,250, forward strand.
AGTAATCTTTCTAATACATCTGTATCTACAAATCACATCCTCTAATAAAAATCTACAAATTCCTTCAGTGGATTTTGTTCGTAGAGCTCTTCCCTCCATCTGGTTGGATAAATCTTCTCATGTCAAAATCAAGTATCGCATTTGCCATAATCCCATAGGCATAGTAATTAAATCCACCACCTATTTATAATGTATTGCTAGAGGATATATAGGATGCAACCCGTCTCTATGTTCAATCTCTGAATACATTTGGCAAGTTTGACATAATTCTACAAACTTTACTACATCTCTATACATATTATTCCACCAATATTTTTCTTTAAGCTTGTTAAAGGTAGCATAAATACTTTTTTGACTAGTCCACAAGCTATCATGGAATTCTTGAATCAATTGCTCTTGTATTTCCTTCTTGCAAATTATTCTTTGTGGTATACCACTGTTCCTTTTACATCGCTTCCATAAGTATCCATCTTGTAAAAGGTAGTTGTAGGCTTTCCGCCTAATTTACTTAAAATAAATATCATTCCATCCTGGTTGCCTTCATAGCGTGCTCAAATAGTATTCAATATCTAACCATTCTCTTTTATATAGTTCTTCCATGAATAGTTTTGGATACTCCTTCTTTCCTTGTTGTGTTCGAGAATAGAAGATAATACCTACATCTTCGGTATCATCAATTAAATCATCTTCTTGTTCATACCTAGCCCGAGATAGCATATCGGCCACTGGATTATTTTTACCTACTATGTGCTTGAATTCAGGATTTAAAGACCTAATATATGCAATCCACCTCAGCATAACAATATCAGGGGTATTACAATTGGTGATCATTCCCAATAGTGGCAAATAATCTGTTTCCACTATCACTGATGCTCCAATTAGATAATCTCTATCAGTTTTCATGGCTGTCACTACCCCCTATAATTCTCGTTTTACTTATGGATAGCACCTTTGTCTTTCACTTAATACCTTGGCTCCAAATCATATAGCAAATCAATTCCCTTCTTCATCATCTTTTCCCAGTGCCCAACCAATAGCTATTGGACTAGTATCAACTATAAGTATCACCGGTTTTCTATTCTCATAATTTATTCTACGTAGCACAAGTGGAGAAGACAATGATTGCTTTAACCTTTGCATTGCTTCTATATGTATCCTCTCCCATTTAAACCTCTTTCCTTTTTGTAGCAGACCATAGAAGGGATCTGCTATATGCGCATAATGTGGAATCCATATATAATAAAATATACAAGCTCCTAAAAATCTCTGTACTTCTGTTTGTGAGCTACAAACTTCCTTCATTCATTGTATTGCGTCCACTTTAATAGGATCTGGTTTACGACCAAACCATCTACATAAATGCCCCACAGTAACAACCTCTTCAATGCCAAAGGTTGATTTAACTCCTGATAAGGTCAAGTAGACTTCTTCAAGCCGTGATAAAATCTTATCACAATCCAAAATATGACTAGATACAAATTTACGATACTCCCTCTGATCCATTGTTTCTTCTTTTTCTTCTTCTATATACCCTTTTATTGGAATATCATCTAGAAAAGGCATAGTCTTTTTTGAAATAAAATCACGGAGCACCTTATTCATCCCATTCATTATATGAGCAACTGAGTTTGTTGCTCCTTGTGGTAATGTACACATTTTCACCAGCCCAGAGGTATCCTTATAGTAGTGATATCCTTGCTTCCTTCCACAAGTTGAAATTGATCATATCCAAAATAAAGATCTCCAATAGAATAAATGGCTCTACCAGCAAATGCTTCAGCAAATTCTCCAACAATTGATCCCACTCCTATATTTCTAATGGTCACTTGATTCACTGGTTGCATATCTTGAATAAACCGTTGTCGTGTTGTAAATCAAAACATAGTGTGAAAAACATAAAAGAATGCATTAAAATAAAAAGATTAAGATTAGAAGAAAGGTTGATAGAAAATTAGTAGTAAGAAGATACAATGGAAATTTACCTTGAAAAGTGAAATTTCTTCAAGTTAGTAAAAAGGAAAAGATTGAGGAAGTGGAAAAGACATGGGCTAAGAGGTCTTTTTGACCAAGAGGATAAAGAAGACCAAGAGGGAGATGACAAGGAAGGATCGTGAAGAAGAAGGAGGAGAGTTTTTTTGGAGAGATAGGGTTTCTTTTTGATAGGCAGTATACGTTTTTGTGTGTAGAAGAAGCTTAGAGAGGATTTTAGGTGCGAGTTTTTGTAGGTTTGTAGTAGACAAGATAAGGAACTCATAGAGACAATTCTCATGTCTTTTCATTAAGTATCAAGGGAGATATGAGTCGTGAAAGTTGCAGGTGTTTAAGACTAGGGCAGAGAGGGTTACTAAATTTCGGGCCTTGGTTCTTGGAAACCACTTAGACTTTAGTGGCGAAATTTGTTGGGTTTTTGTTTCTTATAGAGTTAACTACTTTGTGTTAAAATCTCAAGTCAATATGACCTCTAAGCAAAGAGTTATGAGTGAAATTGTAACCGGTTTGAATGAAAAGAGAAATAGAGTGAAGGCAAGGTTGAGGGTTTGTATGGGCAGTGCATGTGTGTGGGTTTTTTTGGGTATAAAGAGATTTAGGAGACGAATTTGAGTGTGAAATTTGATAGACATGATCTATGTAAGTTAAGGAAGAGATGAGTGTAAGTTTGATACTCATTAGTCTTATAAATAAATTGTTATGCTCTTTCAAAGTGACAGGGATCTATCTCCAAATCAGTGAAGTTTGAGGGAGCATATCTTTGTGATCAGAGTAGTATTTTGAGTAAAATTTGTTGGGGTTTGTAGATATATGAGTCTATTAAGTTGTGTAAAAAACTGATTGCTATTGGAGTTATATTCGAGGAGTTATGAGGAAAATTGTGGTCGGATCTAGAGTTGTTAGAAGGCAAAATTAAAGAAGAAGGATGGAACCTATAACTCAAGTTTGGAGAAGGCTCTTGGAGCAATATTTGGAGGGTGTTTACAACATGAGATAAGCTATAAGCCTACCAAATTTCAGCACTTAGGTCTTCTTTAATAAAGAGCAATGAAGGTGTGAAGCAAAGGGGGTCTAGAATCAAAGGCAGCATGGAGGAATTACTTTGACAACATGGTTCTCTCTAACCACATGAGCTATAATCAAAAGGTTTATGGGGTTTGCTTCTTTACTCTCTTAAGTACCTTGTGTCCAAATTTTGCTTCAATTGATGTGATATCCTAGGATTTATGAGTAAAATTGAAGGCGGGTTTCTAAAGGCAGAATATGTTAGGGTTAATAAAGTATGTTTTTATGTAAATTCTTCAATTTTATGAACTTTATGAATCTCATCTTGCACTTAAGAAACGAGAGGCAAACAAGACCCAGTGTTTCTTAGGGCTAAGACTCTCACCAATGCACAATCGTAGAGCTTCCATTTTCTTGGTATAAGAAATCAATGACTAAAATACGGAAAAAGGACGTTCTAAGATTTTTTATCCGTATCTTTCTTTTAATGTAAGCTATATAAGTTTGGATAGATGCACGCTAGGGTACCGTGTCATGTTGTAAATTAAACCATAGTGTGAAAGATATAAAGGAATGTGTTAAAATAAAAAGATTAAGATTAGAAGAAGAGAGGATGAAAAAGAAAAAGGGGTGTGGTTATAACCACATTATCTTGAAGGTTATAATATTTATCACAAGCTCAGGGATGATAGGTAGGTCAAACTACTAATTTCCTGCTGAAATTCCCACTAGCAGTACCAAGTCATGAAGCCAAGGATTTCTACAGTGAAGTCAAGTGGATTCGAACCCACGTCAACTCCAAAGTAGCTAAGAACTTAACCACACAAGCTTCTTTGACTTGGCAGTGAAGGATGTAGTTCTTTCTCTTTTATTTCTAATCTAATCTTAATTGTTTTTTTCTACTTATTAGATTTTTTTTCTATTTTATCTTAGATCTACTTTACCTTTATTCTCTTCTATTTTAGATCTAAACTAAAATATTGTGGGCTGAAATTAGAAGAGAAGTTGGTAGAAAAATGGTAGTAAGAAGATAGAATAGAAATTTACCTCAAAAAGTGAGATTCCTTCAAATTAATCCAAAAGAAAGGATTGAAGAGGTGGGAAGATATGGCTGAGGTGTCTCTTTGACCAAGGGAAGAAGGAAGACCAGGCCGGGAGGACAAGAAGGGGGTCGTGAAGAAGAAGAGGAGCGTCTTTTTGGAGAGATAGGGTTTCCTTTTTGATAGGCAGTAGACGTTTTTGTGTGTAGAAGAAGCTTAGAGAGGATTTTAAGTGAAATTTTTTGTGGGTTTGTAGTAGACAAGATAAGGAACATATAGAAACAATTTTCATGTCTTTTGGTTAAGTATCAAGGGAGATATGAGTCGTCAAAGTTGTAGGTGTTTCAGACTAGGGCAGTGAGGTTTACTAAATTTCGGGCCTCGGCTCTTGAGAACCATTTGGACTTTAGAGGCAAAATTTGTTGGGGTTGTGTTCCTTATAGAGTTTACTACTTTGAATCAAAATCTTAAGTCAATATGATCTTTGAGCAAAGAGTTATGAGTGAAATTGTAACCGGATGTAGGTGAAAAGAAAAATAGAGTGAAAGCAGAATTGGGGTTTGTATGGGCAGAGTGTGTGTGTGGGTTTTTTGGGTATGAATGGAGTTAGGGAGTGAATTTGAGTGTGAAATTTGATAGACGTGATCTAAGCAAGTTAAGAAAGAGATGAGGGTAAGTTTGATACTCATTTATCTTATAAAAAAAAATGTTATGCTCTTTCAAAGTGATAGGGGTCTATTTCTAAGTCAGTGAAGTTTGGGGGAGCATATCTTTGTGATCAAAGTAGCATTTTGAGTAAAATTTATTGGGGTTTGTAGATATATGAGTCTTTTAAGTTGTGTAAAAAACTGATTGCTATTGGAGTTATGGTTAAAGAATTATGAGGAAATTTGTAGTCGGATCTAGAGTTGGTAGAAGACAGAATTAAAGGAGAAGAATAGAGTCTATAACTCTATTTCCAAGAGGAGTTTTGGAGCAAAAATTGGAGGATGTTTACAACATAAAGCAAGCAACAAGCCTACCAAATTTCAATACTTGGGGTTTTGATAATGAGGAGCAATGAAGGTGTGAAGCAAAGGGGGTCTAGAATCAAAGGCAGCATGGAGGGGTTTGTTTGACAACATGGTTCTCTCTAACCACATAAGCTATAATCAAAGGGATTATGGGGTTTGCTCCCTTACTTCCTTAAGTACTTTGTGTTCAAATTTTGCTTCAATTGATGTGATATCCTAGGATTTATGGGCAAATTTGAAGGCGGGTTTTTAAAGGCAGAATATGGCAAGATTAATAAAGTATGTTTTTATGTAAATTCTTGAGTTTTATGAACTTTATGAATCTCATCTTGCACTTAAGAAACGAGAGGCACAAAAGACCCAGTGTTTCTTAGGAATGAAACTCTCCTGTGACAATTTAATGGAGAGAGAGAATTCGCCTTGGGAAAACGCCGGGTTCCTAGCTGCTACTAGAACTAGCAAGGAACATGAGAGGAAGCCGTGCAAGTATGTTCTATACTTGCATAATATTTCTTCAAGCTTTCAAGTTATACTTGTATTATACTTGTACAAGTCTTGTACAAATATAAAGTATAAATCCTTGAATAATACTTATACAAATACTTGTATAAATACTTGTATAAATCCTTGATATAACACTTGTACAAATACTTATATAAATCCTTGGTATAATACTTGTACAAATACTTGTACAAATATTATGTATAATACTTGTAGAATACTTATAGAATACTTGTGTAAATACAAGTATATATAATTGTATAAAAAGTATAAGCAAAGTATGTATGTATTCAAGTATACCTCAAAATACAACCGCATATGAGGAATACAAGTTATACAACAATTTGAAACTAAATAAATCACTAAAAATTCATCCAAAGGTCGAATCAAGCGTGCTTATTGCCTATGGAAAGCCAATAATCCATTGTAAAACATATCAAAATTTCACAAATAGATGACTTACCATTTAAAAGTTATGGCTAAAAGAAGTAGGCGCTAAAATTTCCAAGCAAATGCAAAGGCAGCAAAGCTCCTCTTCACTTCAGCCTTTGTTGTGATCACTTCCCTTCTCCAAATTAGACATGCAATAGCTTTTTAGAAATCTCACTCCATCATTTAGCTTGCCCTAAAATTTAGCATGCATGCCTCTCAAA